>JARWKJ010000022.1:32833846-33376346 GCA_029959095.1 Rhinichthys osculus | reverse complement strand
TTAAATGTATTAAGTAAAGCTTAATCAAAAAAAAAAGTCATGTTCACATAACTTAATTTTTTCAATACAGCATTTAGTTTATTTACTAATCATTTTAAGGCAAAAAAATCACTTTTTACAGTGATCAGATAGCAATCTGATCCTGAAAAGACTGTGTGTAAATGCCCTCCCGCAAGACATATTTGAGCAGTTTTAGATTGATAGCAATTCGATCATGCATACAAAATCCAAATGTACACGTGTCTCATTGTTCAGACCACATAACTCAACTATGTCAGTTAATGGAAGTGTGAAACCCCCATAATCCCCACACAAGAAACCAATCATGGTTGGATGGAGCAACACTAATTTCCATATTGGGTAAAGAGAATTCATATTTAAATGTTCCTCTAGGGTGCAAAATGCAAACCAAGATATTCAAATCTTGGACAAATCTAAACCTAAAGCTCTAAAATGCTCAAGTTTTAAGACGTGTTCGGAAAATAAACTTGAAGTAAGGTACTAGCATAAGCAATTCAAGCAAATCTGATTGCCCAAAATCACATGATACGATTCACAAGGTTCAGAAAGAGACGCGAGAAATAAATGAACTCTTTCTTTACCACTCCAGACATGAAAGAAAAATGAGTGAAAGAGGGAGACAGTAAAATACAAAGAGCACACTAAGGAGCACGGGGGAAAAACAAGGACAGAGATCGAAAGAGTCAATGTACGACCGGAGAACGAAGGAGACGGGAAAGATAAAGACCCGGGCGGCCATGTGGGTGATTCCAGCCTCGGTCAGGTGTGTCCAAACACGGCGTGCTGAGACAGACAGGCGGGCACGGGCGGGCAGACTGGCGTCAGCGGCCACACGCATGCCCTGTCGCACCACACGCCAAGGGCCCGCATACCAGCGCTCCCACACGCATGTACACAATGAGAGCTCAGTCCTGCATCACGCACCAGCGGCAACAGCAATGTGAAATATTCAAACAGGGACAAAGGTACGGCACAGGAGGGGTGTGAGGGGATCGTGGCGGCCCGCCGAGGGGTGAGGGCGAGACCTGGACACGGAGAGCACATTGGAGCGACTTTACACAACTTTGATGGAGTTGGGAGCATTAAGGGTTAGGGTCAAGACCATTAGATACAGTTCAAGAGAAATTAGGTCATAGGTCATGTTCAGTGACACGCCGTGTTTAGATTTTTCATTACATTCAGTATTTCAGCCGGATGAATGATAATGAAACGGATCCTGTTACATATGACATGTGCAGACAAGCATGACACAAAGTACTGACAGACTAGCGCAACGTTTATACTGACAGGGTAGAGCAATATTAATATACTCTGAAAGTACCAACAGACTAGACCGACGTTAAAATGTTGACAAGAGCTAAATTCTATAAGCACAATATTAATATCCTGTCAGATAGTGACATTAAAATATTAACAGACTAGAGCGATATTAAAATTACTAACACTAGGCCAACATCAAAATGCCACGAGATCATAATTTCCTCGGTATTTTCAAAAAGTTGCCAGCCATTTTCTTTTTATCCATTTTATAAAACTTTCATGTCCCCCAGAATATTTTGTTGTATGAATATCTGATTTTTTTTTATTTTTTTTTATCAAAGACTACATCCGCATCGGATTCAGAACGATGATCAAAACACTGAGTAGATCAAGTCCATCAACACCCCAAAGCTTCACAGTCCTGTAGCATTCAGTTATGTAAGGCCGTTTCTGATTTATCTGCTGTTTAATGTTTGATGATCACATTATTTTATATGTGCATAATAGGGCTGCACGATTTGGGGAAAATATCATATTACGATTAATGAGGTCAATATTACGATTGCGATATAATAAACAAATGGTTTCATGAGTCAACTTGCTTGGTTCTAAAGTAAAATGCACACACAGATTAGTGATCATTCTGCGTATTAATGTGTATTTCTCAACTCAAACAAGCAACAACAACTAAATGATTGATAACACCTATAATGATCAATAAACCATTGATGTCTGGATAAAAATGACGACACCCCCCACATTTTAAACGTTAATTATAGCCATCCAACTTTACAGTGATTCCATCAATACAATTGAAAGCTATCAACTTTTAAAATATTTATTAGGCTTAAAAAATAATAATAACAGCTTTTAAATTAAGTGAACTTCAAACAATCCTCACATAAACCCATAATAAATGCCATATTTACCTGTGCCCTTCCTGTCTTAACAAGTAGGATTGAGGATTTATATACAGATTTATATACAGAAATTGAATAAAGTTATCAAACAGTCTGCGCTGCATGAATTATTAATTATATATATAGACTAATCCTTATTAAACCCACAAAACTTCTTTAGTCAAGAGCAGTGAGTAATTTTCTGTTGCCTTTGTTCTTTGATTAACTTTACTGACGGAAGGCTTTATTCACTGCTGGCCCTTTAAGAGCAGCCGTTGCCGAGACGCGGATCTCACACGCGCCTCATTCTCTCACAAGCACAACTCTTTTTGTCCATCATAAGACTGCTCTTATGATATGAAGATAATCGACAAAACGACATTTTGGCATAATTGTGTGTGTTATTGTTCGTTCAAGCTCGAAAGAGAACTGTATTCTGGCACCCGGTCTGTGCATGCGCATTATACTGTCGCGCGTTATTCTGTGAGTCACATTCAGGACATTCACAGGCAGCGCGCTCTCTTTTGACTTCTTGTCGTGCAAAATGGTTTTAAGGCATTTGCATGAATAAGAGCGGGATCATTTAACACTAGTCAAAGGATGACAAAAAAGAAGAGATGCTGTGTTCATATAAAATCGCGGCATTTTGCGTTATATAATCACATAGGTTTGACATCGCGATTACGATTGCGATTCGATTAATCGTGCAGCACTAGTGCATAAGCAACAAAAATAAAAAAGAGCAATATTAATATATTGTCAGACTAGAGCGACACTGAATTACTGTCACACTAGAGCGACATTAAGGCTGCGTCCCAATACCTCCCCTTACCCTAGATTTCTGCCCTAACCCTTGTTTTTGCGCGTTCTCGTGTAGGGGTAGGGTGTCCCAATACTCCAAAGAGCAAGGGGGAGTGCTATTCTCCCCTTAAAATCAACCCTCAAAACATAGTGCAGTCCGATGCAGGCTTAAAACGAAGTGGAAGATGAAATTACCCAGGATACCTTGCGAACTCAGCGAGCCGGTCAAATTTTTCAACTAAGATGGCGGACACCGCTGTAAAGGAACAATTTTATTTTAAGTATATTTTCGCAAATACGCATGTTAAAATGTCGAAATATGTTGGAATATGTTAGTTTGATGCACATCCAATGGACTGTTGAGTTTTCAACACTAATGTTAAAAAATATTTCACGAAGCTATCTGACGATGTTCATATGATATCTGCCGAGTGCTTCAAAAGCAAATCAAATATACATCTGATCTGGGTAAGTTAGTTAATCTAATTTTATTTTCGATTTTGGCTTCCAAGGATTATAAAAAGAAGATATGTGAGGTAAAATTGTTCAAAACTAGCCGCGTTCGTCTAGCGCATCATCTTCCCTTCACAGCGCGCTGTCATTTCTCTCTAAACCCAAACCTAACGTCAGAATCAGCACTGAGCACAATCGGTGATTGTTGTAAAGTGCAGTGTCTGCGGTTTCTAAATTGCGGGACGTTGGTGGTAAAAAGAGCTACTAAAAGCACAATGATCCGCGCAAGAGACGTTGCCCCGGTTCCCATGGCGGCGCGCGCGCGTTCGGAAACGGATTGCAACTAACGTTAGACAAGCAAACTTTGGGTTTTGTGTGCGCTTCTAAACGATCAGATACAAACAAATATATGGCAAAATTACCGGAAATGCGTCTTCTATATTCCACATGTCTTCTCTGTTGATTCATCAGATGTAGATAAACGAAAACAGCCCACACAACAGGCAACACAACAACTGGAACCGGCAATTTTATGAATGAAAATAGTAGTAGAAGTAGTAGACACTTTGACGCTGCACGTGACGTATTGAGGATTGCCGCGCTAATTTGCATATAGTGGTGTCCCATTTCATAGGGAAAGATCTTCAACTCCACTTCCCTCGTTGAGGGGACTTTACTTTCGAGGGCACTCAAAATCAAGTGGAAGTTTTAAGGGGGGAGAAATGGGACAGGGCCTAAAATACCAGCCCGATCTCACGTCAATTCGTACGAATTTTACGAGGTGGCTAATTCGTACTAATTCATACGAGCTCACTCGTACAAATTCGTAAGATTTTTGCTAATTCATACATATTTTACGAATTACCAAATTCGTTTGAATTCGTACGAATGACCTACCCCTGACCCCGCCCCTAAACCTACCCATCCCGTGGGTTTAGGCAAATCGTACAAATTCGTACGAGTGAGGTTCGAATTAAAAGGTGGCTATTTCGTACTAATTCATACAATTTGTACGATTTGTCTAAACCCATGGGATGGGTAGGTTTAGGGGCGGGGTCAGGGGTAGGTCATTCGTACGAATTCAAACGAATTTGGTTATTCGTAAAATATGTACGAATTAGCAAAAATCTTACGAATTTCTACGAGTTAGGTCGTATGAATTAGTACGAATTAGCCACCTCGTAAAATTCGTACGAATTGACGTGAGATCGGGCTGGTATTATATGGCCAAAAACTAGGGCTGTCCCAGTCGATTAGTCGATTAATTGGTCGATACGTTCTGGTTCGACCAAAATTCTGATTGGTCGATTTTTTGTCGCGATCATTTCATCAGTTTTAACGCGCTCATTTCATCAGGTGGAAAGCACTGACTGCTAATGGGGGTGTTTTCAGAGCACCCGTGTTTCTCAGGTAACAGTCTGTCTTCAGAACACCCCCCTTGTTTTCACTTTTATTGGATTAGCCCAACCCACTGGAGAAGAGAGACCGATAAGTAGGCTATAGAAGGTTTGATGCTGAATATTATTTATTTAATTGTGAGAGCGTTTAATAGTCAACAAAGTGTGTTTGTCATACATACAAAATAGTCAACACAACAGTGTGGCAGCATTTTGTTAAAATTGATAACGGGAAAAAGGTCGAATGCAAAGTTTGCGAGCAACAGTTTTGCCTTCCAGCTCAACGACAAAAATGACATAATCTAAAAGCGGTAAGCTAGCTTGTCTGCGTTAGGTTGCCCTGTCTGTTTTTGAATAACGTTAGGCTATATGAACATATCAGAATTGGTATATCAGTTATGCACTTTATTTAGTTTCTGCTCTTGATCTGGTTTGTTTAATAAATATTCTTTTTTTTATTAAAGTGGACGTGCCTTTTGTGTTTATTAAGAGTAAAAGCTTTAAGTTAATAAACATTTTTAGTCGATTTTTAGTCGAAAATTTCAGGACTTCAGTCGACCAAGATTTGCTTTGGTTGAGTACAGCCCTACCAAACACACACAATTATGTTATAATGCCCGTCTTGGTGAGTATTCATGTAAACACAGTTAAGTGAAGCAAACAGTTCAGTAAGAAAGAAATTACGCATGTAACAATACATTGGATCCGTGCAGCTCTTAAAGTGACAGCATCCTAATAAATCTGCTGACATCTGTGTGCTTCATGTTAATCAAACAACAACACATTAATCATAATCAGTCTAAATTTAATTTAAACAGTGAAGACTCATACAGTGAACTTTTATTTTTATATTTATTCAGTTTCTGTTGTTAAATAAACTAATGTAGGCCTCCCTGAAACCCCCTGGTTTACACTGACGTTTTGTGTAATACCACAGTAAATCACTGCTGTTCACTTTCAGAAGTTGTAGGAATGCTTTCTTTTCACAAAAAGAATGTGAAACATGCATGTTGGTTATACCATTTTCAGTTTTTAAATATATTTTAATATACATTTACATTTATTTTACACACTTTAAGCATTATCGCATTATTTAACGAGTTATCGCATATTGCAATTATTTTCAATATTGTGCAGGGCTACTAGACTGATATTAAAATATTGACAGACTAGACCGACATTAAGATACTTTCAGACAAGAGCTCAGCAACGCTAACATATTAACAGAGCAAAATGCTATATTCAAATACTTTTAGACTAGAGCATTAAACATTAAAGGGATAGTTCACCAAAAAATGAAAATTCTGTCACAATTTACTCACCCTCAATTTGTTACAAACCTGTATGAATTTCTTTCTTCTGCAGAACAAAAAAGAAGATATTTATGGGTAACCAAACGGTTGATCGACCCCATTGACTTCCATATTATTATTTTTCCATACTGGAAGTCAATGGGACTGTCTGGTTACCGACATTCTTCAGAATATCTTCTTTTGTGTTCAGCAGTAGACAGAAATTCATACAGGTCTGAAACAACTTGAGGGTGAATAAATGATGACAGAATTTTGGGGTAAACTATCCCTTTAAAATACTAAGACTATAGCAACATTAAATACCGACAGCCACACTGAAATATATAGACTAGATCATAATTAAACACTGACAAACAAGAGCGACATTACATACTGAGACTAGAGTGACATTAAAATACTAACAAGAGCAAGATGCTATACAGGAGCAATTAATACAGTATACTGTCAGACAACATATTAATATAATATTGACAGACTTGAGCAACATTAAAAATCTACTTATTACAGTACAGACAGACTAGAGAACCATTTTAAAAAGTTGAAAGTTGAGAGTTGTTACACAGGCTATATCCAAGTAAAGTTTTGCGTCAAACGCCAGTTTACACAAATCCTTTGTTCTCTTAGGCAGTGTTTCAAATACAGAGAAAAATTGTTCGATATGTTTTTAACGTTTATTTTACAGCTTAGAAGTAGCTGAAAAGCATACAAAAGCCCCAATGTGACACCTTACCCAATATAAGCCCAGCATGAACTGTACAGAAAGTGGAAGTGTTCACTGGTGGGGCGAGATGGTTCTACACCCAGAAATGGGGTTTTAAGGTAAACCTACTCTTGAGAAATATTCATTAGAATAAAGCATCTGATAACAAGCCCATTTCTCCCCTAATTAACATCGTTTATCAGTGAGGGTTGCCACAATATGACTTCAGGTGTATTTTGAGTAAGGAAAAAGATCAATCACTGTTACTATACTGATGATTGCATTTAAGTGTTAAATAGTTCAGGACACTATAAGAATAAAGAAATAAGATAAATCTGCCATATCCACCCGACCTCCTTTGCCAAAGGAAAACAGCTTAGATGTGCTTATATTGTGATGTACACATGGTCATGGCAACTCGAAAGGTTCAACTTTAACATTCAGACATGATGTAACCAAGTTTTTATTACACTTATATATTTTAATAGTTCAACCACACATTTGAATACAATGGGATAAAAATGAAAGTCACTTAAGGTCGAGGTTTAGAGAAAATAATCTGAACACTAAAGGCTTTTTACTGATACCATGATAACCGAAACAAAATTTAGAGATTGTTTTTTTTTATTATTATTCTAAATTAAAATTAGAATATGAATTGTGATAACAGAGATAGGCAATATGTGCGGTTTAATGACCTTGATTTATGTTTTTTTGTGAACAAGCCTAATCTACATAATTACACAGCGCACATATTCATCTGAGCTGGATGTGTGTGTCATATTTTCAAGCCAACACAATTAAAAAGTATTGCCTGTCAAACACTGTGAAGAAAGTATAACAAAATTAAAGAAAAAATATATATGTCTAGTGGAATATAAATATCATGTACTAAAAATCATAATTTTACCATTAAATATTGTCTGTACAATGTTTTTATTTCCTGAATGTTCCATTCATTTTGGTTAATTATGATTAAATAAATATAAGAATAAAATCAAGATGTATTAATTAATATTTATATACAGATTACATTTCGTTAACTAGGCTATATTTATATAATGCTATTTAAGGAACAATTAAGAAATAAAAATAAACAGATAAATAAATGTTGCAGTATCAGAAGTAAATCTGTCAAAATAAATAAGAAAAACTCACGTAATAACTAAAGAAAACCAAGATAAATCTTTTCAAATGTCAACCTAACAGTCAGCTTGTGCTGCCATAACACATCTAGATCAATATTGTGGCTCTACTGCCATCCTGTGTTTAATCCCGGGACCTTCGCCGGACCGTCAGGATGCATCCATGACATGATGGAAATCTTTACTGTGGGGTTTATCTAGATAAATGACACTCGATACAGCTTTCATAGCGCTTCACTCAATGTAAAGCAGCTCTATAAAACAGGTCAAATTGACTATATTGAGCATACATCTATGGACGCCACACATCTATCCCTCTCTTCACTGTGAAAAGCACATCTGTTCTGAGTTAGCAGGCCTCAGCCGCCCCAATCTCCCTCTGGCCTCTCAGACTCCTTCAAATACAGCTCAACTCCTGAACTTCCGACATGATCCGGGTCAATTCTTCTGCCCTCGCCCTCGAGGAAATATACTTCAGACATCTAATCAAGGCTAAAGCGGCAAAACACAAGTTAGAGGGTTCAACACACACAAACTAATATCCAGAGCACTGACAATCAAACTGAAATGACTCATTAATATTCATGCTCTGGGAAGAGAAGAGACAAGTGGCAGAAAGCAACAGGCCGTTTACACCAGACACATTCTGTTTGTGTTTTGCAGACATATTTGGCAGGCAGTGTTTTTTGAGCATCCTTCGCCATGAGTGCCACATTAAAAAAAAAAAAAAAAAAAATTTGCTCAGACTAGCTTTTTTTTTTTTTTTTTTTTTAAGAAAGGACCTAACATTCAGTAGGATCTGACGACTCATTGCCTGTATTTTTTCCATGGCAATGATGTTTCGGCGATGATGTCACCTCATAAATGGAGATTCTGCCAGCACACCCTCACCCCTTTCCATTATGTGGCAACGTGAGACTGCAGGATCTTCATTACAGCCCACAGACTTAACATGCATTACTGACGAAATACTGATTCAAAATGCTCTTATTGGGGTTAAAAATGTCCGCATAATAGAATCTCCTAAAAAAATTTAGAGACAAGGAGATTTAGAGCATATGAAAAAAGTATTGTGGTCACCACGAATTAAGCATTTTCTAATTTAATACAAATTGTTTCACTATAATATCAGCATCAACAATTTTATTGAAAAAAAAAACAGGTCTTCGATGTGGAAGCTTGTTTCTGCCACTTAATAAAAAAAATAAAAAAGGTAAATGCGACTTTTAACTCTCAAATCTCACTTTTGTTCTCAGAATTGCGTGATATAAACTCGCAATTGTATGTTATAAAGTCTGAATAGCAAGATATAAACTTGCGATTGCGAGTTATAAAGTCAGAATTGTGACTTCATAAAGTCCATCTTTTTTCCTCAGAATTAGACTTTATAACTCACAAATGCAATCGCAATTTATATCTCACAATACAATTCTGAGAAAAGAATAATTGCGAGATATACTGTAAACTCACAATTGCGAGAAAAAAGTCAGATTTGCACAAAAAAAAATTGTAGATCATTTTTTGTAAAAATTATAGTTTATATCCCACAATTCTGACTTTATAGATCACAATTGTGAGGGAAAAGTCAGAATTGTGTGATAAAAAGTCGCAATTAACTTTTTAATTGTTTTATTGCGTGGCTGAAATAAGCTTCCATACTTAGATCTTAAACTAATGCTGATGATTTTATTATTTAGCAAGGTTGAATCCCACATTTCAAATGTTCATTTTTTTTTTAGATTTATTTATTTTTGTAGTTTTGACTTTCATACTCACTATATGATCTTGAATTACAAAAAAATAGTTTTTTTTTTTTTTTTTTACCGTGAAAAGACCGGCCTAACCCAAAATTGTATGATCCCTTTTCAAAGGATGTTTTTCCTAAAATATAAGAGCAGTTGAATTTTAACATATAAAAAGACCATTTATTATATAAGAAAATATTAAGTGTGATTTTACCAAAAATGTAAATAAAGAATTGCTTTAATGTTGTTAATTGACACTAAATACAGATTGTTTACTTACTGTTAAAAACTAGTGTGGTCAATAGAATAATCCCAATGAATCTCAGAACTTCATTATTTAATATTTAGAAAACATAATTGAATTGCAATATTATCAAATAGCAGTAATAAATATTATAACAGTATTATATTATAATTGTATATTATTTTCAGTATAATATTATTAGTACATCTTAACGGTGTTATATATTCAATTTATTTTTCCTTTCAGTTGTTTAGTAGTCTCTAGCAACCCCTTGTGGCCCCTGTGGGTTTTAAAACCCCTAGCCTATATGATGTTGCCTATATACAGCAAAAAAGAAAAGAAAAAGAAAAAAAGAGAAGAACTAGAGGTAGATCCCATGCAGATATTTTTGACGCACAGTTGACGGCACGTTTGCAGCCACCCTTGAGGTGTGTTTTTGAAGAGCTGACTTAATGTTTACCTTTGGAGAAATGACATCATATCTGACTTCAGCCTTGTTAAACAGGGAGTGGAGAGAAAAGCAAAACACACACAAACACTCACACCCTAGCAATGAGCAGACATACTGAAGTCCCGAAAACCATGAACAGACGCATTGACACACTTGATCACTCTCTCTATTTCTCTCTCTGATTACTAGACATTTGGCCGCTGTTCCACACAACTTACGGTAAATTAACTCTCTCTCTCTGAACACACTGTATAAAAGCAGTTTGTAAGAGGCACTTCTGATAAATGAGAGGTTCTGTGTGAGTTTTTCAAGCAAACTGAGGGTCTAAAGAGTTCCTCGTCACACCACAAAAAACATCTGTACTGAATGTACTCAAAAGCTTCTGTGTTTCAAGGATAATTTATTTTATATATATACACACATTTCTTATACATTAACAGCATTTTTTTATTTTACATTTTCACTTAAACGCAAAGTTCAAAAGTTAGGGTTAAATATTTAATAATAATAATAAAATTATTATTATAATAAATGTAAAAAAAAATGTTTTTATATTTGTGTTAGCAAACACCAACAATAGCTCTTAGACAGACAGGACACGGACAGACGGATAGACAGACAGACGGATAAACGGACAGACGGATAGACAGACAGACGGACAGACGGATAGACGGACAGATGGACAGACGGACAGAGGGATAGACGGACAGACGGATAGAAGGACAGACGGATAGACAGATAGACGGACAGACGGATAAACTGACAGACGGATAGACGGACAGACGGATAGACGGACAGACGGATAAACTGACAGACGGATAAACGGACAGACGGATAGACGGACAGAGGGATAGACGGACAGACGGATAGACGGACAGAGGGATAGACGGACAGACGGATAGACGGACAGACGGATAAACGGACAGACGGATAAACGGACAGACGGATAGACGGACAGAGGGATAGACGGACAGACGGATAGACGGACAGACGGATAAACGGACAGACGGACAGACGGATAAACGGACAGGCGGATAAACGGACAGACGGACAGAGGGATAGACGGATAGACGGACAGACGGATAGACGGACAAAGGGTTAGTGGACAGATGGATAGATGGACAGACGGATAGACAGATAGATGGACAGACGGACAGACGGATAAACGGACAGACGGACAGAGGGATAGACGGATAGACGGATAAACGGACAGACGGACAGAGGGATAGACGGACAGACGGATAGACGGATAGATGGATAGACGGACAGACGGATAAACGGACAGACGGATAAACGGACAGACGGATAGACGGACAGAGGGATAGACGGACAGACGGATAGACGGACAGACGGACAGACAGATAAACGGACAGACGGATAAACGGACAGACGGATAAACGGATAGACGGACAGACGGAAAGACGGACAGACGGATAAACGGACAGACGGACAGAGGGATAGACGGACAGACGGACAGAGGGATAGACGGATAGACGGATAGACGGACAGACGGACAGACGGATAAACAGACAGACGGATAAACGGACAGACGGATAAACGGACAGACGGATAGACGGACAGACGGAGACACGGATAGACGGATAGACGGACAGACGGATAAACGGATAGACGACAGACGGATAAACGGACAGACGGATAGACGGACAGACAGACAGACGGATAGCCATCAGAGGGATAGACGGAAAGATGGATAGACGGACAGACGGATAGATGGACAGACGGATAGACGGACAGACAGATACACGGACAGACGGACAAATGGACAGACAGATAAACGGACAGACGGACAGAGGGATAGACTGACAAACGGACAAACGGATAGACGGATAGACGGACAGAGGGATAGAAAGACAGAGGGATAGACGGACAGACGGACAGAGGGATAGACGGATAGACGGACAGAGGGATAGACGGACAGAGGGATAGACGAACAGACGGATAGACGGACAGAGGGATAGACAGACAGAGGGATAGACAGATAGACGAACAGACGGATAGACAGACAGAAGGATATACGGAAAGACGGATAGACGGACAGAGGGATAGACGGATAGACGGACAGACGGATAAACGGACAGACGGACAGACGGACAGAGGGATAGACGGACAGACGGATAGACGGATAGATGGATAGACGGACAGACGGATAAACGGACAGACGGATAAACGGACAGACGGATAGACGGACAGAGGGATAGACGGGCAGACGGATAGACGGACAGACGGATAAACGGACAGACGGATAAACGGACAGACGGATAGACGGACAGACGGATAAACGGACAGACGGATAAACGGATAGACGGACAGACGGACAGACGGATAAACGGACAGACGGACAGAGGGATAGACGGACAGACGGATAGACGGACAGACGGATAGACGGACAGACGGATAAACGGACAGACGGATAAACGGACAGACGGATAGACGGACAGACGGATAGACGGACAGACGGATAATCGGACAGACGGACAGAGGGATAGACGGACAGACGGATAGACGGACAGACGGATAAACGAACAGACGGCTAATCGGACAGACGGATAGACGGACAGAGGGATAGACGGACAGACGGATAGACGGACAGACGGATAAACGGACAGACGGATAAACGGACAGGCGGACAGAGGGATAGACGGACAGACGGATAGACGGACAGACGGATAGACGGACAAAGGGTTAGTGGACAGACGGATAGACGGACAGACGGATAAACAGACAGACGGATAAACGGACAGACAGATAGACGAACAGAGGGATAGATTATCAGAGGGATAGACGGACAGAGGGATAGACGGACAGAGGGATAGTCAGACAGAGGGATAGACGGACAGAGGGATAGACGGACAGAGGGATAGACAGACAGAGGGATAGACGGACAGAGGGATAGACGGACAGAGGGATAGACAGACAGAGGGATAGACGGACAGACAGATAGACGGACAGAGGGATAGACAGACAGAGGGATAGACAGACAGAGGGATACACGAATAGACGGACAGAGGGATAGACGGACAGACAGATAGACGGACAGAGGGATAGACGGACAGAGGGATAGACAGACAGAGGGAAAGATGGACAGAGGGATAGACGGACACAGGGATAGACAGACAGAGGGATAGACAGACAGAGGGATAGACGGACAGACAGATAGACGGACAGAGGGATAGACGGACAGACAGATAGACGGACAGAGGGATAGACAGACAGAGGGATAGACGGATAGACAGATAGACGGACAGAGGGATAGACGGACAGACAGATAGACGGACAGAGGGATAGACAGACAGAGGGATAGACAGACAGAGGGATAGACGGATAGACAGATAGACGGACAAAGGGATAGACGGACAGACAGATAGACGGACAGAGGGATAGACAGACAGAGGGATAGACGGACAGACAGATAGACGGACAGAGGGATAGACAGACAGAGGGAAAGATGGACAGAGGGATAGACGGACACAGGGATAGACAGACAGAGGGATAGACGGACAGACAGATAGACGGACAGAGGGATAGACGGACAGACAGATAGACAGCCAGAGGGATAGACGGACAGACGGATGCCTGGGTCAGAACATATCCATATAACATAAAATAGGGTATAGTACAAACGGTTAGCAAGCACTGGTGCACTTTGTTTTGTTCTGTTTTTTTACTCTAAGGGTGATGCAGTACAATTCCTATGTATGTGTACAATTTTCTTTGTGCTATACAAATGGGAAATAAAACTTTGAACAAAACTTTAAACATATCCAAATCCCAAGTCTCGTGGGGTGTCCCTGGTATGCAGTGGTTAGTACCTACCAAAAGGGGTGCAAGGAAGGACAACCGGTGAACCAGGGTCAGGGTCAGGGTCATGGACACCCAAGGCTCACTGATGCATGTGTGAGGATCACACAGAAAAGCTAGCTCAAACTGCTGAGAAACCTAATGTTGCCCTAATATGCCCATAATAGAAAGGTGTCAGAACACACAGTACATCGTAGTTTGCTGTGTATGAGGCTGCATAGTGTCCATGATGACCCCTGTTCACTGCAGAAAGCACCTTTAATGGACATGTGAACGTCAGAACTGGACCATGGAGCAATGGAGTTGTTCCCAAACTTTTCCTGACAGCATTTGTTTTGCAGAAAAAAAAGGTACAGTAGTTTTGGTAGTTGTAACTTTTAAAGTAGATTTGTCTGGCTTACGTTTACCGGGCATTGGCAGTCCTTTCAGAAATTTGTCCATGCTTAGTGGACATTTACTGTACGTTTATTTATTTTTACTTAACACTTAACACATTAATACTTAATTAAGATTTTTTTTTTTTTTGCCATCTAGCGGTCTGTTATTGCACGACCACAACAGTTACAGCCGCTCAAGCACGTACTGTGAGACATCTTGAAGTACTAAAATATGTCAAATTAATATTTTGTGTTTAATCATTTACTGATGTGGCAAGTAGCCGCATAATAAGTGTGATAATTTCGCAGTGGGGTCTTGAATCACCCTAAAGAGGTTTCTTTTGCATAACAATCTGCTGATTGTACACTATCCACTATGAATGGATGAGCATAAGAGACTTCATTTAAAAACATTCAAATAGTAATGTTTCCAAACTTTTGACCGGTACTGTAAACTGTTTATAGATAGAAAGATAGGATACAGACAGATGTGGATGTTGCAAAAAGTTGTGAACGTTATTGATTGGGTGATATTTAAATGGCGATATAGAAGATAATGTAGTTGGCTATCATTGGTCACTAGTGAACTCTGCTGTTTTGGGTGGATGGAGTGAGAAGGCAGTGGAGAATGTACTAGATTATTGGGCACATTCACACACCCCTTTGGCAACTCTTACAGTGCTCGTACAACACACACAGGCACTCATTCATCCGTCTCTCTCTCTCTCTTTCTCACTCTCGTTTAAGAACATTTACAGGCAGAGTTGAGGTCAGTTCGGACCAGGCTTCACCATGTCTGCAGTGAAAGTCATGCTGTGGATGTGTTTGTGTATTAGTGTGATTCTTACTGCTAAAGCTCAAGACACTACGGCCATCAGAGATCAAAACAATAATTCAGCAAAACAGGTAAGATTTTTAATTATGTGCTTCAATGCTTTCATGTTTTCTCAAATCTACATAAAGAGCATACAGTGGTGCTTGAAAGTTTGTGAATCCCTTACAGAATCTGTGAAAAAAGAGAATAATTTCAACAAAATAAGAGGGATCATAAGAGGGATCTTTTATTCAGTACTGTCCAGAATAAGATATTTTACATAAAAGATGTTCACAAGACAAAACAAGTCTTGAATTTATAAAAATGACCCGTTCAAAAGTTTATGTACCGTTAATTGTGCGTGACGCGTTGTTATCTGGATGATCCACAACTGTTTTTTGTTTTGTTTTGTGATGGTTGTTCTTGTTCTTTCACTGCTGGAAAGGATTGTCTATTTGAATCCTTTCCAGCAGTGACTGTATGATTTTGAGATCCATCTTTTCACACTAAGGACAACCGAGGGATTCATACATAACTATTCAAAAAGGTTCAAACATTCACGGATGCTCCAGAAGGAAACACGGTACATTAAGAGCCGGGGGGTGAAAACTTTTTGAATTTGAAGATCAAGGTAAATTGTACTAATTTGTCTTCCGGGAAACATGCAAGTATCTTCTGTTGCTTCCGAAGGGCATTACTAAATAAAAAAAATGTATATCTTCATCCTGTTCAAAAGTTTTCATCCCCCTGTTCTTAATGCATCATGTTTCCTTCTGGAGCATATCGTTTTCTTTATAGTTATCGTACTTGGTGTGAACGGGCCTTTAGGCTGTGTGTCTACGGAAGCATTTTTATTCAGCGGAAAACTCCAGACAATCTTCTGAAAATGCCTTGCTGCAGGCACTCCTGAACGCTTTGGCGGGACAGCATTTTTTTTAGTTGAGATGCTTTGGTTCCTATGATACAGAATATCCACGGAATTGTTGCTAGTAGGTGATTTTCGCAGATAGTTTGTTTCTGAATGTAAAAATGCCAATACAATGTAAAAAATACAATGTAATACTAGTATTTTGTTCTATTGCTGTTGTTGTCGTCTGTTGCCGTTGTATAAGCAGGATGTAGCGGTTGGTTGGTGTGGTATTTGTCCAGCCCAAGCGTGCCGCACAAGCCCTCAAAAGTGAAGCCAAAACGTTTCGATCGCCCCCCAGTGACCGGTCCTAGTATAGGTCATAAACCCCGCATCCCCGTGTTATTCAACGAGATGCGAGACCAACTAAACAATTAAATTACACTTCACATATCTTTTTTCTAAAGATATTTTCTGTCATTTACTGTAGTTTCTATCACGTTGATGTAATTTCAAGTGTTTGTTTTTAAAATAAGTTTGTTTTTAGTTAGTTATTTGATGCTATAAAAACGGTGCTGTGACATCATGATTGACAGCTGTGATTGACAGGTTCTCAGTACGAAGTAGTCACTGAAGCACCAACGGACTTTTTTTCATAATGTTGACTATGTGGTTAGTAGTTGTATTTACCTTATTTTAATGAGGTACTGCAATCAGCAGACATCATTGGAGAGGAACGGAGCAGACAGAGGCCACTTAAGAAAAGTGTAGGGCGTGTGCTTGCGATTGATTCAGCGAGAGTGGGGGCGGGGCCTTGATTTCGCGGCTTTACTTCCTGCTCACGACTGCACATGACTGGTCCCAAAAATGCTACTGCGCAAACTCAAATTCCAATATGTCAGCGCCATATCGGGACACTGGCGGCTTCAGTTCTCTCCAATGGAAAAGAGCGAAGGGGCGTCGTCCATCTTTTTTTACAGTCTATGGTCCAGCCCCTCCTCCACTGTAATTGGATGGCTGGGTAAAAAGTGACAGTGATGAACACTGCGTTTTACACAAATTGAACATTTTTTGAGATTTTTTTTTTTAAATGCCAAACGAAGGCATACGAGGAATTCCCATTGAAAATAATTGAAAAAATATGCTGGCCGTTGGAAAAAATGCTTTAGTGGACACAACCTTATTGTGCGTTCACACACCGCTGCCGGTGAGAGCATCAAGTGGCCGGAAGTCATTCATTTTCATGACTTGGAGGGTGGCGCGGCGCATCTTGGACGGTGAGAGTGGCGAGGAAAGTTGAGTTGAGCTATGACGCAGTTCGGCGGCAACCGGCATAGATATCCATAATAAAGGCTATAGATGTCTTACGGCGGAGTCTCTATCGTCATCACCGGCGGCCATCTTGTCACAGGCAAGCTTTCTGGCGGGCTCTGTGGTGCCTGATGTAAGATGAGTGATCAGCACGAACACAAATACTCTTATCTCGGTGAAATCTTGACGGATTTACAAACGGTTTGGTTTCTTACAAACGTTATTAATGTGGCTATAATTCTGGATGATTATTTATTGATACACTTATTATTCATAAGTGTGCAGTGTCATAACTACATCTCTGACGTTTATAACAAACCAAACCGTTTGAAAATCGGTAGAAAATTGAGCAAGTTATGGTTATTTAAAAAGTACATGCACCATTAAAATCGTCTCAGGTTACGTATGTAACCATGGTTTCCTGAGAGGGAACGAGACGCTGCGTATAGCGCTGCGGGAACGCCCCTGCGTGATTGCGTCATGAAGCACTCGTGAAATCAGTCCAATGGCGTGACGGGACGTCCTAGGCGGGTGACGTCATTGACCAGGAACCTATAAAGCACCCCTGGACCGAACAAACACTAGCTTCTGATAGGTCGAACAAGTTGGTCACAGGCATGCTGGGAGTATGGCAAAGCGGCGCAGCGTCTCGTTCCCTCTCAGGGAACCATGGTTACATACGTAACCTGAGACGTTCCCTTTCAAGGGAACTCAACGCTGCGTATAGCGCTGCGGGAACTGAATACCCACGTCGCCATAATCCTCAAGTGCCTGTATATGTGAAATCGTCATGCACATTATACTAGAAACACCCGAGAACCCGGAGTAGAAGCCACATCCAGGTTATAAAATTTGACAAAGGTGTGCGGAGAGGACCACCCTGCCGCATCACATACCTCCTGAAGTGAAACCCCTGACAATAGGGCCATAGAAGCAGCCATACTCCTAGTTGAGTGGGCTCGGATCTTTAGTGGTGATGGATGACCGGCCGACTCATATGCAAGTGATATAGCCTCAACTATCCACTTACTCAAAGTCTGCTTGGATGCGGACTTCCCTTTACTCGGGGACCCAAAACACACAAACAGTTGATCAGATTTGCGCCACAGGGCAGCTCTGTGGACATATGCATCTAAAGCCCTAACTGGGCAAAGTAAGTTCAATTTCTCCTGGTCCTGGTCTTGGAACGGAGGCGGAGAAAAGGCCTGCAACATTATTGGACCCGCCACATTAGTGGGGACCTTCGGCACATAACCTTCCTTCGGAAACAGGAACGCTTTCACCATACCAGGCGCAAACTCAAGACACGAGGGAGCAACTGACAATGCTTGTAAATCCCCGATTCTTTTAAGAGAAGAGATAGAAAGAAGAAACAAAGTTTTTAATGTGAGAAACTTCTCTGGAACCTCTTCAATGGGCTCAAAGGGGGCCAGGACTAGACCTTCCAATACAATGGCTAAATCCCAAGTCGGCACCCTCGAGCGTGCAGGCCTTAGCCTCAAAGTACCACGGAGGAAGCGAGTTACCCATGGGTGTCTTCCCACTGACGCACCCTCTATAGGAACGTGATAGACGGATATAGCTGACACGTATACTTTCAAGGTGGAGGGAGACAACCCTGAAGAAAACTTTTCTTGAAGAAAATCTAGTACTGAACCAACTGGGCAGTCAACTGGATTCCCAGACTGGCCTGTACACCAGGCAACAAAAACTCTCCATTTTAGGGCATAGAGCCTCCTCGTGGAAGGAGCTCTAGAGTGTAACATGGTCTCCACTACCTCAGTAGAAAGACCTGAGTCTATGAGCTGATCCCCCTCAGAGGCCAGGCCCACAGTTTCCATAGCTCCGGACGCGGGTGTAACACCGACCCTGCCGCCTGGGAGAGAAGGTCCCTCCTGACCGGAATTTCCCATGGAGGACCTTCGAGGAGAGACACAATGTCTGAGAGCCTCACTCGGCCCGGCCAGAACGGGGCTATCAATAAGAGCCGAACCCCGTCCCGGCGAACTCTCTCCAGAACTCCTGGTAGTAATGCCAGGGGGGGGAAGGCATACAGACGTAACCTCGGCCACGTCTGTACCATGGCATCCAACCCCAAAGGGGCTGGATGCGTTAGGGAATAATATAGGGGACAGTGCGTTGTCTCTCGAGACGCAAACAGATCCACCTGAGCTTGCCCGAATCGACTCCAAAGGAGCTCCACCACCTCGGGGTGGAGTCTCCATTCCCCCGGCACCACTCCCTGCCTCGACAGAGAGTCTGCCGTCTTGTTCATGTAACCCGGAATATACAGTGCTCGAACTGATAGCAACTTCCCCTGGGCCCAAACCAGAACTCGATGTGCCAATTTCCAAAGTCGGCGAGATCGTAAACCCCCCTGACGATTTATGTAGGAGACCACCGCTGTGTTGTCCGTGCGAACCAACACATGGTGGCCCCTGAGGTCTGGGAGAAAGTGTCTGAGTGCCAGAAACACGGCCATCATCTCCAACTGGTTTATGTGCCAGGAAAGATGATGGTCGCTCCACAGACCCCGAGCTGAGTGACCACTCATGGTCGCCCCCCAACTGATGAGGGAAGCATCCGTCGTTAGCGTTAAGCGACGACAGGGAGCTCCCAACACCGGACCCTGGGACAAGAACCAAGGATCTTTCCACATAACTAAGGCACGTAGGCATCGCCGCGTGACCTTGACCATGCGAAAAGGATTTCCCCTCGGGGAGAACCCCCTGGTCCTGAGCCACCACTGTAAGGGTCTCATGTACAGCAGGCCAAAAGGAATCACGTTGGACGCTGCTGCCATCAAACCCAAAATTCTCTGAAACTGTACTACAGTGAGTAACTGGCCTAGTCTTATCCTGCGCACGGCTTCCAGGATAGATTTTATCCTGGCGGGCGCCAAACATGCTCTCATGGTCTTTGTGTCCCATATTACGCCCAGAAAAGTGGTGTTCTGTTGTAGAACTAACACGCTTTTCTTTACATTTAGCCTTAACCCCAACTTCTTCATATGAGCTAGCACAGCATCTCGATGCTGGACCGCCTGATGTTCTGACTGTGCCAGGATGAGCCAGTCGTCTATATAGTTCAGCACGCGGATGCCCTGGAGTCTCAAAGGAGCCAGAGCTGCATCCACGCACTTTGTGAACGTGCGGGGTGACAGTGCTAGGCCAAACGGAAGAACCCGATACTGGTACGCTTCGCCCCCGAAAGCGAACCTGAGGAACTTCCTGTGTTGCGGAAGGATGGAGATGTGAAAATATGCATCTTTTAGGTCTATTGTGACACACCAGTCGTCGGACCTGATCTGACACACAATCTGTTTCAACGTGAGCATTTTGAATTTTAACTTCTTGACTGCTCGATTTAGTCGACGCAGATCTAAGATGGGCCGCAGCCCCCCACCCTTCTTTGGAACTATGAAGTATGGGCTGTAAAACCCTGACTCTCTGCTGTGGGGAGGAACCCTTTCTATAGCCTCTTTTTGCAGAAGTGTCCGTACTTCTCCTTCCATCACCAAAGCCTGCTCGGAGTTTACTACCGTGTGTACTACCCCGTTGAACCTGGGCGGGCATAACCCGAACTGAATTCTGTACCCTTTTTTCACTGTATGCAGGAGCCAATCTGAGACATTTGGCAGAAGTTTCCACGCTGCCAGATACTCTACTAAGGGAACCAGCCTCTCGAGGCTGGTCTCTGGTGTTATTTGAGCGGCCAGCTCGGTGACCTGAGACGGCGCACCGGCAGGAAGCAACCGAACTGACCCACTTCGAACTCTCCTCGGAGGGTGCGAGCTTCCCCACGCCGCTACGTTTCCGGGCGGACATGGAGATAAGTACTCGCTGGGGACCGCTGCGTCCTGAAACACCAGAGGTGGCAGGGTTGGCAGCACGGCCCCCTGATGGCACCGAGAGGAAACGGGTGCCTAGACACACCGATTCCCCTCGGAGGGGGCTACCATCAGAATCCTGGCGCCCTTGGCGTCAGGACTTCGTCGCCGAGGCCTTCCTGGAGATAATCACAGTCCTCAGATCTGCTCTACCTCGGGAAGACCTTGGCTGAGCGCGCTGTCCCGACCCCCAGTCTCTCTGTGGGGGGGCACGGACAGCCACGCTCACCTTTTGCTGGGCTCTATGAGAGGAGGACATACTCGGCTGGGGCTGCTCCCGCCCAGCAGCCCCAGAGACATAGACCTTACGGGGAAGAAACTTTTGAAATGCAGCTGCCTGCTTTTTCGCTTCTTGAAATCTTTCGACGACCGAATTTACTGAGTCGCCAAAAAGACCGGTAGAGGAGACAGGAGCATCTAACAAAAATCTTTTATCTCTCTCTTTAATGTCAGAGATATTTAACCAGAGATGCCTCTCCGTGGCCACCAGAGCTGCCATAGAGCGGCCAATAGATTTTGCCGCTTCCCTGGTGGCCCGAAGAGATAGATCAGCTGCCTTCCTGACCTCCGCTATTGTATCTCTCCCCACTTCCTCACATTCATCGTCTATGTCTTTTAATAAGTCAGCCTGATATGCCTGTAGGACCGCCATAGTATGTAAACTGGCAGCCGCCTGACCTGCTGCCGAATATGCCCTACCCACTAAAACCGCTGTTGTTCTTACTGGTTTAGTGGGCAGCTGCGGGGCTTTCAGCGACGATGCAGACTCGGGGGAGAGATAGCTCGCAAGCGTCTCTTCCACCTGAGGCATCGCCGCATAACCATGTTTCTTTAACCCTACTATATTTGAATATTCAGATGTCGCTGGTTTAAAAACTCTGAATGATGCCGGTCTAATCCATGACCTCGATACCTCAGTATGGAGATCAGGAAAGAACGGTAAGCCCCGCTTTGGAGGTTGCGATCTAGATGGCAGAAATCGTTCATCTAATTTACTCTTTGATCGACATGACTCCTGTTCACTGGCTGGCCAGTCAATATTTAATCTAGCAACAGCGCGAGTGACAACCTCCAAAAGCTCCTCTTGTGTGTGTGTGACTGTGTGTGATGCAAAATCCTCATCTCCCAAGCACACAACATCCAGTTCCTCGGAACTGGAGTGCTGCTGCACTTGCGCTTCAGCGCGAGCAGAAGAAGCAGCGCGTGCTTCTGACTCGTGAACTGAAGCGTCGGATTCAACGGTTAAGGGAAGAGATAGGGGATCACCCGTCTCTAACCCCGCCGTTAAATCCATTTGCGAATCCCAGGACGAGCGTCTTCGCCGTGCCTCAGCAGCAGCGGGACCCGAGCCCTGGGGAACACGAGCCGAAGCACCCTCCTCGAAGAGTGCTCGGCGGGACCGGAGAGTTTTCATTGCCAGCTTCTCACAATGCTCACAGCCAACTCCCTCAAGAGCTGACTGGGCATGCTCCAATCCCAAACACATCACACAAAGCTCGTGTGTATCCCCACCCGTGATGAAACGAGGACAGGGAGTGACACACTGCTTAAATTGCTGCTTTTCCATAATATATTTAGAGAGACAAACACACATCAAATAGACAGATACGATTTCACATAGAGCGCTTGTGAAGACACAGAAGCTAGTGTTTGTTCGGTCCAGGGGTGCTTTATAGGTTCCTGGTCAATGACGTCACCCGCCTAGGACGTCCCGTCACGCCATTGGACTGATTTCACGAGTGCTTCATGATGCAATCACGCAGGGGCGTTCCCGCAGCGCTATACACAGCGTTGAGTTCCCTTGAAAGGGAAACAATGTTACGAGTGAGCGAGCTGCCTGTGACAAGATGGCCGCCAGGTGCGGACATCTAGCCTTTATTATGGATATCTATGGCAACCGGCAGCAACCAATCGGAATTTAGAAGTCCTCCGCTTGAGAGGATTCCAGAGAATGCAGTCAAGTAAACTTTGGTTCCGACCAGATTAGTTCCCAAGCAAAATAGAGGAGAGGTTGATCATGTGAATTTGATAAGGCGGCACGCAACACTATTTATAGGCAACATTTTCACGCTAGAACACTTGTTTTTCAGCGGGAATGCAAATTAGATTAGCACTTAACCATGAACACAAAAGAAACAACACATCAGGCCCGGATTGGCTAATCAGGAGCACCGGGAGAATTCCCGGTGGGCCGGTCTGTTTTATTGGCCAGGAGGACCGGTGTTGTCATGGCACTGGGTTGAATGCTCCAGTCACAGCGCAGCCTCACTATTTTTTTATTGTTATTTTCTCGCAGCCCCACAAAAAAAAGTCAGTTGTTAGAGATGTACGTGCGAACAAAAAATAAGAGATACAAAACATGGATAATAGGCGCAAAGGCGGTGCTGAAAAAGCCAGAATAATAAAAAATCTCTAGAAACTCAAGCGGCCAAATAGCCTCAGTGCCGTACCCACCATTGAAGTCTCCGAGGTCCGGACCTCGGTCCTCGATTGTATAATGAACTTTGTGAAATAATTGCCTAATACTCTAATTTGCTACTGCAATGATTCGCATATTGCGACGATAACCGACCTCATAATCTGAGCTGCTTCAGTAGCTACTCAACACCGCTCGTCGGCAATGGCAAAATGTTTGAGATGACCGATCAAAGCAAGCGGGATTTATGTTCACAGAAGCGCGAGCCGCGCGCGAATCCCAACGCGGCGCTTTACGAGATAAGATGCAAGTGGCTAAACTAAACAGCTGTTTTACCATAGAAGTTTTAAACGACCGACATAAATAATCAGTTTGCAAAGACTGTATCAATCAAAGGTAACCTAAAGATAAAGAGACTGAGAGAAGAAGAATGAGAGAAGGAGATGGAGATGAGAGAGGAGAGCAGGTAGAGGAATAGCCTATTGCATATTGTGCCCAGAATGAGAATAACTTTATTACAATGGATTCCTATTTAACACAGATATACATGTTCTTTGCCAATGACAGTGGAAAAATAATATGCCCCCGAACCCAGATCACTTTTGGGACCTTTGTATTTATAAAACCCTGTGTACGGCTATTGCACTGAATAGAAAATTATATTTTTGAAAAATACAAGGTTGTACAGAACAGTGCACTATTGCAGACTTATACTGAGGGTTTAATTACATTATTTTTAATATAGTCGGTCGGGAACTAAAGTGGGCCGGTCTAAGGTATGAAACTCCAGGGCTGAAAATTAGTCCCACTCCGGCCCTGCAACACATGCATGGCTTTTAATTGTTTTTTTCTCTTAGCAAACATGTCACTATAATTGTTAAGTTCTTTCCATCGATCAATTTCTTACTTACCTACTTTATGATGCTTTGATACCGTTTTTGGAGCCTGACAGCCCCAGGTCCTATACACTTTCATTAGAGAGAGAACGTAGAATTGGCCAGAAACTACATTTTTTCAACTAATTTTTTCCTTTGGTGTTCCATGGAAGTTCCATAAAGTTTTAAACATATTACATGTGAAATTTCTCACCTTCTGTTGATGTAAAACATTGACAAGTAAGAGTACAGAACTTCACAGCAGTGTCATTTAAGGTCATTTAACTAAATTAATTAGAGAATTAAACAATTAATAATCAGCAATCCTATTGAAAAGTTGTTTTTTTTAATGAATGAAAATGCAAATTGACTCTGACAGTAGGTGACATTTATCCACTTTATTTTTCAGTGTGGAAGTAAGCTATTAACAAAGTGCCATAAACAGTAAAACTATTTTACGCTAAAGACTAATGGTGCCATGTTTATAATCACATACATAAATATCCAACATCAATCAGGATAACAGGCTGTTTTTGTACAGCTAAAATAACTGGAAGCGGCTAACACCGGAAGCCTTTCAAGTTAAAAATGGCCGCCCCAACACTATATACACATCAAAAAATAAGATGGTTAGAAATACAGGAAAACCCCGGGCCAGTTACCTAGGTACAAAAAGTTACAAAGTGCAACTTTTCATTTCTGACAGATTTCTAAGAGATTGTCAGAGAAGAAAGTAAAACTGTATTTACATGTTTTCAAACAGCTGTTAAGTTTATGCTATGTATTTTTCACACAACAAATACAAGAATACACAGAATAAGAGTTCAGCATTCCTCCTCTAATATACACGGTTGCTTAGCAATATACTCTGTATAGTTTAGTAGTTTAATGTAACCGCAGAAGCTAGGTGTGTGACCAAAAGCACAAAACTTATTAGTGACCAGCTTTATTCGCAGTGTAAAAAAAAAAAAAATCACATTAGCAGTAGTCAAATTTTCGTGTCAGTTAAGAGAGACGCAATAACAACCAAGCTTTCATCTTGGAGTAAACCGACATAAACACTGACTTCTTGGCCATAGCTCACATGCCCCTATTTTCAATTACAAGCAAAAATAGTGGGTGTGGTTTTGCAAAGTTAGTCATAAAACTGCACCGCATTGAAAGCAACAGTCTTTGTCGGGGAAATGCCATAATTGATGGCAGAGAATAGTGTGTTCGTTTTGTATATATATATATATATATATATATATTAGTGTGTTTGTGTGTGTGTGCGCGTGCGTAAATAATATTATTATTTACGCACGCGCACACACACACACACACACACACAAATATATATATATATATAGTATATATATATATATATATAGTTCTCTTACGAGAGGTTCTCTCATATTGCGTAAGCTACGGGAAAGATTCATCTTTTCTGAGATATTGAAGCCAAAAAATTATCCTTAATTTTGTATCCATTGTCAACGCAGTGCAGCAGCTGCAGACCTTGAGCGGGCTAGCTAGCGAGCTCATTGGTTGCTCTGCGGCAACTGCTGCAGCCTATAGATAAACTTGAGTGAACTCGCGTCCAATGAGAGGCACTCGCGCCTTCATCGCATCATAGCCCGCCAGAATGGGCGTGGCTAGAGTGTATATAAGCGAGGTTCGTAGGCTGCTTCCCTGATTTTCATCTCTTCAGCGAAGCTCTTCGCATCTGAACAGCAGAAGCCGCGTTGCCGTTCGAGGGGCATCTAGCGAGCTTGGACAGCGCTTGAGCAAGCCGGCCGTCTTCGCCACCTTCAGCCATTCGACGACATATCCTTTTTAGAGCAAGCTAGTTCCTCAGTGAGCTTCACAAAAAGAGCAAACGAGCGTCTTTGTAAAAGATGCCTCGCACCACCTGCGGCTCATGCCGTGCCCCTCTCTGCGCCGGAGACCGCCACCTCATCTGCGCTCTCTGCCTGGGACTGGAGCATGCAGAGCTCGCCCTCGCTGACGGCGGATGCGACCTCTGCAAGGAGCTTCCGATGTCGACCCTGCGGGCTCGACTCGAAGCATTCTCGCCGCGCAAAAAGAAGCGCCGCTCCCAAAGGCTGCCAGAACCGGTGTTGGAAGCGATTGTCTCGCCGGAGCCTCTCCCTCGAGCCTGGCTTTCACCCCCCTACCCAACGGGGGCTGTCTGAGCGATCTAAATAACAAAAAGTTACAAAGTGCAACTTTTCATTTCTGACAGATTTCTAAGAGATTGTCAGAGAAGAAAGTAAAACTGTATTTACATGTTTTCAAACAGCTGTTAAGTTTATGCTATGTATTTTTCACACAACAAATACAAGAATACACAGAATAAGAGTTCAGCATTCCTCCTCTAATATACACTGTTGCTTAGCAATATACTCCCGGCATTAGGGCTCACTCCACTAGAGGCATGGCCTCCTCGTGGGCATGGTCCAGCGGGATTTCCATTCACGACATATGTGTGGCAGCGGGATGGGCTTCCCCCTCCACCTTTGTCAGATTTTACAATCTGAAAGTGCCCGCCCAGCAGGCAAAATTACTAGCGGTTTAATATGCTCCAGCTCTCCTGGTGAGCTGCACTGATGGGACACATTCCACACAGACCGGCACCGCCGCTCTGTCTTCCCATCCCACTATGTGCTTATGTATTACATACACACTGGCCCGCACTCTTGCCGGCCAAATATTATTTTCCCACTCATATGGCTCCCCGGGGTCCCCCGGGGCTCATGCAGTGGATGCTTGGCGCACACGGCGTTGACAATGGGTTCCCGTAGCGTAAGCTAGCTTACGCAATGCGAGAGAACATCTCGTAAGAGAACGAATCGGTTACCTAACGTAACCTCGGTTCTCTCTAGATGAGGGAACGAGTATTGCGTAGCCGGCCGTGCTCGCGCCACAAGCGTTTTCGCTTCATTCAATGAAAACCAGGGAAGCAGCCTACGAACCTCGCTTATATACACTCTAGCCACGCCCATTCTGGCGGGCTATGATGCGATGAAGGCGCGAGTGCCTCTCATTGGACGCGAGTTCACTCAAGTTTATCTATAGGCTGCAGCAGTTGCCGCAGAGCAACCAATGAGCTCGCTAGCTAGCCCGCTCAAGGTCTGCAGCTGCTGCACTGCGTTGACAATGGATACAAAATTAAGGATAATTTTTTGGCTTCAATATCTCAGAAAAGATGAATCTTTCCCGTAGCGTAAGCTAGCTTACGCAATACTCGTTCCCTCATCTAGAGAGAACCGAGGTTACGTTAGGTAACCGATTCGTTTTTCCCTTCCAGAAAAACCACATGAATTTCACGTTATCACATGTTTTCCACATGGTATCACATGTGAGCTCATGGGTTTCACATGTGATAATAGGTTTCACATGGGAAATTTACATTTGTTTTACATGTGATCACATGTGTAAATGTTCCAAAAGCACACATTTCCCATGTGCAAAACACGTTTCACATGTGACCACATGAGTTTCTGCACATGTGAAATTCATGTGTTTTCAGTTACAACTTTACAGCAGATTCCTTAACTTTCTCTTACTATCTTTCAGTCTCTCTCTCAGATAGAAGTGCAAAGTATGCGAGTGGACTGCAAGGTCGCGTCTCGCTTTGCTCACACAGTCATGACCACCAAAGCCCTGAACACAGCCAATGCATCACAGGAAGTGTTCTTTGAGGTGGACTTACCCAAAACAGCCTTCATCACCAACTTTAGCATGTTAGTCCTCCTTTGTTTACACAAGCTATAAATATATTACACTTGCAACATGCCCAAACCCACTATGACCTAATGAAATTCTTTGTGTTTGTTTTCTCAGAGAGATTGAGAGCAGGATATATGTCAGTGAAGTGAAGGAAAAGGAGCAGGCCAGGCAGAAGTATGAGAGTGCCGTGTCGTCCGGCCAGACCGCTGGTCTGGTTAAGTGAGTACAGGTCAACGGCAAAGCTCTGGGATGCTGACAGAGTACACATATTTGCTTTTCGGTGTTTGCTAATCTCAATGACCAGATATCAGAGTTGTTTTTGCTTTTTCAGGGCTTCGGGGAGGCACATGGAGAAGTTCTCAGTCTCCGTGAATATCCCACCCCAGAGCCACGTCACATTCACTCTTACTTACGAAGAGCTACTACAGCGCCATCTTGGCAGCTATGAGATCATGATAGGTGTCCGACCTAAACAGCTGGTTCAGAATTTTGAGGTTCATCATTAGTTTCTCTTTTACTAAACATATTCAGTGGAAATATTTAAATATTGTAAACTATGCTATATCAGGCCCGTGTCTTCTCATCAACAGATTGTGGTAGATATCTATGAACCTAACGGAATTGCATTTGTGGATGTCAATGGTACATTCATCACCAATGAGTTGCTTCCTCTAGTGAAGAAAACTGTCGCTGATAAAAAGGTTAGAATGAAAACTCTCAAACAATCCCCCAACCTTGGTGGATTGATATGGAAGGCTGTTTATATCTTAGTCAAATAAAAAAATACACAAAACAACAACAAAAATTAAAAAAAAAATGTGAAAGGGGCTATTGATTATTTCTCAAAATGTGACTATATCTCACAATTTTGTTTTTAGTTGTGCCTTTATGTCATAATTGTGAGTATTTAACTCAGTAGTATAGTAGTATATAACTGCTACTTCATTTCTTGTAATTGCAACTTTATCTCGAAACTGAAACTTAATGTCTCACAAAAAAAAAGTATAGTTTATTTTAAACTCTCAAATTACCGGTTGCAGCAGCTGGACGTACACCCGGTTGTAAGACTAGTTTGGACGTAAAATGCATTTTAAGTCCTGTGTAGAATTAATACCTATTGCACTATTTCGGCATGTATCTAGTCAAAGGTAGGTGTAAAGTGAAAATACATGGCCCCTGGAGTTTAACTTGTTTGACTAGCTCCTCCTTACACTGTGTCCTAACCAAGCGACAGATTCTAGTAATAAGCATTTTGATCCAGTGATTTCAACTACGATCTTACTACCAGAACACACAGCATCTCATTTCACTAATAAGGAGTCTAAAAACACCTCAGTTTCAAAAATACACATTTTTAATGTCTAAACACTTCCTGCTATCCTCATAACACTGATCCTCTACGCTCGTCCTCAGGCACATGTGTACTTCTCTCCTACATTGGATCAACAGAAAAAATGCTCAGACTGTGAAGGGACATTGATTGATGGAGATTTATTCATCAAGTATGATGTGAAGCACCCACAGGATATAGGTGAAATTCAGGTACAATATCAGCAAAGCCATTTTTTTTTACAATGAATTTCTTACTAATCATGCATTATTCTAATGGTGTTTTTTTCTTGTGTTTCTATGTTTCAGATAGTAAATGGCTACTTTGTACACTTTTTTGCTCCAGATAATTTGCCACAAATGCCTAAGAATGTGGTATTTGTGATAGACCGAAGTGGCTCCATGGAGGGAGAGAAGATGAAACAGGCAAGTCCAACAAATACTTTACAATCCACTTTCCTAGTTCGCACATGTAAGTCATCGGCCGATTATCTGTTGGTAGACTCGAGAAGCTCTGATGACCATATTAAGTGAACTGCATGAAGAGGATTACTTTGGGCTGGTCACGTTTGATGATGTTGTAGAGTCATGGAGACCATCTCTTAGCAAAGCTACACCAGAAAATGTGAAAGAAGCAAAAGAATTCGTCCAGAGTATTGAAGCAAGACACAGTAAGTATGAAGCGAAACATCATACTGTAAACCCTGCACAAGGTTGAAATCATGGCTTGCTGTAGCTGTTAGTACTCTTGACACTTAGAGCCACGGTTCTCATGAAACACAGCATAACACCTCTATTTTACAGTAAATTACTGGTTTTATTGAGAAAAAATATATACTGGAGTGCATAGCATTCCATACATTAAATGCCAAAATCACTCCTGCTGCTGTATTAAAACATTCTCTCATAATTTTCCATCAGTGACTGATATAAATGAGGGAATTTTGTATGCCGTGGACATGCTTACCTCAGAAAAAAGTGACTACTTCCCAGACATGTCTATGATCATCCTACTGACTGATGGCCGACCCAGTTCTGGTGTGTATTGGCTTTGCATTGAGAATACAAGACTGTTTTAAACTTTTTTTTCTTTGGTAATAATTACTATAACCGAATCAATTAATTTGTAATAATCAAGTAATCTAAGCTTAAAATGTGTTGTCTATATTGGGTAGCCCTATTCAAAATGCTTTACAACTGGGGTTTTCAAACTGGGTACTGAGGAGTGCTATGGCTTTATAAGGGCAAAAAATTGGGAAAAATAGATGAGCTCACAGCTCACATAAGATTCTGTGCCAAGTTAAAATAAGTTCAACTTTCAAAGTATGTGTCAGGCACAAGCAGGTATTCGCCTCAGCAAAAGAAACTTGTGTGAGGCGAATTGATCAAGGGATTGTAATTAGAAAGGGAAAAACTACTAATAAAGCTTACCAAAATAAAAGTCTTACAGTGGTAAATGTAGCATAAAGCGAGCTTCCGCTGTCTATGATGTTGATTATGCTTATTATTTTATTATTAATAATGTTGAGATAAAGTAAAACACCGTCCACTGCTTTTGTACGGAAAACTTTGGCAGCTTAAACACTGAGGGCTAAAATGTATGAAACACTAAATACATACAAAAAATGCAATACATACAGAATCGGCAGCTAAATATTTTTGTAATACTGAATCGGGAGGTCTACGGCAATTCAGTCTAAGGCCTAATAAAAAGGCAATTTATTTAATTTAGGAAACATTACAACATCATGTTAATTTTCTACAGTAGTATAAATAGTTTTTATGAAAATATAGATTTACTTTTGTATTTTAGGAAGGCTGCCACTTACAAGTAGATTGTTATATTGTAGGTCCATGGCAACAAAAAGTTTGAAAACCCCTGCTTTAGAAAACTCAAACCTTCAATTATATAGATTTAACAATCTGCACTGAATAATGTGTGTTTAAGGGCAGCAACAACTATCCATAATCCAAGAAAATGTCCATAAAGCTATTAATGGAAGCATTAGTCTCTTTTGTTTGGGCTTTGGCTATGATGTGGACTACAGTCTCCTTGATAAGTTGGCCAAGCAGAATGATGGACTCGCTCGAAGAGTCTATGAGGCCTCAGATGCTGCCCTTCAACTGCAGGTAGAACTTACAACCGTATACTCTCAATCAATAAATATAATACCTTATATTTAACATATGCAGCCTGATCCAGATAATAGCCGGGTCTTGAATGATTTCCTTTTATATAGGGTTTTTATGAAGAGGTGGCTAGCCCACTTCTCTTTGAGGTGAACCTAAATTATCCTGGCAACGCTGTAACTGACTTGACACAAAGTCACTTCAGGCAATTCTTCAAAGGCTCTGAGATAGTGGTAGCCGGACGCCTACAAGACCTTGAGACTGACAAACTTCAGACTGAAGTATCTGCACATGGGGTAAGGGAAGCACTATTGGTTTTTATAAAAATCAGTTTGATTGTACTTTTCCATAAGTCCCATACATCCAATTTCAGTTGGAGGACCAGTTTGTGTTCGAGAGTTCAGCAATTGCTGAAGAGTGGGACAGTGTGTTCCCGGAGGAGGAGTATATCTTTGGCGATTTCACAGAGCGACTGTGGGCATATCTGACCATCCAGCAGCTCTTGGATAAAATGTCAGCGTGAGACATTTGCGCTCAAATAATTCAACCTATTCAACTGAGAATTACAAAATATAATATAATGTCCAATAAAATTTGTTGACAGAGAGAAATGCTCACCAGAGGACAAGGAGAATGCCACGGCTGAAGCTCTGGACCTTTCTCTAAGGTATAACTTTGTCACACCACTTACATCCATGGTGGTCACCAAACCACAGACAGAGGATGAAGAAACACTTGTTGCTGACAAGCTGACTGAAGGTACTTGTAATGTTTTTAAGCCATATTCCACCCAAAAATGAAGATTCAGTCATCATTTACTTATGCTCATCGTTTCAAATCTGTATGGTCAAACGCGCTGCGTAACACGAGAATGAACCTCATTGGTTCTTGCTGAAGCTCAAACGTGATGCGTAACACGAGAATGAACCTCATTGGCTCTTGCTGAAGCTCAAACGTGATGCGTAACACGAGAATGAACCTCATTGGTTGTCGAAGCTCAAACGTGATGCGTAACACGAGAATGAACCTCATTGGTTGTCGAAGCTCAAACATGCTGCGTAACACGAGAATGAACCTCATTGGCTCTTGCTGAAGCTCAAACGTGATGCGTAACACGAGAATGAACCTCATTGGCTCTTGCTGAAGCTCAAACGTGCTGCGTAACACGAGAATGAACCTCATTGGCTCTTGCTGAAGCTCAAACGTGCTGCGTAACACGAGAATGAACCTCATTGGTTCTTGCTGAAGCTCAAACGTGATGCGTAACACGAGAATGAACCTCATTGGCTCTTGCAGAAGCTCAAACGTGATGCGTAACACGAGAATGAACCTCATTGGCTCTTGCTGAAGCTCAAACGTGCTGCGTAACACGAGAATGAACCTCATTGGTTGTCGAAGCTCAAATGTGCTGCGTAACACGAGAATGAACCTCATTGGTTCTTGCTGAAGCTCAAACGTGCTGCGTAACACGAGAATGAACCTCATTGGTTGTCGAAGCTCAAACGTGCTGCGTAACACGAGAATGAACTTAATTGGCTCTTGCTGAAGCTCAAACGTGATGCGTAACACGAGAATGAACCTCATTGGCTCTTGCTGAAGCTCAAACGTGATGCGTAACACGAGAATGAACCTCATTGGTTCTTGCTGAAGCTCAAACGTGATGCGTAACACGAGAATGAACCTCATTGGTTCTTGCTGAAGCTCAAACGTGATGCGTAACACGAGAATGAACCTCATTGGCTCTTGCTGAAGCTCAAACGTGATGCGTAACACGAGAATGAACCTCATTGGTTCTTGCTGAAGCTCAAACGTGATGCGTAACACGAGAATGAACCTCATTGGCTCTTGCTGAAGCTCAAACGTGATGCGTAACACGAGAATGAACCTCATTGGTTCTTGCTGAAGCTCAAACGTGATGCGTAACACGAGAATGAACCTCATTGGTTCTTGCTGAAGCTCAAACGTGCTGCGTAACACGAGAATGAACCTCATTGGTTCTTGCTGAAGCTCAAACGTGATGCGTAACACGAGAATGAACCTCATTGGTTCTTGCTGAAGCTCAAACGTGATGCGTAACACGAGAATGAACCTCATTGGCTCTTGCTGAAGCTCAAACGTGATGCGTAACACGAGAATGAACCTCATTGGTTCTTGCTGAAGCTCAAACGTGATGCGTAACACGAGAATGAACCTCATTGGCTCTTGCTGAAGCTCAAACGTGATGCGTAACACGAGAATGAACCTCATTGGTTCTTGCTGAAGCTCAAACGTGATGCGTAACACGAGAATGAACCTCATTGGTTCTTGCTGAAGCTCAAACGTGCTGCGTAACACGAGAATGAACCTCATTGGTTCTTGCTGAAGCTCAAACGTGATGCGTAACACGAGAATGAACCTCATTGGCTCTTGCTGAAGCTCAAACGTGAAGCGTAACACGAGAATGAACCTCATTGGCTCTTGCTGAAGCTCAAACGTGATGCGTAAAACGAGAATGAACCTCATTGGCTCTTGCTGAAGCTCAAAGGTGCTGCGTAACACGAGAATGAACCTCATTGGTTCTTGCTGAAGCTCAAACGTGCTGCGTAACACGAGAATGAACCTCATTGGTTCTTGCTGAAGCTCAAACGTGATGCGTAACACGAGAATGAACCTAATTGGCTCTTGCTGAAGCTCAAACGTGATGCGTAACACGAGAATGAACCTCATTGGTTCTTGCAGAAGCTCAAACGTGATGCGTAACACGAGAATGAACCTCATTGGTTCTTGCTGAAGCTCAAACGTGATGCGTAACACGAGAATGAACCTCATTGGTTCTTGCTGAAGCTCAAACGTGAAGCGTAACACGAGAATGAACCTCATTGGCTCTTACTGAAGCTCAAACGTGATGCGTAACACGAGAATGAACCTCATTGGCTCTTGCTGAAGCTCAAAGGTGCAGCGTAACACGAGAATGAACCTCATTGGTTCTTGCTGAAGCTCAAACGCGCTGCGTAACACGAGAATGAACCTCATTGGTTCTTGCTGAAGCTCAAACGTGATGCGTAACACGAGAATGAACCTAATTGGCTCTTGCTGAAGCTCAAACGTGATGCGTAACACGAGAATTAACCTCATTGGTTCTTGCTGAAGCTCAAACGTGATGCGTAACACGAGAATGAACCTCATTGGCTCTTGCTGAAGCTCAAACGTGATGCGTAACACGAGAATGAACCTCATTTGCTCTTGCTGAAGCTCAAACGTGCTGCGTAACACGAGCATGAACCTCATTGGTTGTCGAAGCTCAAACGTGATGCATAACACGAGAATGAACCTCATTGGTTCTTGCAGAAGCTCAAACGTGCTGCGTAACACGAGAATGAACCTCATTGGTTCTTGCTGAAGCTCAAACGTGATGCGTAACACGAGAATGAACCTCATTGGTTGTCGAAGCTCAAACGTGATGCGTAACACGAGAATGAACCTCATTGGTTCTTGCTGAAGCTCAAACGTGATGCGTAACACGAGAATGAACCTCATTGGTTTTTGTACGTCAACCGAACATGCTTGAGCTTCCGTTAACCATTACTAATGTGTGCGTTGATGAATGTTAATATGTGAATAAAAGCCTAAATTAAATCTGTTCATCATATAAAGCGATTGTTTCTCTTTAGAAAATTTGGACTAAACCGCTCAATTCATATGGATTAGTTTTACATTCTCTTTTTAAAGTGTCAAAGTGGTAGATGAGTAGCTGTCAATGGAGAGTATAAAACTGTAAAAAAATATCTTCAGTTGTGTTCCAAAGATGAACAAAAGTCTTACGGGTTTGGAACGGCATGAGGGTGAGTAATTAATGACAGAATTTTCATTTTTGGGCGAACTAACATTTTAGTATCTTTTGCTTTTCCACGTAAAGATATTAGCCAAATGAGATTGTTAGGTGTTCTAAACTTTCGACTAGTAGTGTAGTTTACAGGAGGGTAAATTTAAAATTGTTGCCATAATAATTTCTTAACATCAAACTGTAACCTCCACAAACCTCACTAACTTCAACAAATCCAAAAACTAGTTCTTCCATGGAACCATGTGTTGTACCAGCCTAGCACTTTGTAAACCTACCTTTCTTTTTATACACCTCCAACTCCCTGAAGTTGTGTAGATGCCAATCAGATTGGCTTCTACAAAATAAAGTGGTTTTAAAATCAAGGAAAGAAGCAATACAGAAATTATGAGTTGGCTGCCTCTAGGCTGCCTTGAATACAACACTGATGGCTCAAAAAATGTGACCGTTTGAAGCTACAATTTTCTGCAAAGGTGCTTATGTGACACATTAATACCATTTTCTTTTGATCCACAGAGCAGCGAGAGGACACAACAGAACCTGGTAAGAGGAATTGACCGTTCGCAAAGACCCGCCCCCCTTAGTAACTGTCGCTATGTCCGACAAGCTACGCTGCTCTCACACACACACACACACCATGTTCTCACGCAGTGAAAAATACATTGCGGACTGACAACACACTGACAGACAGGACAGACCAGGTTACTTTTCGGTTACTTTTGATATTAAACATATTAAACAAAGTCTCACCTTTCAAATTTGGTCATTTAAAAAAAAGAAATTTAAACAATAAATACCGTTTTGTGGGTCTTTAATGTGTCGTGACAGATCGCTGTAGAGCATCAGTTAAACCTACTCGTGATCCGATCATCTCTTCCTTCTAGTTCATTTATAGCAGGGGTCTCAAACTCAACTTAACTGGGGGCCACTGGAGGTAGAGTCTGGGTCAGGCTGGGCCGCATCAAGTATTCCACAAAAAATAGTATTCAAATATTCCCAAAAAGGAGCACAACTGATCCAATCTTCTCAATATTTATTATTAACGTTTCTTCAAAACTGTTCCTCTGAATTTGAACATTCCTTTCTGTACATCATTGGTTCTTCATGAGCCGTCCTTCTGACAGTTGAAGTTCATTTTACAAACTTTCTTTGTCTATAACACATATTTGTGATATTTATATTGGCTTATGTCCTTTTTATTTTCTTTATACAACACATTAATGATATTGAATGTTTTTTTGTTTTTTTTGGAAGGCACATTTCCTTTTATTATACTTAGAAAAACAATTATTGCTTTTGAAATACAAATATTTGCAGTCATGTCTGCCCGTCTTATTGAATTCTTTCTACACATGTATAGTGTCTCAAATTACTGACTGCACAAATCAAAGCAAACCTTCTTATCAACCTGTTGGACACATATTACAAGCTCAAAGTGATTATTCTCACATTGTTTTAGAGCAGGGTCTCTCTCCAACACGTTGCTCGCGAACTATCAGTAGCTCATGGCCTGATTGGTGGCAGCTCGACAAGGGGCCTGTTCACATATTTTGCGCGCTCAAGTTCGTTATTTCAAATGTAGGCGCGGTAAGCACTCTCATAATTGAAGCGACGCGCTCATTTTTTCCAGGCGCAGTATGTTTGTACTTCGCGGTTGTCTATGACAACTATTGACAACAAACCCACCGTAAACTGTCACGAGACTATCTATGGTAGACCTTAAGGGATTATTTTTTTTTTTTTTTTAAACGCGGCACACGCAACGACGGGCCGCACTAACATTAAACTTTAATGTCAAGTAGGGGGCCACAAAATATCACCCTGCGGGCCGCAAATGGTCCGCGGGCCGCGAGTTTGAGACCACTGATTTATAGCATCAAATAAACATGAATGAACATCAGAAGGAATGTTGTTTTAACCGCAGAAAGGCATCAGTATATTACGTTTTTCAAGTTCAAATCCTCCCATGTTAATCTACTAACTCTCCTGACTGCTTTGTCGAACGGATGGCGAAGTATGATTGGTCAGATCACCTGTCAATCAAGCTCCCTGCGAAGGGTCAATTAACCTTAGATTTAACCATCATTGTGAACATTAAGAGGTGTCTTATCTTATCTTGTCATGTCTTACTATACAATGGATTCTGCAAAAACTTTTGAATGAAGACTCTCTCTCTGTCTCCATCTCCATCGCACAATTCTACCCTTGAAGTTATAGGTGCACTTTATGCTCCACCTCAGCTGATCGGCAGTGCTCACAAAAATCTCAGACCCCAAGGTCTACTCTCTGCCAAAAAACACCAAAATCTACTCCCTTCATATCTTGGTGAGAAGTGATGTCATTTTTGTGGTGTGAATTTGAATACATTTTAAAGAGAACTATATTTCTTACCTGTTACTTATCTTTGTCTAATGTTCTTTGGGTTTGGCAGTTGATGGAGATCCACACTTCATCATTGAGCTGCCAGATCAGAATGATGCTCTGTGCTTCAACATTGATGACAAACCTGGAACCATCTTCAACTTGGTTAGCGACCCGCTTACAGGTGATTCATTCTGTCAAAAAAACAGAAACATCTGTTTTGATGTGGGTAATTGGAACTAGGTTTATTTTCCATCTTCTCTTTCTACTCATATCTGTGTAAAAAAAATGAATATTCAGGCATTATAGTGAACGGCCAGATCATTGGAGATAAGAAGGTGATCCCAGGGAGCAAGATGCACACTTATTTTGGGCACTTTGGGATTGCTTATGAGAAGTTTGGTATCAAATTGATGGTGAGCACAAAGGAGATCTCATTGTCTGAAGAGGGAAAACAGACAAAATTGTCCTGGACTAACAACAGGACTATAAAAGGACTGAAGTAAGTGACAATAAATTTACATGTGTCCGTGATAGTAAAATAAAGGCAGAATTTTTATTTTTTCATTAACTATTATCCTTTAATGAGAATCAAATTGAGCTTAAATTCTCCATCTTTTGCTTTCTCCAGCATGGATCTGCAGGTGATCAAAGATCGCAGTTTAACAGTGACCCTGAGGAACTCAGTCAAGTTTCTTATTATCCTGCACAAAATATGGCAGAATCACCCGTATCATCAAGACTACCTCGGGTTCTACACCTTGGACAGTCACCATCTTTCACACAATGTTCACGGCCTGCTTGGTAAAATTAGATGTTCTTAAATATTAACAGTAAAATTTATAGCTGCTTTAATTTAACATAAGGGAACCTATGTGGGGGTTTTTTGTTTTAGTTTTTTTGTGATGAAACTAGTGATGTCTTTTAAAATTACACTATGGATTTTATGTCAAGTCAAGTTTGTTCTCTATTAGTTTCACTAAACATTTTGTATTTTGTATTGCTGTATGTCTAAAAAAAAAAATCCCAAATGACATCCTATACACTATGCACTTACTCTATCGTTTAGTGTATGAAATTTGTCATCTGGTATAGATAGGAGGGTTTTTTTGGAGGGGGGGGGGGGGGGTAATTAAGTGCATTATTTAGGTAATTTAAGTGCTCATTTTCGATACCGACTATATATGTTAACGCCGATTACTGATAAATGGCTGATATTAAAATTATATACTATGTTGTCTAAATAAATGTGGGCACCATAACATTATAAGGTACAGTATGATGAACTGTATAAAATGGATATTCATGTTGAGATATGCTATAGTTTATACTAAACACATTAAATTATTGACCTTTTTAAAGATTAACCTTGAGCATTAGATGACATCACAGATAATCTAAATGTAAAACTAGGGGAAATCCTCATGATGGACCGAGTCAGAGTCAGTTTTGAGTGTTTAAGAACACAGTTTGTAAAAAATACTGCTGCTACTTGCAACCTCACTAGACTTCCACTCCACTAATCTTGACGTTAACAATAGCTTTTTTGGTCTCTATTTTTACTGCAGGTCAGTTCTACCAGGGTGTTAACTTTGAGGTCAGTGACTTGTTTCTAGGAAAAGACCCTGATAAACAAGATGCCATTATGTTTGTGAAAGGAAACAAGCTCACGGTTACCAGGTAAATGAAATTGAACGTAAATATGCAATGTTGCATTCACACATGAAGATTTTCATGCAGATTTTCATTGAATCTCACATGACTCCAGGGGCTGGCAGAGAGATTTCAGAAAGGACGTAAAGAATGGAGACAATGTGCCCTGCTGGTTCATTCACAATAATGGCACCGGACTCCTCGATGGAGTTCACACAGATTACATCGTTTCTGGTCTCTTTAAGACAATCTAGACAACATCTGTCGCTCAACCGACCTTTGCACTACGGACAAAGTACATTTTAGCTTTCATGTAGTCTTAAGTACATGATGTGATGGTTTTTATTTGGATATAATGCCATATTTGACAAAGCTGCATTACAAAGCTGTTTGTGATAGACATTTTTATATACTTTTTTGGAATTCAATGGCTATGAAATAAAATGCCCATCTAAACATTCCTTGTGTTTCCATCTTTTATTGCAATATTGATTGATTGAACAAAGTCCAACATGAAATCGCTTAGTAACTCCATTGTAATTCGCACCCTCAAAGTCTAATACAAAAATACCATGAGACAAATGATCAATACTGCACTCAATTCAAGAATTTAGGAACAAAGATCACAAATCCCCAACTCCCACTCAAACAGGTATTTGCTCTGGTTTAAAGTGTACACAAGGGTTCAGAGTATTCAAAAGTCCTGAATGTGATTGAGCAGACAGTGCACCATGTCTGCTGGGTGGATATTTTGTGTGTTTGTGTGCGTATGTTATATTTCAGGGTCTTTTGAGACCCTGGTCACCACAAAAGGCGATGGGAAATTGGTAGGTCTACTTTTGCTATCCTAATTTAATGTTTTGCTGCACTAATAAAGTGCCTTATAATAATTATCACATTAGCGGTGATCAGTAACATTCTGAGCTACAGTATGTCTTCAATGTCAATACATTTTCAAATCCCTGTTGATGGGAAAACAGTTTATCTGTACAGTAATACGTCCTCTTATGCCCCTCCAGGACAGTGAAACCAGCACGGCCAGACTCCTAAAGGTATTGGAACAATGTTGCTAAAAGTCGGCTATGCCAAAAGTAGATTACATATAGCAGTGGTTCTCAATCAGGGGGCTGGGGCCAACTGGGGGGCCTCAGCAAACTTCATTTCAAATCATTTAATTTCAAATTTATATTCAATAATGACAACTCTCAGAATAGTTTTAGTATGTTAATGTATTTGGTCTTGGTGGACTAGATCTGCTACCCACACTGCTGCTGCTACAAAGCAAATACAGACTTGCGATTGCCAATAGATACACAGATATGCTGCTGTGAACATGTAAGATATAGGGCCCTATTTTAAAGATCTGAAACGCAAGTATCAAGCGTGAAGCGCAAGTAACTTTAATTAGTTGTATGTTCAAAAACAAGCAGCACTGTCATAATAACAGCAGAAAATAACTATTACTAAGAGTAAACATCCAAGCCAATAATAAAAAAGCCTTTAAGTCAAAAAGTTTGAGAACCACTGATGTACTACTGATGTTGAAAGTAGTCAAGTAATTCACAATACATGAAGTAGGCTATTTTTTGTGTTTTAGCGTGACTATACTAACCTTTTACAAACTTTCTAAACATATAATTGCCATACAAAATAAATTTTCCTGTTGCCCCCGAACAGAAGCGAAGTGTGAGCAGTGCTAAGGTGGGAAATCTTCATCATCTCACACAATTGTATCAAGACTTTGTTATTTGAAAGTCCATTTGAAATGAATGTGGGCAGTTAATGAGCTATCTTTACCTGATTTGACCCTTAAAAATACTTATAATGCAGTTAATTTATATAAAGTTAATGAATTATATGTTATTACCTTTTATTCAATTAATTTACTTCACCCAAAAAACACACTGTCGCTCCAAACCCGTAAGACTTTCTTCATGTTCAAAACACAAATGAAGATATTTTAATAAAATCTAAGAGCTTTCTGTCCCTCCATTGACAGCAACTAGGGTTGCCAACTCCAGAAAAGGAAAATACGGTACAATCGTGGTTCTTTATAGGGAAATAAGGGACACCCATCACACGGTGTTTGTCATTTCAGTGTCTGTAAGTATGTGAATAAAAGGTTCGACATAAACACATTTGTTTTGCTTAACCTATTTATGTACAGTTTAATTCTAATTTAATTCTAAAACGAATTTTAATGTCATACAAAAAATGTCACATTACACACAAACCATTGTTCAAAATAATAGCATTTATCTGAAATAGAAAGCTTTTGTAACATTATACACTAGTTCAAACGTTTGGGGTCAATTCCCAAAAAATTATAATAATTCAAAGAGATTAAAGAAAGTAGTAACCTACATTTATTCAGAAAATATGCATTAAATTAATCAAAAGTGAGAGTAAAGACATCTTTAATATTACAAAAGCTTTCTATTTCAGATAAAACTCCTTTGAAATTTCTATTCTTCAAAGAATCCTGAATTTTTGTTTTAAACATTACTAATAATCAGAAATGTTTCTTGAGCAGCAAATAACATCAGCATATAATTCCCTCAGGAAGATTGCATGTTTTCTTGCGTGGCTGGATGTTGGACACATGAACAATAATCACGTTGTATGAATTCACCAAAACTGATTTACCGAAATCAAAACCCGGAGAGTGAAAGGGATTTGCCGTTAGCGCGAGTCCGGATCGAACCGGGAGCAACCAGACAGCAGATTCTGTTCGCAAATCAAACAATGATTTGTCCCAAAAGAATGATTAATTCTCAATTTAGACTTTGTTATTCATATGGTCTGATGCGCGTGAGGGAGCGCTGTGATTGGATGATGACCGGTGTCGTGATCATTCTCAAATGTCGTGTTGCTGTTGCATCAGTCAGTGGTTAGATCAGCTTAAGAGTCAACAAACGGGACAAGGGAGGTCACGTACGGGACAAATAAATTAGGCCCAATGTACGGGACGTCCCGGCTAATACGGGACAGTTGGCAACCCTGCAACAACCACTTTGACGCTTCAAAAAGTTCAGTAAGAGATCATAAAACTAGACCATATGAATTAAGCGGTGTAGTAGCCTTAAATTCAATCTGTTCATAAAGTGATCTTGTCTTTTCAGAAAATCTGTCACTCAATTCATATGGATTAGTTTTACGATCTCTTTATGAACTGTTTGAAGCGTCACAGTGTCAGTTGCGTAGCTGTTAATGGGGGAACAGAAATATTTTAGATTTTATTAAAAATATCTTCAATTGTGTTCTGAAGATGAACAAAAGTCTTACGGGTTTGGAACGACTTGAGTTAATTAATGACAATTACAATTTTTAGGGGGAACTATCCCTTTAATATTGCTGTGTGTTCATATTTCTGCATGTCATTTTACTGTGGTTATTCATGACATTCAACTTCAATAAAATTGAGTTAATTTACAATATTGGTTATTTGAAATGTTGTAGTGTAGGTGACACTGACCTCAACAAGCTCAACCTTTATCCTGAAATGACCGCAGTCTAAGTCAATAGACAATAGCGGTTGCAACATGTGTTTGTGTCATATTTTGCCCTTTCACTAAAAGTTCTGTGATTTGTGGAGTTCAGAGTCTTGGAAAGGTTCTTTCAAAGGGTTAGGGTTAGTAACACTTGGTAACACTTTACTTGAAGGAGTGTGCATAAAACTGACATGACACCTTCATAACCATGACATGACTTATGTCATGAATATGAAGTAGGGTTTATGCATGTTTATGACAACTGTCATTAAGTGTCTTTCGCTCAATAATGACATTTTGAATGCAAATATGACATTGTTTAAGATGTCTTTGTTATGACATCTTGACATAAACCCTAACATCATAACCTGTCAGTGCCTTTGTCATGACAACTTGACATTAAATTAAGTTAAACTGTCATGTGGTTGGTATTGACATTGGCTGTCATAAGGCCATTATAACTGTGTCATGAATATTTTTCGTGACCTCAACTACAGTGGTACACATTGAATTTGTCATTAAACAGTTATAATGGCTTCATGACAGCCAATGTCAAAACCAACCACCTGACAGTTTAATGTAATGTTAACCAATAAAGCTAAGTGGTTTCTTAAGTTTGATAATTAATCTGCTATGTCATGTTTATAACAGGTTGTGTTGTCTTAGTAATGTCAAGTTGTCATGACAAAGACACTGACAGGTTATGATGTATTTGTTTATGTCAAGGTGTCATAACAAAGACATCTTAAACAATGTCATATTTGCATTAAAAATGTCATAATTGAGCAAATGACACTTAATGACTGTTGTCATAAACATGCATAAAACTTCCTTCATATTCATAACATGTGTCATGTCATGATTATGAAGGTGTCATGTTAGTCTTATGCACACCCCTTCAAGTAAAGTGTTACCAAATACTTTTGTTGCAACAAGAAGTTTATATATCAGTTGCCAAGCAATGTACCATAGGAAAGAATAGTTGTCATTGTTGAAATGACAAAGTATATCACCCTTACGTTGCATGTTTATTTTTTTTATTCTTTCAGATAGAGGTACAGAGCGTGAAGGTGGACTGTAAAGTCGCATCACGTTTCGCCCACACTGTCATGACCACGAAAGCTCTGAATAAGGCCAACGTCTCGCAGGAAGTGTCCTTTGACGTGGAGTTACCCAAGAAGTCCTTCATCACCAACTTTAGCATGTCAGTCCTTTCCCATCGGATCTCAGCATGAGCCAAACGAATCTACTGCATTTCGGTTTTATAAATTATTGCTACTAATGTTGTGACATTTTTGGATTTTCAGGGAGATTGATGGCAAGACATATACAGGTGAAGTGAAGGAAAAAGAGAAGGCCAATAAACAGTATCAGAAGGCTGTGTCATCTGGCCAGACTGCTGGTTTAGTCAAGTGAGAAGAATAAAACAGGAAGACACTTGCTTTTTGCTCAAATCCTACAAACTTAATTGGTGTTCTGGTATTCCAGGGCTTCAGGTAGAAAAATGGAGAAGTTTTCTGTTTCTGTGAACGTCGCAGCAGACAGCAGTGTCATATTTATTCTCACCCATGAGGAACTTCTTCAGCGACAGTTTGGCAAATATGAGCTCATGATCAGAGTCAAACCCAAACAGCTGGTTCAGCACTTTGAGGTTCATTGTTAACTGACTTCAGCTGATTTTAACTGAGAAGCCACATTATATATTTTTAATAAGTGAAGTGGTGGAAAACTTAATGTTCATGGACATGTTACTTGTCAACTATCTGCCTATTAATATTACATAGATCTATTATGCATGCCATTGTTATATATATATATATATAGGGTCTATAGTGTCTATATATATAGTATGTTATATATAATAGTGTCTTGCTATTTAAAACTAAAATCTAAATCATAACAAACAATTTTACAGCATTTATTAATGCTTTTGTTTAATTAAAATGTTCATGTTCACAGTGCATTAACTAATGTTAACAAATACAACGTTTGATCTTAAAACGTATTAGTAAATGCTGAGATTTACATTAAGATTAATAAATGCTGTAGAAGTATAGTTCTAACTAATAACTAATGTTAACAAATAAAAAAGACCGTATTGTAAAGTTCCCACCATTTTTTTCCTCTCTTAATTTGAACACCTTGCATTTAAACAATGAATGACTTGTTGTTGACTGAATTCATATTATGCAATCATAATTAAAGGCTAAAATAAGTGAATAATTAGTCCTGTCTCTCATCCTCAGATTGTGGTAGATATCTATGAGCCTCAAGGAATTGCGTTTGTGGACGCCTATGGTACATTCATCACCAATGAGCTGCTCCCTCTAGTGGAGAAAACTGTCAGTGATAAGAAGGTGACTATTCAAAAAACATTGGATGAATGAATGCCACTTAGTGTAAAGCATTATTAGTATACTAGCTAAAAAGAATCTCTGCTAGACAATAATAATGGTAGTAACGATAATAATATCAAATTTTAACCTTTGTTCAGGCCCATGTGTCATTCTCTCCAACACTGGACCAACAGAGGAAATGCTCTGAGTGTGACGGTACACTCATTGATGGAGATTTCTTCATTAAGTATGATGTCAACCGTGCTCATGACATTGGTGATATTCAGGTTAGATTTCATTATGATTATAAAGACATGCATGAAAAAAAAGGTAAAAATGACAACTGGATCGGCAGCATCCTGATGAAAAGCTTCAACAATCGAACCTAAATCTTTGTGGATTCAGGTCAGTGTTAGCCTGGGAAAACCCAGACAACTTCCGGCAAATTTAGATTTGCTCTGAAAGTTAGTCTGGCAAAGAGCTCATTCAAGCCCATTTCCAATCCACCGTAATCGCGGCACCAATCAGAAGCGTTGGGGCGGGCTTTACACGATGACGACAGCGCTGGGATTTTGAACATGATTTTGTAGCCTACATTACAAAGATGGATGCCGCCGTCGAACATCACTCGTTCCAATCAGCTATCGCGTCTGTTTTAAGCCATTTGAACGTTTCCTTTTAGTTAAAAACCGAGCAAAGAACAACACTCGGAGATGTGTCTCCGCCGCTCTGCATACGTCATCTCCTTCATCGCTCTGATTGGGTTTAGGTCTATCCGCGACGTCCGTTGGTGACGCCCCTCTGGAAATGATTTGTCTATGACGCTTTGCCAGACCATAACTCAGTTACAACTGAGAATGCTCTGGGTTTAACCAGGCTAGGTCAGTGTCCCACAGAGGTTGCTTTTTTTTATAGCGGAGCCACTCAAAGACTTTCAGACACTCTTTTCGAAAACTGTAAGCCTTCTTTTTCGCTGGTGGATCCACATGCACCCCATGATTGGCATCTCCAACTCTGCGAGTTACATTATCTGTAACTCACAAATAAAAAATCTCTCAGTGTTCTTTTCATTTTCTCTCTTCGACTCTACGTTTTGCGCGGTAATTAGCTCCCAGTCATGTGACATCGGAGCGCGGTCACCGTGATTTTGCCACGTAAGACATGGTCCTGGATCAACATTCCTGTCCCAAAATGTAGTCCTTACCCAATCCCTACCCCTAAACCTAACCCTACCCATAACTTTTCCATAAAATCAGAGGGTAATGACAGGTGAATAGCACTGATGTTAAAGTACTTCACCCTGGTTCTAAGCATAAACTTGACATAAACTGTAAACTTGTCCCTCAAATCTGATTGGTTGATTGGAAAGTTGATCCAGGATCACCAAAGATGTTGATCCAGGAACATGTGGTACTTGGTGAAATCACATTCACCTCGGAGGTCAGCGAAAGGGAGTGATTGACGGCTAATATTAACCAAAAATCAGCATAAAGTTAAGAATGTAAAGATAAAGTTTAATTGATTATCTGAAGTTTAATAGAACGGTGGACTGTGTCAGCTCACAGCTGGCAATAATTAGTGAATGTTTTGAAGAGAAATGAACAGGTCACACCACAACAATCATTGCATCCGCACAAATGTTCTCAAATAGCAAAATAATGCTTCGCAAAAAATAAAGTGATGATGACGAATGAATGCCAAGAAAGAAATTTTGCTGAGCAGATTCTCACTACCGGTATTCTAAACACCTCTTAAACACCATTATTTTCAACAGAAATCCCTGTGATAGGCTGCAATACTCAACGCTGAAAAAACAAGTTGTGAATAGATACATTGCCAGCGCCGTTGATTTCACATGACATGAATATAACAACCAGATCACTTTAATTGATTTACTTTTCTGTTTTATGTAACGATACAAATTATATGTAACACAAAGTAATAGAACTAGTATATTAATCCTGCATGCAATGAATACAAATATATTAGTTGCATTGACATGACCAGGCAGCCACAGTATGTCAATGCAACTAATATACACAATTGACACTGAAAGATTATGTGTATTTTCATTTAACTTTAGTCAGATGCATTTACATTGCCTAAGATGTAATCAACTCTATCTGTGCCAGTAAAGGTGTGAACCAAATGGCCCAGAGAAACTGATTGGTGTGAATGACAAAGAATCAGCATTGCTCAGAGTGGATTAGCAAGTTAGATCGATCTCCTGTGGGAGGTCCTAACAGGTTTCTATTGTTTGTAGCCCATAGGCTTTGTCTTCATGTATAAAGTTCTGTCTCACAGACAGAACTTCGGGTTAAGATTGTTGAAGGGCAACATGCTAACATCGCTGCTGAAGGACTGCTACACTACAAACCTTCAATAAATTCTTCTCCCCACAAGAACTGGTCAAGCTTACTTATTTTATGTATTGGAGAAATCTAATACATTGGCGAGCAACTAGAGATGTTCCGATACCCTTTTTCCCCTTCCCGATTCCGATACCTGGACTCAGGGTATCGGCCGATACCGAGTACTGATCCGATACCTGGGTGTGTACAGTATCTATACAGCTGCAATTCATACTAGCACTGTAAGAATTGATAGAATTATTCTATGGCGTGTTTCAGACTTATCCCTTAACCCTCTGGGGTTGTTCGTTTAACAGTCACACTTGGGGTGTTCGGGTCCAAATGGACCCAAAGGGCAGGATTCATATTTTAAAAAAGAAAATCATAAAAAAAAAAATTAACTTGTTTTCTATAATTTTTTTCTTTTCTTTTTTGGTGTTTTGAGATATTTTATGATTTATAATTAATATTTATGCAATAATTATGACCCATTTTTTCCCATTGAACATAATAGAATTTTTTTTTTTTTTTTTTTTTTTTTTTTTTATCAAAGCTGTATTACATTTTAGAGTGAAGCCTAGGCCTCATGAAAGCAATTTTTAAAAAAATATAGATGCCATCTGGTGGACACACTGAGCATTTTTATCACGCAATAGCACATTTTTACCACTAGTGGATTTACAGCTCTCTGTAGAAAGGCTTGGGGATTGTAGTGATTTTTGCAAATATATACCAATTTTTTTTCAGGTTGTTGATTTTTAAAATATAATAACAGATTCTCAAAGACTATTTTTGTCTTGTTTTTTGTTTGTTTGGTTGGTTTAAATGGTAATTTGAAGTGCCAGTTTTACTTTATAATACAGATTATTATAAATATATAATACAGTGTGTGTGTGTGTGTGTGTGTGTGTGTGTGTGTGTGTGTGTGTGTGTGTGTCTGTTTTGCACTCTTGATGTTTTAGAGATTCACCCCTTCACCGTTGAGTCATTTTTTCTGCATTCTGGCTGATTTGTATATTGTATGCACAAAAAAACTGTTTTCATATTTTTGACAATTTCCCATTCATTTCCAATGGGGGTCATTTGGACCCGAAGGTCCTAAGTGTGAGTATTTTTTTTTATTTTTTTTTACAACCACTTAGACTATTCAAATAGACTATTCTATTTGAATAGTCTGTGTTTTCATATTGAATAATCTGTGTTTTCATATTTTTGACAATTTCACATTAATTTCCTATGGGGGTCCATTTGAACCCGAAGGTCCTGAGTTTGACTATTTTTTTTACAACCACTTAGACTATTCAGATCCTGTCCCCATTTGTTTTGTGTGTTCACATACCTAATACCATAAAAGTCACCTAGTTTCGTAACATTCCGATTAAGCTGTGATTTTTAAAAATTCAAAACAGATTTATGTACAGTAATCTGAATTTATGAGTGTGTATGCGTATAAAAGTGTGTGTGTGTTTGTGTGTGTGTGTGGATGTGTCTGTTTTGCACTCTTGATGTTTTATAGATTCTCCCCTTCACTGTTGTGTGCTTTTTTTATGGATTGTGGCTGATTTGTAGATTGTACGCCCCAAAAAACTCAGTTTTTTCACATTTTTGCCAATTTCCCATTCATTTCCTATGGGGGTCCATTTGGACCCGAAGGTCCTGAGTGTGACTATTTTTTTTACAACCACTTAGACTATTCACATCCTGTCCCCAATTTTTTTGGGTGTTCACATACCAAATACCAACAAAGTCACCAAATTTCGGACCATTCCGAAGAAGCTGTGATTTTTAACATTTTTTTATTTGAATGATTCGGGTCCATTTGGGCCGAACAACCCCAGAGGGTTAATAAAACATGAACAAATACATACAGTGAACTAGAGTATTTTTATTATCTGACATACATTTCACAGCAATATATTATTTATCTTTCTTAAGTGAAAAAGAAAAAATGGTAAAAAATGATATATAATGATATAAAATGATATATGAATAATATAAGAAAATAATCTTTTTGTAATTTTTAAGTCCATAAACAATTTTGTTAAATAAACAACATTTCAGTTTTGACCGCAGCTGCTCATCCAGAAGAATAAACTCAATGCATGTTGTCGGTTATATTTATCGCTCGTTGGCTGTCTTTTGAAAACTTTTCTCTTTGTTTGAATGAAGCTTTCAGAGATTGTTGATTCTGGTGCGGCTCATCCTTCTCTGCCCTTGCCTTTGTGTAATCGTGTTCTGCGGGGTGACGCGTCTTCAAATGCTTTAAGTTACTCGTGTTGAAGTTGCTAATACTTGTTCCACTCCTCGAAATTGCAGTATGGCATACGAGACATGTCGCCGTTTTACTGGCTGGTTGGTCCAGTCTGAAATACTGCTAAACAGCGGACATACTGCTATCGTGTGCGCGCGTTTTCTTCTTCGCTGCTCTAAACAGTGGTTGCTTGTGTGGCAACAGCACAACTTCCTGTGTCGCCACGAGCAAGCACTGTTTAGAGCAGCGGAGAAGAATTGAGCTCCGATTTGCAGCGTTATGCAAAGCTAGCATGCATATTGTTTAAGAAAATGGTATCGGATCGGTACATGGGTAGGGGTACTCGCCGATACCGATGCCAGCAATTTTATTGGTATCGGCGGCATTTCCGATACTAGTATCGGAATCGGAACAACTCTAAGAGCAACCCAAACCACTGCTCGGCCAAATACACCAAAATCTAACAACACGATGGCCTGACAGACTGGCAACTAGTGTGTTGTGCTGCTCGGTCCGATCCACTTTCAACAGCATTTGGAATCAGAAATCGCTTACTGCACCTTTATATCTCAGTCATTAGTCCATTCTCTCTTCCATCTCCTTTACTCTTTGTACTTTTCTCTTTAATATAAATAAATAAATAAGTGTGTGTGTGTGTGTGTGTGTCATCTACAGGTTGTCAATGGCCACTTTGTGCATTTTTTTGCACCAGCCAGTCTTCCACGAGTACCGAAGATGGTTGTTTTTGTGATAGACAACAGCTACTCTATGGTGGGAAACAAAATGAGTCAGGTGAGTTAAATGAGAAAATACTGTTTTCAATAGATTGTCAGGACTGTAGACAGTTAATTTGTCTGTTTGTTTCCGAAATGAGACCAAAGAGGCCCTAGTGACCATTCTGGGTGAACTCCCAGAGGATGACTACTTTGCGATCATCGTCTTTTCAACCAACTTTGTTGTATGGCGGCCACATTTAAGTAAAGCAACAAAGGAAAATGTGCATGCAGCCCAGGAATATGTCAAAACAATTGAAGTTATTGGTGGTAAGTATGAATATGAAATGTATGAACTGAAATTATCACTGAACAAATTATAAACAAGATTAATTTGGTGCAATCCATATCTGAAAACAGACCATGCTAGCTTCTGTAACAATAACAAGTGCCTGTCCGTGTGAAATCTCTGCGCACACCAAGACGAAAGCACCTGAGCCCCTGGAGTTCAAGATACATCTTTTCATTACTTCTGGAGTCGCTAGTTTGCTAAGCTTCCGGCACACTCTGTGTCCGAATTCACTAACTCGATTTCATTCACTCTTTCAAGTGAATTACACTGAACAAAATTATAAACGCAACACTTTTGTTTTTTCCCCCATTTTTCATGAGCTGAACTCAAAGATCTAAGACTTTTTCTATGTACACAAAAGACCTATTTCTCTCAAATATTGTTCACAAATCTGTCTAAATCTGTGTTAGTGAGCACTTCTCCTTTGCTGAGATAATCCATCCACCTCACAGGTGTGGCATATCAAGATGCTGATTAGACAGTATGATTATTGCACAGGTGTGCCTTAGGGCTGTCCACAATAAAAGGACACTCTAAAATGTCCAGTTTCACTGTATTGGGGGGTCCGGGGGGGACCACCTCAACATTTGAGAGAAATAGGCCTTTTGTGTACATAGAAAAAGCATCATCCAGCAGACTTTTACAGACAAATAAACATGAATTTCTCTGTCCTGGTAATGAGGAGAACAAGTGAATATTGTTCAGTTACTACCGACATTGAAACAATTCAAAGCAGATTGAAAATCGGCAAAGTTACTCTTTAAGCATCTAAAATGTGTTAGTCATTATTTTAGACCTGCAAACGTCTACACTGAAAAAAAAAACCTGGATATTACTTCCAGATATAAAGTTATGACAAAATAAAAAATGTCTACATCACTAATCAAATGTGTGACATGAGCACCTTTTGCTTTTGTCTCAGGTACAGAATTGCATGATGCTGTCATTCATGGTGTGGAGATGCTGTATGAAGAACAGCGTAATGGTACATCCCCAGAGAATATGGTACTGATGATCATTTTGCTGACTGATGGGGAACCAAACCGATGTATGTATGCACATACCAACAACCATTTAATGTTTCCAGACTAAGGGTGCTTTCACATCTGTAGTTCGGTTCATTTGGTCCGGATCAAGGGCGAAAAATTATACTTTGTATCATTTTCAGGCTTTTTGGTTCCTTTTCACACCACACTGATTGCTCTGATACGAATCAGTTGATGAAACGAACCAAAATGAAGTCACATGACAACATCGACATCACTCGTTGGCCAGATGTGTCTTGAACATATTTCCATAACTCCGATTGGTCAGAATTAACGTGCGGGAAAATTCCAACAGAACTCCTGGAAGTGAACAAAGAGGAGCAAAATCCGGCAGACATGTGGAGAATTCGCTCACAATGTATGTTCAGAATCAGCACAAGCTTTATCCTTTCGCAAATCCCCTCATAAACAACAAAGTCTAGACGCGATATGAATGAGAGATTCACTGTGCAGTGCGGACATCTTCAGTGTTCATGATGAGAGTTTTAGTGAGAGTGCAGAACGTAAGTCATGGCTTAAAGGGAGCGCTATTGACAATCTAAATAATAGTTTTGTTGGACTACGGCATCTGGTTTAGTCCAAAAATGCGCAGTTCTTTGGCAGTTGGGTCTGTTCAAGGTCGGATCACGTTTTCACCACAAACAAACCACTCCAGAGTTCATTTGAAAGCGTACCGAGACCACCTCTTCGAGGATGTCTCGGTACGCTTGTTTGGTCCGCTTTTGGTGCGCACCCGAGTGCGATTGCTGTTTCACACCTGCCCAAACAAACCACACCAAGGGGGGAAACGAACTGTAGTGCGATTCAACCGAACTAAATGAGGCAGGTGTGAAAGCACCCTAAGAAAGGTAAAAAAAAGCTGGGCTCAAGAGCAGACTATAGATTAACTAATGTTATTTGTAGCTGTCATTTCTGATGCCTGTTGTCGTCTGTGATGGTAAATTTTAATCATAAATTTTACTTTTTTTTAGGGCCAAGATCACTTCCCGAGATCCAAGAGAGCATTCGTAATGCAATTAATGGGAATATCACTCTGTTCAGTTTGGCCTTCGGTAACGATGCAGACTATGGATTTTTGGATACATTGAGCAAGCAGAACAATGGCCTTGTTCGCAGGATTTATGAGGACTCCGATGCTCCGCTTCAGCTACAGGTATCAAAACTGGGGTCTTTGCAAAATATTGATTCCTTTTAAATGATTAAAGTAAGTTTTTTTTTTTTCTTCCAGTTAACAGCTATCTTCATTCAAACAATCTCATAAATCACTTTAAGAATCATAAAGTCCTAAAAATGTAAAGATACATTTTTCACACGTTAGTAATACGTATTGTACTATATTACCATTATTATTGTTTTCTACCAAGGGGTTTTATGAAGAAGTGTCAAGTCCTCTACTTGCAGAGGTGAAAATTCACTATCCGGAAAACACTGTTAACTCATTGACAAGAAGCCATTTTAAACAGCTATTCAACGGCTCGGAGATCACGGTCGCTGGGCGCCTTAATGACTTAAATGACATAAACAACTTTGCCATTGAAGTGTCCGCACAAGGGGTGAGTAAATAATCTATAGTTCCAGACACACATAGTCCATAGTAATAGTCAGTGCCGTCCATAAGGGGGGATAAAGGGGAACGTTTTCTGGGGCCCAGCAAGTTGTTGCTGCATATTAAGCTGGAGAGGAGCAATTATTCTAACAATTGAATTATATTATCATTAATATCTATTATCACATTCTCAGTGAACTTCCATCATTATCAGTGGTGAGCTTGTTTGGGGGACTAATCCTGCTTTGTTTTTGTTTTTGCAACAGTTTGAAAATAATTTTGAGTTGAAAGGTCAGACAAATGCTCAGAAGTGGGAAACCATATTTCCTGACGAAGAGTATATTTTTGGGGACTTCATTGAGCGTCTCTGGGCGTATCTGACCATCCAGGAGCTCCTGGATAAGAAGTCAGTTCCTAACCTAAAACTCTCAAAGATCAACAAGTCTTCTTACATAGTTAACCTAATGAGAAAATGGCTAGTATAAATGTAATTTGTCTGAATTATTTTTACTGATTTTAATTGGGTCTGACTTCATTCATAATCTTTTAACCAGAAGATTTGATATAAGTCCAAAAATAATACAAACATATTTTCTGACAGAGACATAGGTACACCAGAGGAGAAAGGAAATACCACTGCTGCTGCTTTAAGCCTTTCATTAAAGTACAACTTTGTTACGCCGCTTACCTCCATGGTCGTCACTAAACCTGAAGATGAGACCAAAAACGCCATGTTCATTGCCGACAAGCTAACTGAAGGTATGACTAAACTGTCAAATAGCAAACAGAGGTTTGCAAAAACTCATGGAAATGGCACATAAATCTCAGAGGAGAAGCCCATACATTTAAAAACAGAGTTCCAGTGTTCTCGATGATTTTGTTAATGTTTATTCAGTTTTATGACACTTACTCTTTTCTCAACACTCATCCACAGAGGAACGAAGAACACTTGACAGAAATATTGGTAAGCCATTACACTAGCACTATTAATCTGGTTAAGTCTGACATCACTATCACAGTTTCCGCTCCTTCATAATCCAAAAGCAAACAACAAATGTTCTAAAATACAGTCACAATGTGCGAAATCTAGTTGGCCAGGCAGTGATTAATTGTTTATGAATCGTTTAAATACTGGTGTCCGGGACGCCATGAGCATGGAGACTATAGTGTACTAATGTGCAAATTAGAGTTTAAAGCTTTATTTTATATTTGACATTATTTAAAACCAAGTGAACTGTTTTGGTGCATTTATTTGATCTTATTTGCAGGTTTAATACCGGCCAGCTACTCACACTCATATCGGAGCTATGCACCTACATATTATGGTAAATGTTAAAACCATGCACTGGCCATGTGAAATGTAGGTAAAGATTCATAAGTCACATCAGCAGTGTTATTCTTACAATTTGTCAATGTGATAGTTGATGGAGATCCACACTTCATCATTGAGCTGCCAGAAAAGAATGATGCTCTGTGCTTCAACATTGATGACGAACCTGGTACCATCTTCAACCTGGTGAGAGACCCGCTTACAGGTAAAAACAACCTGCTATTTTAGCAGAAATGTACATTAACATTCCTCAGGCACAGCTTTATAACACAGTTCTTCTATCGTAAACGTGGTTCCCCCTCCTGGCATTATTGATTCATATTAAATCTAGGTTTAAACTATTCAACATTTTTATTTAAATTGTGGCTCTCCCAAGCTGTCAAGTGCAGCTTTCCAAGCTCCTTTCTTCAGCAAAATGGTAACAACAAAAACTCCAACATAACGGAAACAAAACAGAAATCTTTCCCTTTACTCAAATCAGCAATTGGATTGTCCAGGCTATAGCCACGGCTTATCAGGTGCGCAATTTGCCTTCACCTATGGCCATGAGGGCACATTCCACCAGGAGCATGGCCTCCTCGGTGGCCCTCCTTTCTGGCGTCTCGCTTCAGGAGATCTGCGCGGCGGCCGGGTGGGCCACCCCGCACACCTTCATACGTTTCTACAGTCTGCAACTCCCCGTGACGCCTGGCGCCAGAGTGCTCGCGTCCTAAGTGCAGGGCCGGATTAAGAATTCAGAGGGCCCTGGGCACAATTTCTTGTAGGCCCCCCCTTAGGCAGGCCAAATGTAGTTTGTCCAAGGACATTTTAATTTGGCATTAACTGTATTACTGTACATATTACTTCATAAATGATCTGTGTTTCCCATAGGATTTTATAAAACTATGTTGGGTGGAACTCTATCCCTCTAGGGGGGTTGGGGGGCATGCTCCCCCGCAAGAAATTTTTTTACATTTTAAGGTTAAATGCATCAATCTGGTGCACTTTGAGAGCTCACAATTAAGAGCTTCAACCGGCTTTAACCCATGAACTGTGCACATTGAACAAAGAAAAAGCATGGACTTGTACCTGGACATTAAAGAGGGCTCAAACATCTTTTTAGTTATGATATAGAGTCTCAGTCTGCATTACATTATCACTGGTGTTTTAGGATGCCAAACAATTATTATAATAATGATTTATATAATTATTCCTATGACGTAAAATCATATACCTCCTATAAATGTAGCCTAAAAGTATTTTGCATTACATTACACAGTATAGGAAAAGTACAATACTTTTGTCCTAATTTCTTTAATTGCCAGAAATAAACCCTTGAGCTTTCATTTTGGAGAAAACACCAGATCACCATGCTGATCGCGTGAGCAAAGTGCGCACTTCTATTTAAATCACGCAGCACAAACAGAATGCCTAGGCTACTTAAAGTCTTTTGCTGTTTTATAACGGCACGAAGCAATATCACAGTTTCAATTTGACTTCGTTGGCAAAATATAACGCTAAACAGCCGAGACCTTTATGTTAGGCAACCGTAGGCAACTGCTTCTCCATCACTTCAAATTTCAGAGCGTCAAGTCACGCGACGCGAGTCGACATGATAGCTCGCTCTCACTCACTGCGCAGGAATACAGACGCTGTTTTTAACGCGATTTAACATTATATTTTGATCGAATGGGTTGCAAAAATGTGCATATAATTAGGAAAGTGAGGACTGCGTTTATAACGTGATCTAACATAATATTTGATGGTGCGCAGGGCCCCTTAGATGTCATGTGCCCCTGGGCAAGTGACCAGTTGCCCTAATGGTTAATCCGGCCCTGCCTAAGTGTGCCTGGTTTTCCAGCTTCACACTAGGATTACGTGATTACGGTGTGGCATAGTGGGCATTTCGTTCCCCTTAGTGTCGTCACGACGACGACGCAGTGCGAGTTCCCTCGAAGGGGAACGTCTCGGGTTACGACTGTAACCCTTGTTCCCCGAGAAGGTAACGAGACACTGCGTCTCGTCGCCACATCTATCATGGTCAGAGCGCTTGCTTCATCGCAAAAGAGCTAATGTGTGTGTGCGCCGGCGTCCCTTTGTATCTTCCGGTTATGCCGTCATCTACTACGTCATGACGCAGTACCAATCAGGATTGGACAGATTTCATTCATGCTTCAGATACGCTACGCTGGGGGCATTCCCCCGACGACGCAGTGTCTCGTTCCCTTCTCGGGGAACAAGGGTTACAGTCGTAACCCGAGACGTTTTTTTTGTTCGTTTTTTGTTTGTTTTTTGTTTTTTTGCATAGACTGGTTTCGCACCGTTGAAGAAACCTAAGAAGTAGCATTAGAAACCTCCCTACTAAATTGAGTTGCACAGCACGCACTATTTATGAACTCCAATAATAAGAGAAGACCAATAATAGACAGCACAGCAAGTTCAGAGCAGGTTTAGGCCCTGTCCCAAATGGCACACTTTATATGCACTTTCGGTCTAGTGGATTTACAATGGCTGCCGTGTGCGCGTGTCCATTAAGTCCATGAGACCGTATGGTGTCCCTTTTGTCATTTTCGGTTTCAGAAGGGTGACTCGCGAGCTTTGCGATCGATATGCGCCCTCGATGCGCACTTTTGCTGAGCTCACACTGGTGCATGTTTCGCAGCAGACTTCTTCTCGACAGTCAAAGCGGCGTAACGTCACAAAAGTCCGGACTCGTAGGAAGACCGCGAGTGTTTAGGGTGCCATTTGGTGCCATTCACCGCAATCCAATCTTGATCACGCGACAAGGTTAAAACACAGAGCTGGGAGATCAAGTGAGAAAAAGTCTGCATTCGCCATAGTATTAATAACACTGCTGCGAGATCAAGCGAGATGGATATCTATGTCTATATTTAATATGATGACAAAAAATATTCTTTGTTCATCCTTCAAAGATTGTCCCCATTTTAAAAACTAAAAGTTCTTGGCAAACACTTGGGGACAAACAAACACTTCATCAAAAAAGACATGAAATTACCACTATAGCCAGTAGATGGTGGCAGCAGAACATTATTGGCTTATTAGCCATTTCAAGAAAAGCTGAAAAAGCAGACGACAGTCAACATGTTTAAATCAAAAACAACCTTTTCTATTTTTCCATCACCACTAGGCTAGGGCGAACAAAGTGCACAAATGTTATATTAAAATCTGTATTATCTGACGTTATACGATAATCAGGGGCTTAAGCTCCCTAAAGTAGCTACTCACCAATGACAGAATACAAGAGGACAATATGTCTGTTGTTATCTTCTGAGCTATTCTGAAGTTCAATGTTTTAGTATTTTTTTAATTTGTTTCTTTGGTGCTCCACAGGTATTTTGGTAAATGGCCAAACCATTGGCGATAAGAAAGTCATCCCTGGGGAAAAAGTAAACACCTACTTTGGGCGCTTTGGAATCGTTCATGAGAAGTTTGGTATCAGATTGACAGTGAGCACAAAAGAGATCTCAGTGTCTGATGAGGGCAAACAAGCAAAATTCTTCTGGACTGATACTGCCACGGTTAAAGGGCCCAAGTAAGATGCAGGATCTCGTGTGCTTCTCAATCGGAAGGCTGTATCCTAAGGCTGCATATCTCGGCTGCCACGTCATCAAGCTCCGTCAAAGAAGGTCTCAAATTGAAATATTAGAAGGCAGCCTTCGTTTCGCGTCCTTCATTCAGCTCATTTTCGCGTCCTTAAATCCCCCACAATTATTTGCACATTCTTGAAAAAGAACTGACGGAAAACGATTCGGCACTTCATGTATACATTATACTGTATTTGTCTTACATTTCATAATGAATTTAGACAAGGTTCATTATGAAATGTAAGACAAATACAGTATAATGTTTTCGGTGATGTATCTTTTGTTTTGGTTTAAATTAATCACTTAATACTAAACTGGAAGACCACAGATGGCTGTCATTCACTGTATTGCATTAATATAGAGATTTTTAAATGAAAGTATTTTTCCAAGATTAAAGGGTTAGTTCACCCAAAAATGTAGTTCTCTCCCTCATGTCGCTCCAAGCCCGTAAGACCTCCGTTCATCTTCAGAACACAGTTTAAGATATTTTAGATTTAGTCCGAGAGCTTTCTGTCCCTCCATTGTAAATGTGTGTACGGTATACTGTCCTTGTCCAGAAAGGAAATAAAGACATCATCAAAGTAGTCCATGTGACATCAGTGGGTTAGTTAGAATGTTTCGAAGCATCGAAAATACATTTTGGTCCAAAAATAACAAAAACTACGACTTTATTCAGCATTGTATTGTCTTCCGGTTCTGTTGTCGAGCAGCGTTCACAAGTCCGGAGTGACCCTAAATCTAAAATATCTTAAACTGTGTTCTGAAGATGAACGGAGGTCTTACGGGCTTGGAACGACATGAGGGGGAGTCATTAATAACATCATTTTCATTTTTGGGTGAACTAACCCTTTAATCTTGGAAAAATACTTTCATTTAAAAATCTTTATATTAATGCAATACAGTGAATGACAGCCATCTGTGGTCTTCCAGTTTAGTATTAAGTGATACATGTGTGACATAGCCCTGCGCACTTAATAGACCAACTCATTCCGGCGTTTAATGCTGAGGATAGCCTACAAGCCTCACTTCTACAAGTCTGGACTAGGAAGGACACAGCCTCACTAGGATACAGCCTTCCTTTGAGAAGCACACATCACTTTTCACTTCATTCATGTCAGGTCATTGTGAGCTAACTAAATGTGTACTCTTCAAAAGGAGTTAGAAAAAGACTAAACCTCCTCACAGAACTTTGTCCTTCTTTCTCCAGCATGGATCTGCAGGTGATCAAAGATCGCAGTTTAACAGTGACCCTGAGGAACTCAGTCAAGTTTCTTATTATCCTGCACAAAGTCTGGCAGAAACATCCGTATCATCAAGACTACCTCGGGTTCTACACTCTGGACAGTCACCTCTTTTCAAGCAATGTCCATGGCCTGCTTGGTAAAACACTTAAAGAACTTACTCAATATACAGTAAATGTCATATTAAAGAATTTTCCAGGTAATGTACAAGTAAAGCTCAATCGACAGCATCGACAAGGAAGGAAGGAAGGAAGGAAGGAAAAGGAAGGAAGGAAGGAAAGAAGGAAGGAAAGAAGGAAGGAAGGAAGGAAGGAAGGAAGGAAGGAAGGAAGGAAGGATGGAAGGAAGGAAAGAAGGAAGGAAGGAAGGAAGGAAGGAAGGAAAGAAGGAAGGAAGGAAGGAAGGAAGAAAGGAAGGAAGGAAAGAAGGAAGGACGGAAAGAAGGAAGGAAGGAAGGAAGGAAGGAAGGAAGGAAGGAAGGAAGGAAGGAAAGAAGGAAGGAAGGAAGGAAGGAAGGAAGGAAAGAAGGAAGGAAGAAAGAAAGGAAGGAAGGAAGGAAAAGGAAGGAAGGAAGGATGGAAGGAAGGAAGGAAAGAAGGAAGGAAAGAAGGAAGGAAAGAAGGAAAGAAAGAAGAAAGGAAGGAAAAGGAAGGAAGGAAGGAAGGATGGAAGGATGGAAGGAAGGAAGGAAGGAAGGAAGGAAGGAAGGAAGGAAGGAAGGAAGGAAGGAAGGAAGGAAGGAAAGAAGGAAAGAAAGAAGGAAGGAAGGAAGGAAGGAAAAGGAAGGAAGGAAGGAAGGAAGGAAGGAAGGAAGGAAAGAAGGAAAGAAAGAAGGAAGGAAGGAAAAGGAAGGAAGGATGGAAGGAAGGAAAGAAGGAAGGAAGGAAGGAAGGATAGAAGGAAGGAAGGAAGGAAGGAAGGAAGGAAGGAAGGATGGAAGGAAGGAAGGAAGGAAGGAAGGAAGGAAGGAAAGAAAGGAAGGAAGGAAAGAAAGGAAGGAAGGAAAAGGAAGGACGGAAAGAAGGAAGGAAGGACGGAAGGAAGGAAGGAAGGAAGTAAGGATGGAAGGAAGGAAGGAAGGAAAGAAGGAAGGAAGGAAGGACGGAAGGAAGGAAGGAAGGAAGGAAGGAAGGAAGGAAGGAAGGAAGGAAGGAAGGAAAGAAGGATGGAAGGAAAGAAGGATGGAAGGAAAGAAGGAAGGAAGGAAGGAAGGAAGGAAGGAAGGAAGGAATGAAGGTGGCGAGGCACTAACAATGGAAGTGAAAGGAGCACTTTGAGGCAATTTTGTTTTTAAAATCAGAAAAGTAGGCTTATAAAATCTTTTATTGTTTCGTCTGTTCTGATTTGTAAAGTTGTTTAAATCAAAATGTTTACAGTCATTTTGAGGATTATGGAGTTTCATTGTCATAGCAACAAAGCTGTAAAATTGGATATGACTTTGCACAGAAAAGATTAATAATCTTTTTTTTTTTTACACCAAAATCATGATAACGTAGGCCTACCACATATTTACATTGTGTGGCTATACTGTTGAAACAGTGAATATTTTTTAACATTAATAAATTGGCCCAAAAAAAGGATGGACTACTAGAGGAAAGTCACTTTCTGTGGTAATCAACATTCCACAAATGCTGTCAACATAGCTAAGCTTCTACTGAGTGCGAAACATTCCTTTAGTAGTGCGTTATCAAGCAACACTCTCTGAACTGTGTTCACGGCTCTTTAGGTCAGTTCTACCATGGATTGGAGTTTGAAGTGAGTGAACCGTTTCCAGGAACGGATCCAAAGAAACCGGATGCCATCATGTTTGTTAAGGGACGGGAGCTTGTAGTTACCAGGTGAATTTAAGACACTGTGCAGTTTACCCTTGAACATGGAGGGGTCGATTAACATGATTACACTGCATTATTCTGTGTCAACAGGGGCTGGCAGAGAGATTTCAGACAAGATGTGAAGAACGGAGAGCAAGTGCCCTGTTGGTTCGTTCACAATAACGGCACCGGACTGCTGGATGGAGGTCACACAGACTATATCGTCTCTGGCCTCTTCAAGACCATCTAAAGCCAGAAAAATCAATGATTGACAACCGTTATCAAACAGATGATAAGAGAAATAATCAAAATGATCAGGCCATCAGCCTTTAAATGTAATTTAACCAGATCATTTGTACCAATATAAAAATAGTCTGGTTTATACTAGTAATGATTTTCATGTTATGTCTGATAATAAAATTCCATATTCTAAATAAATTAAAAATAAAACACTACCAACCAACTAAAATCAATGGTGCAAGTAAAATGTGTGAAATATTTTGTATTGCTGCTTCTATCCCAGGTCAATCATCCTAACAATTTATTTTATTATTAATAATAATAATAATAATACATTTGGCTAATTTTGTATGCTGACTTTGGTTGACAGATTTAGGGAGGATTCTCTAGATTAAAACTGAAACTAAAGCAAACCTTAATGGCAACATGAAATAAAATACCCCTTGAGAAGCACAAATAAACAAAATAGCTGACAGACACATACCGAGAACTTCAATTAAAACACACACACACACACACACACACACACACAGACACACGGACACACACACACCGTGAATGAAGAGAACACCAACCTGGCCACTAAATCTAAAATGATGACTAAGCTGTGGCAAACAATCCAAAGGAAACTAGGTCTGTATGATTTATACGAAATACGAATCCCTTTTTTCCAGAAACGTCCGATCTCCTCCAGTAAACATTTTCTTGGCCAAATTAATGACCAGATGTTCATGTTAGAGTGTGCTTGAACTGTCTGTCGTCAATGGAGCAAATCATTCTCTCAACCACATCTGGTTTACAAGTGTGTTAAATCACTGGCTCCCTGTGCTTATATGGACCACAGCTTTTCATTAGATAGTCATAACACTACACAGACTATGAGTTTAGTCATTTTAAACATTAGTCTTTATATGCTTAGTCTTTTAGTAGTTAAATGTCAAATGTTCCATGTCCATTAATATGAACTCAAAAATCTGTGTGAGTAATAATAATCATGACAAAATAAATAAAAAACCTCCTGAGATCCAGAATAAACATATTTTTTCATGTCATTACATTGTTTAGACTGAGCATAAGAAACAAATGGGAAAAATAAAACATTTTTGGAAGAAACAAAAAATTATTCATTTGTAATGCTATGTCGACTAGTGGACACATGGACTCAGTTGTTAAAAAAATTAAAAGACATTAAATGACATGTATAGGCACGAACAATTGGATTTTTTTTCATTCACCAATCAATTTTAAGGTTTCAGATTTTTAAAGAATTTTTTTAACCAAACTTTCTATAAAGATGATTCTTAACTATGTTATGAAAGATACACCGGAATGAATTGATATACCATTTTACTTTATGCAATATGTGGGTAAAATGGCTATAAATAGGAGGCAACATGTAGTTAATGAAAAAATAAAATAATGGGAGTCATAATTGGCAACATTTTCATATCTAATATTTCATAGGAATATTAATATAATTTTTTACCCTATTCACGGTGACTTGTTGTGTCTCCCAAAATGCCTCATAAACATGATTCAAATCCTGTTGGACAGTGGACATGTATGAAATCAATGTCCTGTTTTGTAAAAGAAAGTCATATTTTGATTAGAAACCCCATAACGTTTTTATGAGATGTTGATTTATGACAAACAATTAGAAAATGAGTCAGATTTAAATGATAATTACAAAATATTATCATATTTCCATACCATAAGAGTGCTAAATTTGATCACTAAATTAAAGTCAGTCATTTTTAACGACCAAGGAGAAGATGCTGTCAAGGTGAAACCTCCAAACATTTGGTATCTCAAAAAAAGCCCTGAATGTGCTCGTTTCAGGACATCCAGAATTAAAACTGTGACATGCATGTTGTCAGAGAAATTCACTAAAATATAATGTCCACCACTACAGTGGACACAAGTCTAATGAGTTCAGGGAGGATAAAATACATTAGAGTGACATTTTATGAAAACTACTCGAGGATGGAATTTGTTGAACATTAATTGAAGTCAATGTTATAACTGGCACATGGAAATGTTGACTTGTGTGTCAGAAATTTAAATATCATTCATTAATAGATAAATAATAATATTGCCACTTACCTTCTCTTGGTGAAATGGGAATGGGTGGTCTTTTTTCACAAATCTCGAAAAAACTTGGAAACCAACGCCCACCAATTTTGTAAACGAGTGGGGCTATCTGAGGGCGGTTGAAAAGATTTACATAAATAAATGAGTTCAGACTGAACTGTTCCTTGACATCCTTGGGTTCCCCAGCAGTTGTGTTTTGCTCCTTAGCTATTGAGCGAACGATGCAATGACTTATTTTAGCCACTTAATCTTCTGGCAAAGCGATGAAAAGCAGAAAAAAAAAAGAAAAAATAACTTTGATGCGTCAGAAACCGCTCACTTAACTCATTCACTTAATGTGGTATTAGCAGGAGTTAAAAAAAAACTTTATTAATCTTCGAACATGTTTCAAATGTTTTGTGTCGAATCAGTGATTCGGAGAGAGACACTTTTCAAACTGGTAGTGATCTATGGTAGTGATGGGTCGGTCTCGGTCTCGGTCATGAACGATTCGTTCATTTAACATGTCACGCGATTTCGGCAATGGTGTTTATCTCAATGTGAACCGATGATCTCTTGTCGTTTTTATAAATCATTCACATTTTATATTTCTATATAGTTTAAAACATGATCTGTCTAAGAAGTTGAAACAATTTCAGGTCTCATCTCATTATGTTTGGACTGTGTTCTCGTTGCATTTACATTGTTTTGAACAGCAGATGTCAGCGTGATATTTCCAAAAAGTCACACCACTGTGTTAATCTTGTTTTGAATGTCGGAACAATTTTGGCTGAGTAAATATAAACTAACAGTAAAAAAAAAAAAAAAAAAAAAATTTAACTTTAAAAATGTGACACGTGTCTGAACAGGTATTAAATTCTCGTTTATTGAACTGTAAAATAATACAATGTAGTACAGTGTAGTTCTTAAAAATATATAAGAGACATATAAATCACTGCTCATAATCTCCCTTTCAAAAAATGAAATGACCTGTTAAAAATAAAAAAAATGCATTGCTTTATTAAATATGATCGGATGTCAGAATTGAGATGTGTACTTTGTACTGTTATACTGCAAATAATAATAATAATAAGTTGAGATGAAATCAGTCGGGCTTTTATCTTAGAAAGTGTTTATCCAGAATCCTTCACTACCGGAAGTGCCGTGCAGGTGAAAGCTTTGGAAAAGATCCACTCATTACCATCAGGAGAATATGGATTGCTGCTAAATTGTGGATAAATACGATTAGAGCAAGCCTCGGTATTACCATTATTCTGGATTTGTGTGGTTAATGAAGTATGCATTACTGCCGTGATAGCGTCATTCCTCTGTAGGGCGTGCAGCTCGCGCTCCTGTTCACTGAATACATTACAAGGGGAAATCATTTTTTCCCCAGTATATCTGTGTTATAAGAAGCTGACAGCGTTTGTGTCTGCTGTGAATAGTCGCTGTCTTATGCATTTGAACTGCACTGATCATATGATCACACCGCGCAGCTGATCTGATGCCGATTTGGATTGATCGTTATGATGTGCTGGTTCCCATAGAAACAATTAAACCTGTTGTAATACTAGCATTAATTATTAAAACATATGCGTGTACAGTGTATTGATCGACTGACTGAGATTTTATTGAGACGAATCATGTTACCACATATTGTGTTGGCCAAAACAATGGTTTGACATTTTTTTTTACCTTTTACATTTTTGCACTTTCATGACTTATTTTGTTTCATAGTTTTTAAATGTAATGTTTAAATTGAGTCTGTTTAATGGCAGGTTCTAGTGTGACAACTTAGCATGTTGCCTAGTGTGAAAACATGGATTCATTGAAGTTTGTATTTTTTCCTGGGCAATAACGGTTGTAATGTTCAGTAGCTTTTATGTTTTGCCAAGATTTTAAAATGTGTGACTATAAAGAACAGTCTTCTTTCCCTGAGGATTATTTCTTTGAGTATAATGTGTGATGACTAGCCCCAGTCTCCTCTGTTTGTTTATCCTGTAGTTCATGAAGCAGAAGAAGATGGGAGGCTGGAGTGTGTTTGTGAACGGCTGTGTTTGGGCTATTCTTCTCCTGGCTCTGTTTGGAGACTCACTAGCATCTGCGCCTGAGTTCGATCCCTACAAAGTTCTTGGAGTGTCCAGACACGCCAGTCAGGCCGAAATCAAGAAAGTGTACAAGGGACTCGCAAGGGAATGGTGAGTATTCAGTGCAGAGATCATTGTGGAGACCGAGCACAGACTCTGAATGGGAATAATGCTATCTGTGAATAAGGTTTTTTCATTTGATTCATCCACCATAATTAGCATCCTTCTCTTTGACTCGTATTAGTGTGCTGTAAAGAAGACATAATGATGATGTAATGATTATGTAGCAGCCACATTTGTTTAATTTCTCTTGTTCACATTTCTTTATCCATAGGCATCCAGACAAGAACAAAAGTCCAGGGGCAGAAGACATGTTTATCAAGATCACTAAATCTTACGAGGTACGATAGTTGCATTGTGTATGTAAGAAATAATATAAAGTAAAAACAAAACCATTCAGGGTTTTATCATTTTTGCCATGTTACCTAATATATATGTATGCGTATCCGTAAGAAATTATAATATTTCTAAAAGAAGTCTCTTATGCTCACTAAGGCTTATTTTATTTTATTAAAACCACAGATAAAAACAGTAATATTGTGAATATTATACAAAAAATAATTAACTAGGCTAACTGTCTTTTTTTAATATATTTTCAAATGTAAATTATTCCTGTGATTAGGGGTGAGCGACATGACCAAATTCTTATTTCACGATATGAGAAATTGTATTTCACGATAACGATATATATCATGATATAGTTATTTTGTGTTATTTTATCTCATTTATGTTATTAAAAATAAGAAACATTTAAATTTCAATGCACAATGCAAATCAAAAACAAAAGTTATTCAGTCAAGAGCAGCAAGTTATTTTCTCTTTTGTTTGATTCACACAATCACATTAATGAGACAGAGCAGCAAGTAGGAATATTAGGAATATTTGTCACTTTAAAACCAAACGCACGTATCGATTATATTGCTACGCATCTGATTTACACCCAACTGTTTGCTTTCACTTTAGACATAACCAGCTGTGTTTACGTGAATACTCCACACGATGCGCATTTTGATATAATAGTTATAGCAACTTTTATTTCAGAAATTTGGCAAATCAGTAGTGTTTTCTGTAATGTTTGTTTACACATACACGCAAATAAAATCAGCTCATTATAAAGACTTCTTTTAAGGGTTCACATGCAGTACACTAACAACATGATAGTTTTTGAGAGGGTTCTCCCTTTTTTTGTTTACACATAAAATAAGCAGGAGATTACACAATTTGAAGTCTATAGCAACTGGTGTAAGATTCATGTTAACATTTGAAATATGTTTTCAGTAACAATCACGCGTATGATTCACTTTACATAGATTCTTTCCAATGAGGAGCGAAGGGCAAACTATGACCGGTTTGGTCAAATGGACGAGAATCAAAACTTTGCACGGGCGCCACAAGGCTTCAGACACTTTCAAGACAGTTTCTACTTCGATGAGTCATTCTTTCACTTTCCTCGGACGAGTCGAGATTTCACAGAGAGCAAGCACCTCCTTCACTTCAACCAATACATGAATGAGGTGCTGCCGGATAGTTTCAAGAGGCCGTACCTGATCAAGATCACATCAGAGTGGTGCTTCACCTGCATTCACATCGAGCCCGTATGGAAGGACACAGTGCTGGAGCTGGAGCCATTAGGTAGGTTCAGGAGTTGTGTGATATTCTAATACACATGAAGGCCAACAGGGGGCGGAGATGGGTAGGATTAGGGGTGGGGTTAGGGATCAGGGGGGCGGAGATGGGTAGGATTAGGGGTGGGGTTAGGGATCAGGGGGGCGGAGATGGGTAGGATTAGGGGTGGGGTTAGGGGTCAGGGGGCGGAGATGGGTGGGGTCAGGGGGGCGGAGATGGGTAGGATTAGGGGTGGGGTTAGGGGTCAGGGGGGCGGAGATCGGTAGGATTAGGGGTGGGGTTAGGGATCAGGGGGGCGGAGATGGGTAGGATTAGGGGTGGGGTTAGGGATCAGGGGGGCGGAGATGGGTAGGATTAGGGGTGGGGTTAGGGATCAGGGGGGCGGAGATGGGTAGGATTAGGGGTGGGGTTAGGGGTCAGGGGGCGGAGATGGGTGGGGTCAGGGGGGCGGAGATGGGTAGGATTAGGGGTGGGGTTAGGGGTCAGGGGGGCGGAGATCGGTAGGATTAGGGGTGGGGTTAGGGATCAGGGGGGCAGAGATGGGTGGGGTTAGGGGTCAGGGGGCGGATATGGGTAGGATTAGGGGTGGGCTTAGGGGTCAGGGGGCGGATATGGGTAGGATTAGGGGTGGGGTTAGGGGTCAGGGGGCGGAGATGGGTGGGGTTAGGGGTCAGGGGGGCGGAGATGGGTAGGATTAGGGGTGGGGTTAGGGATCAGGGGCGGAGATGAGTAGGGTTAGGGGTGGGGTTAGGGATCAGGGGGCGGAGATGGGTAGGATTAGGGGTGGGGTTAGGGATCAGGGGGCGGAGATGGGTAGGATTAGGGGTGGGGTTAGGGATCAGGGGGTGGAGATGGGTAGGTTTAGGTATATGTAAGGTGGGAGGAGTTGGATCTGGATCCAACTCCTCCCCCTGGATTTCGTGTTCTGCAGTAAGGACCATCTCCATGATTCACTCACCCTCAAGCCATCCTAGGTGTATACGACATTCTAATTTCAGACGAATACATGTATAATAAGTAGTATTATTAAAAAATATACGGGCTCTTCTAAGCTTGATAATGGCAGTGAAATGCAACCAACAGTTTGAAGCTCAAAAGAGTGCATTCACCTATCATAAACGAACTCCACACGGCTCCGGGAGGTTACTAAAGGCCTTCTGAAGCAAAGCGATGAGTTTGTGTAAGAAAAATATTCATATTTAACATTAAATCTAGCTTAAGGCCATACGCAGTCTACTAGCGCCTCAAGTGCAACTGTAAATAGTGTAAATATCAGCAGTACGTCGCATCACTCGCATAAGTTGCGCTTAGACTTAAATCCAATCCGTATGTTCTATTGGCCGGAAGCTAGTTATTTTACTTTATAAAGTTTTAAATATTAATATTTTTCTTACACAAACTCATCGCTTTGCTTCAGAAGGCCTTTATTAACCCACCGGAGCCGTGGATGGATTCACTTTTTTGAGCTTCAAACTGTTGGTTGCAATTCACTGCCATCATAAAGCTTGGAAGAGCCAGGATATATTTTATATAACTACGATTGTATTCATCTGAAAGAAGAAAGTCGTATACACCTAGGATGGCTTGAGGGTGAGTAAATCATGCGCTAATTTTCATTTCAAAGTGAACAACTCCTTTAAACACTGACTGAACATGCTCAGTCTGTGAAAACAAGGGCTGACCAAAGCCTACGGACAGCAGTAACAACACACTGATCCGACAAACGTGTCTATTGTCGTTGGTCAGTGTCTGTCGGTGCAGTGTTAGCAATTAGCCTTAAAGGGTTAGTTCACCCAAAAATGAAAATGATGTTATTAATGACTCTCCCTCATGTCGTCCCAAGCCCGTCAGACCTCCGTTCATCTTCAGGACACAGTTTAAGATATTTTAGATTTAGTCCAAGAGCTTTCTGTCCCTCCATTGTAAATGTGTGTACGGTATCAGGGTTTCCGCGGGGCATTAAAAAGCATTAAAAGTCATTAAATGGATTTTGCGAAAATTAAGGCCTTAAAAGGCATTAAAAAGCATTAAATTTGATTCTTACAGGCATTAATTTTTTTTTATATTTTTGAAGAGAATTTTATATAAATTTATTTGAATATAGCCTCCATAATTAATCATTTGTATTTGCTGTCGCAAAATATGTACGTTTGTGTGATAAATACGCGGAACCAGTTTGGTAATTGCTTCTGGCCGGAGCAAAAGTGCCGTGATGCTGAGAGGTGACGCGGGTCTGTTGTAACGTTACAGCGGTGGACAGGTCTTAACCTTGGAAAATGTGAGTGCAAATTCCAGCCAAAGTGGCTGGAAAACAACACTTTTAAGACATGGTTGCAGCCCGTTAGTGGTAAAAATGATGAAGGATTTTGCGGCGTTTGTAAAAAAAGCATTTAAAGTTGTGGACAATAATGGGAATCGGCGCCGTAAAACCCCATATGCAGTGTGACGGCCACAAATCGGCGTTAGATTTAAATAGTACATTGTGTTTAATTTTTCGTTTAATGAGATCTAATATATGTTGCTAGTAGCGAGTAAAGAGAGTCTCTCCGCAACGGATTGAAGCTCGCGTCCGAGAGAAGTGTTGTGCACGAGCCACAACAACAGAACGCAGGCAAAGACCGTATATTGTTCTTCTATACTCTTTGACCCAGGGCTCTCAAGTGTCACGCATTGAGCGTGACAGTCACTCATTTCGGTCTTTTGTCACGCACTCCCGCCGAACATTGTATCTGGGTAAGATTCAAGATAAGTCATGATCTCCTGTTTGAATGTTACAAAAAATTCACAACTTGTTTGACACAAACAATGGCAACTTGATTGCTGCTAGAGAAACGTTTCCCAGATAATTAGCATGAGTTTTTCATGAGTGTCTGTAACTTAGAAAAGTGTTTTACAGCCTGTTCACTGACAACACCTGCTCAGAAAAAGTAGTTTAGGCCTAATCATATTTTCGTTATCACACGATGACTGACATATTGTCAGATTATAAACATCTCTCTCTCCAAATAGGCTTAATAATTTTATAAGCACTAAATAAATTAAAGTGTATTGCATAGTCGATGTTATAGGTCACTTTTAAAATCATGTCATATTTTATAATTGTATCCGGGCCATGGATGCATTAATCATTGCATCTGTCTTTCAAAGATGTCAGGTAAAAAGCAATTTAGCATCCTCTCATCCGCCCTGAGAGGAAAGCCCCCTAAAAAGGCCAGGTTAGAGGATGCCGGCCCAGAGAAGGTGGCGAAAAGGGCCCATTAGAGGAGAAGACGGTGCAGGTAGAAGAGGAAGAGAATAAATACTTTGTATTTGGTTGAATTGTCAGTGCCATGTGTCAAATCTTCTCTATTGCAAGTGTGAGCAATTATTAATAACAACAACAAAAACACTAATAATATTATTACTAATGAAACACCACCATTCATGCGACCCGTCCTTACATCTATGTGTTCCAGAAAAAAAAACATGTAATATATATACATATATATATATATATATATATATATATATATATATATATATATATATATGTGTGTGGTTAGTCATGGGTCGTATATGGCATTAAAACATTTTAAAATGGCATTAAAAAGGCATTAAAAAGGCATTAAATTTAATTTGAAGATACCTGTAGAAACCCTGGGTATACTGTCCTTGTCCAGAAAGGAAATAAAGACATCATCAAAGTAGTCCATGTGACATCAGTGGGTTAGTTAGAGTGTGTTGAAGCATCGAAAATACATTTTGGTCCAAAAATAACAAAAACTAGGACTTTATTCAGCATTGTATTGTCTTCCGGTTCTGTTGTGGATCAGCGTTCAGTGCCGCCGCTGACGTAAGACGCTGCTGACGTGTGTCTGGTGTGTGTGTGTGTGTGTGTGTGTGTGTGTGTGTATTCCGGTTCTGTTGTGGATCCGCGTTCAGTGCCGCTGCTGACGTAAGACGCTGCTGACGTGTGTGTGTGTGTGTGTGTGTGTGTGTGTGTGTGTGTGTGTGTGTGTGTGTGTGTTCCGGTTCTGTTGTGGATCCGCGTTCAGTGCCGCTGCTGACGTAAGACGCTGCTGACGTGTGTCTGGTGTGTGTGTGTGTGTGTGTGTGTGTGTGTGTGTGTTCCGGTTCTGTTGTGGATCCGCGTTCAGTGCCGCCGCTGACGTAAGACGCTGCTGACGTGTCTCTGGTGTGTGTGTGTGTGTGTGTGTGTGTGTGTGTGTGTGTGTGTGTGTGTGTGTGTGTCTCCAAAACAGAACCGGAACACAATACAATGCTGAATAAAGGTCTAGTTTTTGTTATTTTTGGACCAAAATGTATTTTCGATGCTTCAACACACTCTAACTAACCCACTGATGTCACATGGACTACTTTGATGATGTCTTTATCTCCTTTCTGGACAAGGACAGTATACCGTACACACATTTACAATGGAGGGACAGAAAGCTCCCGGACTAAATCTAAAATATCTTAAACTGTGTCCTGAAGATGAACGGAGGTCTGACGGGCTTGGGACGACATGAGGGAGAGTCATTAATGACATCATTTTCATTTTTGGGTGAACTAACCCTTTAAGAATGCATAGCACACAAGTACTAGGTAAAATGCTCCAATAGTCTATTGTAGATGGGTTTTTTTGTTGTTTTTTTAGAAAACATCACTTATCCTCCGAATATAACCTCTTGTTTTGATCTGAAGGGATTGGCATCGGTGTGGTGGATATTGGATATGAGAGACAGCTGGCTAACCATCTTGGCGCCCACCGCACACCTTCCATACTTGGTTTAATCAATGGCAAAGTCACTTTCTTCCACTACTCTGTGGCCAGGGAACACTTGAGGCAGTTCGTGGAAAGCCTTCTACCCCAGAATCTTGTGGAGAAGGTAGGACTTTGAGCTATATTTTTAATTATTCAGGTTGTCAGGTTCAACTGCTTAATACAAGCATTGGCTCAAATATGGACTATAAATATATGCATTCATATGAATTATATTAAAAGAGTTAATAATTGAATTTTTACTTCCTTTTCCCGTTATCTTCTTTTCCACTCCCTTTTTTCTATTTTATCTTTTATTTTCCTTTTCTATTCATGTACCTTTTTCCCTTTCAACTTTTTTCTTTCACCCATTTTCTTTTTACTTTTTATTTATTCATCTCTGTTCATTTTCCATTTCCTTTTTCTTTCCTTTTCCCTTTCTCTTCCTTTGCTTCCCCCTTTCCTTTCCTTTCCCTTTGTCTGCTTTCTTTTCCTTTCTATTTCATTTGCCTTTACCCATTTCCTTCTCATTTCCCTTTCTTTTTCCCATTCATTCCTATTTCCAATTCCATTTGCCTTTCCTATTCTCATCCTTTTCCTCTCCATTTCCCATTTCCCTTCTCTCTTTTACGTTTCCTTTTTCCCTTCATGTTCCTTTTCCATTCCCTTTCCTAATTTTCTTCCATCTCTTTTCACTTTCCCTGTCTTTTTCTGCTTTCTTTTCCTCTCTTTCCTTTTCCCCCTTTACATTGCCCTTCTCACTTTTCCTAATCTCCTTATCCTTTTCCACTGCTTTTAAATTTTCCTTTCTACTTTTCCTTTCCCTTTTCTCTTTTCCTTTCTTATTCACTTCCTGTTCCCTTTTCTCCCTTTCCTTTCCCTCCTTTCCTGTTTATATTTCTTTTCCTTACCCTCTTTTGTTTAAGGTGACGGATAACAGCTACCTCGAGTTTTTAAACAGTTGGCGTGAGGAGAATAAACCAAGAGTGATAATGTTTGATGTAGCATCTAATATCCCTCTTTTGTATAAGGTGAGTGTTTATTATTGTAACTGTTCAAATAGTCGGTCTTCAAAATCTATTTTCTTGACACAAGTTGTTATATACTCTTGTTCACAGCTCACCGCGTTTGCCTATAAAGACTACGTGAGGTTTGGCTATGTGGATATGGGCCTGACCGAGACCTCCCAAGTTGTGCAGAGTTTCAACATCAACACATACGCTCCCACCATGCTCCTGTTCAAAGAGAACACCGAGAAACCAGCTGATGTTATACAGGTGAAGCCCTGCTTACAGCCAGTTTTCTCACAGACTGTGTACCAGTCGTTGTTGTTTTGCTGGACAAGTCCTCTTCTGTTTTTACCCGTAGGCAAGAGGGATGAAAAAGCAGATAATTGACGAGTTTGTGTCCAATAACCGTTTTCTCCTGGTGCCGCGCCTGGTGAATCAGAAACTCTTTGATGAGCTGTGTCCAGTTAAGCAGTTCCACCGTCGCAGGAAGTAAGAAATCTGACCTCTACGTAATTGTAGTTGATGGACTTATGTGTCTGTGAAAACTTCATCTCCTGTCTTTCTGGTTGACAGGTACTGTGTTCTTCTCGTTACTGGTGAAGGAGAGCAGTTTGTGTCTGTGAAAGAGGCGTTCTTTGACTTTGCTTCCTCCAACACTAAAGAAGTCCTCAGGTTTGCTTATGTTTATCAGAGAAAACAGCAGCCTCTCTGTGACACCCTGCTCAAAAAGGACGACACAACCCCTCCACAGGTCAGTGACATTAATGTGCTTATAATAGGCCCGTTTAGTCACCTTTTTTGATGCCATATGAATTTAGATCTTCTGTGCGTATGACTTCAGGTGATCGTCCTGGAGAGACGCAGCGCTGCTGGAAGGGTGTTGTATCGGACGGTGACGGGTGGATGGAATGGGAGTGATGATGATAAGCACCGCCTCCATGAGCTGCTTGAGCTCCTGCAAAGAGACCCCTCCTACCTTACCCACGATGCCATGCTCCCTGAACTAAACAACGAGTTTGCGTCTGTAAGTCATACAGAGTAGTGAGGGGATAAGTAGGCCTGTCGTGATAGTCAATAAATCAATTAATCGCACAATAAAAAAAAAATTAGCTCGATAATTTTTCCGGCCGCGATAATTTCCATTTGCATGCTTGTTTGTTTTCCTCGTCTCTCTCTCTCTCTTCCAAAGAGGCTGGATGACAACTCCCGGTTCCTTAGCGTAGGAGGAGTGAACTAGAGCTTATTCTGCCCGAGCGGGTCGGCCGATATTTCCGTCACTATCCTCGGGCCGGGCCCTTGATCTACAGACGTGCACTCCCAACGCAATAGAGTGCGGCGCGGCTCTAGATCTGATGGCCGGGCGCGGGCGGTAATGCACTCACTCTGTGTGTGCGGGTTGCGGGAGAATAAAACGATTCGCGGGACTCCCGCAAACTAGAAATATCTATAAATAAAACATAAAAATGAATAGATTTTTATTCATCTGTTGCAGAAAAGCAACAAGAACAACAAAAACAAAATAGAAACCATTTACAGGCCAGAGTTTATATTATAACATGTTTGCAGCGTTGAGCGATGTAGCCAATCACAGACATGTGTGTTGATTTCTTGAACGCAATGGCCAATCAGAAGCATTTAAGATAGACTGGTCAAAACTGACTTTTTGTTCAGTGCTGAATTCTGTATGCTGGCAAATCCTCTAATTATAACATACAACGTGAATATATTATGAAAGCTTCATTGATAATAGCAGAGATGTGTGAGATCGCGATGAACTGTCAGCTTTTTAGGAATTATTAAGGGAGCGCGCATTCAGTCATGCCAAACCATGCACGCAGTAGCCGGCTTGCTTTTATGTTATAACAGTGGTTTGTGGGTTTTAATAACAAATAATTTATCATAAGGTAGGGTCTTGTTTTGTTTACATCCATTTTATTGATTGTTTTTGGTATTTATTCAAGTGCATTTTTTGTTAACAGAGACTGAGAGTCCATTGCTTTTATTGTTTTTGGTTGTTTTGTTCATTTATTGTGGATATTTAAAATATTTTCCATTTTCAGTGTTAAATAGTCTTTAGAAATAAAAGTTTATTGATCTTTGAAAAGGTGTACCTGCATTATTGTGCCATTATCATTATTTTAGATGTAAATGGTCTCAGAACGACAATATTATCGTTTATCGCAATAATTTCTTGGACAATTTATCGTCCAGCAAAATTTGTTATCATGACAGGCCTAGGGATAAGATTGTCTTTGTGAATTTGCCATTTCAACTCTGAGATTTAAGGATTTTAGAATATTGTGTTGAACCTCAAGATCTAATTACTAGAAATGATAATGAGAAAATAATAATCAATGCAATCATATATTTTTTGTCTTTTTTTGTTCCAGATGTTTCTGATTCAGTGGATAAACACTGCATATGATTACCTCGCTCAGTTTTACTTTGATCTTCTCTACTCTAACTGGTGAGCACAACCGTAGAATTCACAGTCCTGTTTAAATGCAGTTTCTTACCTCTTTTCCAGTCAAACCTAAGCCTGTCATGAACCAGCCACGTATTTCCACAGTCTTGGGTCCAGATTTACTAACAACTGCCGCCAGGGCAAACCCTTACTAAAGACAGTGAACCCTTGGTATTTCTAGCTGATGTGATCCTAATGATCTGAGTGATCTGTTGGGTTTATATTCAGTGAGCATATCTGCAATATATTGAGGTCCTAGCACATTGAATGATTTATATACCAGTAATAATACTTTAAAATCAATCCTAAATGTAACTGGGAGCCAATGTGAAGTTATTGCATATGCATTTGTATGAGTTTCCCTTTCAGACGCAAAATATATGGACAGAGTATTAAATGAATCACGCAAGGTGATTTACTATGGTTTGCGCTCGTCAATTTACTAGTATTTGCACCCTTATTTAACGCCCAAAAAAGCATGTCTTAAACCAGATGCTAATTTGCACTGAACTTGGTAGATTGCGTCCGTCATTATGGAAATGATCCGGCTGCGTCTGTGTTATACATTTCATGCAAAAATGTTTTTAAATACAAATGTTTACAGACTCAACTAACTAATAATGACATTTATAAGTCAGTGTCATCGCCTATAGTAAGAAATGCACATTAAGTTAAACGTCATGCAGTAAGCGCAGTACTAGTTTAGCTTCCGCACGAACGCTTGGATATGCGCCTAATGATAGCACACATTTATCTAGGTTACAGTAGAGCGAGATGCCATGTAAAGTGGCTAAAGTTAGGCTACTACATACATGTTTCAAATGATAAGCCATGTTTGAGATAGAGGCAAACATTTGCATGCAGAGTTTGGGGTCCGCCTCAACCCTCTCGAAATGATCCCACACTTTGGATTTCCTGTCCAACATAATTACCACATGGACCAGCCGTGTTAACGATCTGACCGTCATGGACTGTGTGACTTCACCAATTCCTGTGGATTTTTTTTTTCTGCAACCAACTGACCAATTAAAATTTTGTTGACCGAGCCTCTTCTCATCGATTAAAGTTTGGTCAACTTTTAGGGGGCAGCACTACTATTTTCATAGTTTTTTTTATTGAATTTCATTAGTTTTTGCAGCCCTACAATTTTTAAAACCTAAGAGCTTACATCTAGTTCTGCTTCCCCCAGGCGTGAGATGATGCCCGTACTGTCTCTGATCTTCTCCGCTCTTTTCATCCTGTTTGGGACTGTAATCATTCAGGCTTTCAGGTAGGACTCCAGGTTTGGTTTGTTATATCCCAGTGCATTTCTAAGGAGAGTTGTAATTATATTTACCTGTTTTTTTTTTAATGAACAGTGACTCTGGGGAAGAAAAACCAGCCAAACAAAAGACCACTGATTCACCAAAGACAGCGGAGAGCTCTCCAGGACCTGAGAGCACTTCAAGGTGTGAAACTGCTTGTTTGAGATGATATAATTGAATGGCAAAATTGCACAGTGACACATAACAGCATGTTAAATATAGAATTTGAGATCACAGGCCCCGTTTACACCTGGTATTAAGATGCGTTTTGGACGATCGTATCACTCGATGAAGGAGACACGTTCCCGTTTACACCTGGTGTTTTAAACAGTCTCTTTTGTTCACTTCCAAGCACTTCTGTCCTGATTTCTTTGAGAGGAGGGTCTGTGGGTGGGTAAATGTATCTGGGGGTTCAGATCTTTTGATGTAATGGACAAAATAAGCCTGCGCATTTTACATATGAACGCGCCTGGAGACGACAGAAAAACACACGGAGAGCAGCAGCTTTAGTTTCTGCTCTGACAGCCGCAAGATCACGCTGAACACTGTGAGTGTGTGTGTTAGAAAGCAGGAATGGTGGGAGAACATTGTGCTTGGTGTGTTTTTCGTCTTCAAACCAAATTTGGAACTTCAGCCGACAAAGTTTAAATCCCGTCTGTCTAGCGCACTTTCCATAACATTCACACATTAGGTCAGTAGACGGTCTTTTGTGGCTGTTCGAACACATTCGACCACATGAGCGTTTACACTATGAAAGCAATCCGGTCAAATGCGTTTTCGACTACCTCTGGAAGTGGTCGAAAGTGGACAAGCTCTAAATGTTTTAGATCCCGTTTACACTGTGTCCTAACTACACACGACACGCGATAAAAGGTATTTTTTCCATGTTAAGTTTTTGTCCTAACCAACAACAAACACAAAGTGTGGCAATCATAATCTCAGGTACTGTTTATGTGCTCTATTTAATGTTAAAAGCGTGTAATGTGACTTTGAATATCATTTAGTGCTCCAGTTTTGTAGCTGTAAAAGAAACAATGGATAATCCGATAAACAGATCTTGAAATTAAACAAACGCTCAAATGTGAAAAAAGAAGTGTATTCTTTGACAAAGATTGTTTTAGTAACTCAGTAGCCTATGTATTTTTAATAATGTTTAAATGGTGAAATATTTGTGAGAGTGAATATGTTGCCTACTTATCCATTTTCTTGCGAGTGCCGTCAAGATTACTCTCTGGTGCTGTGCACTTGCCGCGAGAGCCCGCCCACACACTGTTCTGATTGGCTGTGGGTTTTGATTGATTTTGACCAGAGCCGGCTCTCCGTATAAGCGAACTAAGCGACTGCTTAGGGCCCCGCCGCCACTAGGGGGCCCCCTAACTACATATGGTAGTCGCCGCTCAAAGTGTGGGGCGCGCCCCACTGGTGGGGAATAGAGACGTGACAGGTGGGGCGCGTCAACGGGAGGACATTTTCCTTTTTATGCCTTTTATATCTTTATTCGTTCATGGCGAGTCCGCATCGTCAACTTCATATTTGCAGCGACGTAGAAAACACCAGTTTATTAATAAACAATTAAATGTCTCCTTGCTATTTTTTACACATTCATAATCATTAATCATATGACACAGCTGCACTTTTATTTTCTTTATTTTTTAACTTGCTGTTATGTTATTTGATGTAGATAGTTTGTATTTAGATAGTATACTTGTTACTTTGAAAAATTGGAACATTTTAAGGTTGTTGCGTATTTCATTAGCATTAGTGTTGGGGCGATGGGGGCAGTGGGGCTTGAAATTTCCCCCTTGTCCAAAGTGGGGAATGCCCGAAAAAGTTTGAGGACCACTGCATTAAAGTCAACCAACAGTGTCAGATCGTTGTCTTCCCTGGACTTGGAAATTTGACCACAAAAATGAAACGAGTCTATCCATCGGGTGCAGAAAAAAGAAGAATATGTTTAAATCACTTTAGAAGGAAGCAAAGAAATTACAGATCTAACTTCTCCCTCTTTTTAAAGTGTGGAAAAGGGAAAAGAAGTTCAAAGATCGAGACTCCAGCAACACCTGTATGCAACAACTTTATTGAAGATTTGTTAGATTTGAGTTTGATTGTATACAGTTGCCGGTTTGCGGTGGCAATACTCCATTATTTACTGCAAGGCAGGGCCCCACAATTTTTCTGCTTAGGGCCCCCAGATTTACAGAGCCGGCCCTGATTTTGACGCATCTAGTGTGGACAGACAAATTATTTGTCGCTGGAATCTTATCGCATCGCGTCTGGTTAGGGCACAGTGTTACACCTGTATTTAGCGTCGTCCACTTGTCATTCGATCGACCAAAACGCATCTTAATACCAGTTGTAAACAGGACCGAAAATGTGTTTAGCTGTTTATTAGACAAATTGCTAAGAGTTGGTTTTCTTGTTACAGTCGTCCACCTAAAAAGAATTTTGTGGAGGTGACGGAGCTGACGGACATCACCTACATGAGTAACCTAGTCAGGTTAAAGCCTGGTCACATCAACGTAGTGCTGATCCTCACTGATGCTTCTAAGCAAGTGCTGCTCAGGAAATTTGCCAAAGAAGTATATTCATTCTCAGGGTGAGGCCTGTGTGTGTGTGTGTGTGTGTGTGTGTGTTTGTGAGAATGGTACAACCTGTTTCTGGAGATCAACCTTCTTGCAGAGTTTAAGTTGTGATCCATTTAACACTAACTTCCCATCTTGATGTGTTGCACATCTGCAAAACGAATTGTAGGATTCGTCATCATCTATCGAGCTTTAGACAACTGAGCCGAAGTTCAAAACTTAAAGATACAACATGGAATATTCCTAATCTGACTTTGAATTGAGCGCAGTATTAATTCATTAATTCCACCATCGGAATTATGGATTTGCAGCATTCACTGAAGTATCATAAACTAGAGGTCTGTGCAAAGTTGATTTATTTAAGTCATGCTCCTTGCAAGATTTGTATCTTGCTCCCACAGAAAGTCTTATATTTTGTCCCTCCCCCATCTACATCTTTCACACTTTGTACCATTCCCAGCCCTCAGGGTGAGGTTTACACCTCCCTCTCCTGTATGAATCAGTCTCGTTCCAGTACCAAAGGACATTTTTATTCAATACCCCACACACACACACAATTGTTTTTAGACCTCACATTGTTGCATTTGGAACACCAGGCAAAAGAAAGATGCCTTCCCTTGCTGCTTCGTAAAATCGAAAAACATTAAGAATATAAACCCATTACGTAGTTCTGCATCCCAGACGTTTTTAAGTTTAAATGACCTGCTTCTGACTAGTGTTGTCAAAAGTACTGACTTCAGTACCAAGTCGGTACTGAAATTTAAAAAATGTGACATTACCAGCATTTCCCTCTAGCATTTTGAGTGCTGTTGAACGAATTCTTAAACACCTCTGGTTGGCCATTGTGTTCACCGCTCAAGATATATGTCTGTGATTGGCTACTATGATCAACGCTTCAAAAACTTGTCTTCACCGAGCGCCTGATAGATGCCTGCATAGATGCCTGCTTTTAAAAGCTCCCGTGTGTATCTGTGTAAGTGCTTGGTGAAGACAACATTTTTGAAGCATTGATCATAGTAGCCAATCACGAACATATACTGTATGTTGAGCGTGTGAACACAATGGCCAATCAGAGGTGTTTAAAGGGATAGTTCACCCAAAAATGAAAACTCTGTCGTAATTACTCTCCCTCATGTTGTTCAACCCCGTAAGACTTTCGTTCATCTTCAGAACACAAATGAAGATATTTGTGATTAAATCTGAGAGCTGGATCACTCCTCCATAGGCTTCTTAAGGGATCGAAACTGGCCGGCCCAAAAGTTATGAAAGACATCGTTAAAATAGTCCGAGTGACGACAGTGGCTCAACCTAAAGTTTATCAAGCGACGAGAATACTTTTTGTGCGCAAAAAAACACAAAAATAGCGACTTTATTCACCTATTCATTTCCTTCTCTGTGGGCCGTGAGATTTCACGTAGTGTAACAGCGCAGCGCTTCTGTGTTGTACGTCACACACACACACACATGACCAGCGCCGGCCAATAGTGAGCCTGTGTGTGACGTGTAACACAGAAGCGCTGCGCTGTTACAAGTGTGTGTGCAGATGTGTGTGTGTGCAGATGTGTGTGTGTCCAGATGTGTGTGTGTCCAGATGTGTGTGTCCAAATATGTGTGTACAGATGTGTGTGTACAGATGTGTGTGTACAGATGTGTGTGTACAGATGTGTGTGTACAGATGTGTGTGTACAGATGTGTGTGTACAGATGTGACGTAATGACGCAAAGACATGCTCGAATCTCCCGCGGAAATCCACCAGTACCACTGGAATTAAAAACATTATTACAAGCTTACCGCTTTGAATCGAGCTACGGCAAGCAGAGAGTTTTAAACACTAGCTGGTTATGTATTTTCTCAAATATGTATTTTGGATCATTTTTAACCCAAAAAAAGCTACAGACTGCAGCTTTAAGTGTCGTTCCAGTGATCATTTTCAAATAAAAAGCTGGAGAATGCCAATTTCCAGTCATGCTGCATTTCAGACAACTCAGCCTGGAGCTTCCCCACCTCCACTTGGAACAACCAATGGAATGTCTTTTGGATGTGATGTCAAATGATGACGATGTCCAAACTTTAGTAGTGTTCCAGTGGTCGTTAAAAAGTTGGACAATTCCTATTTCCGATTCTGGAAAGTAGCATTAAATGCAATTAAATGCTGAAAGAAAGTAGATCTCCAGTAGCTGTACTAAGCACCCCTGCTCTAAACGTAATTTTTGTAACAAACAAATCCCCAAAAAAAGCTATTCTTACTTCCTCTTGCAGGTCTCAGACTCTTCACTACTCGTTTTTAAACGTGGACAAGCACAGCCAATGGATGGATTCACTCATGGAGTCGGCTCCTGATGCCAGGCCGTCAGACTGCTTGGATGAAGAGGAAGAGGAGGACACCACCTCCAACAAATCAGACTACACTGGCCACGTCCTGGCGCTCAACGGCCACAAGAAGTACTTCTGCCTATTCAGACCTGTGTTTACAGGGGAGGAAGCCGAATGTAGCAGGTGGTCCGACGAGGATGCGTCCACAGCCGGGCCAAGCAAACCCTCGAGGTCCCGGTCAAGTTCCCGACAGAAGGCCACCACTCTGGAGATCCACCACAAACTGGACCGACTGGGTCTGTGGATGGAGAGGCTCATGGAGGGAACTCTACCAAGACACTATGTCCCGGCCTGGCCCGGTCTGGACACCATAACGCCACAGAAATAAGACTCCCGTTTGTCCTCAGACCTATTGCAGGAGGCATGCTGTAGTGACGTGAAAGATGTTGAAATCTAGCTTTCCACATCTTTTCTATCCAAATGACTTAGTTATTATGTGATATTAAGTTATTCTGTGAAACGCACTGGTTATGAGTAGAGGTTTTCTTCATTTAGAGCACCATGTGCTCGTCTGCTGCTTTAGGGGCAAAACGCCTTTCCATCTGCAAAGTACACTGTCTTTTTGTTAATATGGTTGTTTCGTTACTGTAAAGATGCCAATATCCAGATAAAGCCACTCTGTGTAGCTTCCAACAGGGCTAAATGTGTCTTAACACAGCTGGGTATATGGCGGCTACGGCCCACCCTTATGATTTTGTCCAGGACCCGGTGAGTCCAAGCGATGGCCCTGGCTTCAGAAGCAGTTCGTAGTAAGGTAACCTTTCTGCCTTTTTTCCAGTCAATATTTGGATTATAGAAATAATCAAAAATGTGTGTGTGTGTGTGTGGGAATGGTTTAGTCAACTCATTCTCCTTATGCAAAATCTCTAACTACAAATTTACTAAACTGTGGTGCATGAAAAGGTCACTATACGTTTTGAAAACTTGAGAAGATACTTGGGTTTTACTGCCATTTGTGCATGTGCTGCCTTTCCTCAAACTCCATACTTTTTTTTTATGTCATGTGCACTTTGATGACTTGCTTAGGATTCTTTAATTCATAAACTTAATAATATTTAAATAGAGGTTTTAACCGCATCTGAATTAACATAACCAGTTGAATCAGGTTAAAATGTCTCTAGATCATCAGTTGGCATTTTCTTTTAAGAAAATGACTTTATGTTGCACTTTTTTGTGGTTGATTTGCATATCATGTGCATTGTTTAAAAATAATAATAAAGTTTGTACTGTAGCAACATGTTTAGACTCATATTTGTAACTGTATTGACTTTGTATTTATTGAAAAATAATAATAATTTGAATCTTTTAAGTATGTAAATTGAACATTCAACATTCCCTAACACATTATTAAACACCATTAATCCTCTTTCTAACTACACAGTAAAACTCTGAGGTACTAAGACTTTCTTGGCTCTTCAAAACTCATTCCGAATATTCACTTTCTTCATTCTTAAGTCTTCTGGACCGAAAGACGCAGGCAGCAGTTCCTCAACGGTCATCTCCACAAAGGAACCGTCAGGTTTGGACATATACACGTCCCAGTTAGCACCAAACTGTAGGTGTAAACAAAAGTAACATGTTTAATGAAACCCGAGTGTGCTGCTTGTTTAATTGATGTGAAATGCTGTGGTAAATGACACTTGCCTCCCTCATGAACTGCCTACAGCCTCCACAGGGGGAAATGAAGTGCTCACACAAATCACTGAAAGAGCAGAAGACTCTTACACTGATGCTGTATTATACTAAGAGAGACATCTTCCAAATATGGAGCTAGTTAAAATGTTATAGCACTTATATATAGCCACTAGAATACAGTATAAGTTTACCTCGCAATAGCAATGGCTTTGAAATCCCTGTAGCCCTCAGATACAGCTTTTGAGATGGCCGTTCTCTCAGCACAGATTCCCAAGTTGAAGCATGCGTTTTCCACATTACAGCCTGATGTCGAGCAATAATGAAAATATCTTAATTCATTTCGGTTTTTATTAACATACAGTGGCCCCTGTGTAAAATTGTAGGATTCAAAGGCCTGGTTTCACAGACAGCTCAGATTAAGCCAGGATTAGACTCACTTAAAGGAAGGAATAGTTCACTTAAAAATTCACATTATGTCATCATTACCAGCCTATAGAAATAAAACTCTGTACAAAACACGAGTTCAAAATGTACCCCATTTGTGTTTACAGTGTGATGTAACATATCTGGACACTATGCCCAGTTTCACTATAAGCCTATAGTCCAAGACTAAAATCTATGTTTGCGCTGTTTTAACTGAAAGCAACTTGCTCTGACACATCTTAAAATGTTTTATTTTCCTAAGGCACATTTAAAAAAGCTACTTCAATACTTCAAATGTTATCATTTAGTCACCCTCAAGTCGTTTCAAACCTGTATGATTTGTTTCTCTTCTGCTGAACACAAAAGAAGATATTTTGAAGAGTGTTGGTAAACAAACAGTTTTATGTACACCATTGACTTTTACATTTGTCAAAATATCTTTTGTGTTCAGCAGAAGAGAGAAATTCATACAGGTTTGAAACGACTTGAGGGTGAGTAAATGATAACACTTGAAGTATTACTTTCAGTAGCTTTTTTAAATGTGCCTTAGGGGAAAACAAAAACATTTTAAGATGTGTCAGAGCAAGTTGCTTTCAGTTAAAACAGCGCAAACATAGATTTTAGTCTTGGACTATAGGCTTATAGTGAAACTGGGCATAGTGTCCAGATATGTTACATCACACTGTAAACACAAATGGGGTACATTTTGAACTCATGTTTTGTACAGAGTTTTATTTCTATTGGCTGGTCAGAAGGGGGCCTGTCAGGGGCCAAGGTTTTTATTTACTTTCTGTGACAAAAAAACTGTCCTTACTGCAGTGACTAACACATGGTCGCTGAATAACACTAAGTGCTGATTCACAGCAGATCAAGGCTGTGACAGTTGAACTGAGAGGGCTGTGATCATCTGTAATACTTAATCGAATCATTAGCTAGCTATAGCATTAGCTGTTTAGACCAACAGAAATGAACGTCAGGGACATCATGTATGCTACATAATTGTGCACTGAATTTGAAATTAGATTACAGTGGGGCTAAAGGTGCACCGAGGTCAAAGGCGCATTTGATTTGATTTTCCTCTAAACCACTAAATGGCAAAAATATGATATTAATCATATAGAATAAAATATATATTTTTGTTACTACTGTAAATCTATATTCAATTATTATGGGATCTCATTCAATGCTTTCATAATCTTTACTTTTTAAAATAATAATTTTGTTTCTGTATTTTAAAAATATATTTTTATGTTGACATTTCCATGACAGTAACAAAAATGAATTATTTTATCAAAATAAACAGAAAATAGTACGAACTTTGCTAAAGTGATTGTTTTGAATAAGTATTAACTTAGACATTATTAAAAACAAATTATTTTAGCCAAAGTATTTGTATCAATACTTTGCCCGTGTGTGTGTGTGTGTGTGTGTGTAAAAGGCCTGCCTTGCAACCTCATACATTTATAAGATTTTTAAACAAAATAAACCACTTTAATGCTTTCACACCTCGTATTATTTCCAAAAGGTTTAGCAAGCGAGTGCAAAGTTTCTCGGGGTAAAGCAAAGTTTTTGAGAGCGAACACAAAGTCTTTTCAGGGGTTGAGATAGAATGCAAAAAAAGCATTGAAATTCTCCTCATCTCATTTTTTTCCCATATTTGTGCCCCTTTACTGCCTAAAAACCATCTGAAAACCTATGCATGACATTATATATAATTTCACCTGCATATTATCCTCCACCATTTTTTCCATTATAATGTAGGCTACAAAACAATCGGTCTAGCAACAAGACGAACACTGCAACATTGGTGACAGCGTTATAATAGTGTCCTTATCTAATGCAGCGATTCTTACTACAATCAATAACTGAGGTGCAAGACAGTGAAAACTAGAAAATATCTGACTGCTGAATGTCACATGGACCAATCAAATTTGAGAGCTGGGTAATGTTGACTAAATCATTAAATGTGTATTAGAGTAATTCACGTGTCAGTGTCCTTCTGTTGGCATGTAATGGTAAAAAAAAACTAGTTTCAGCCCTGCTGAAATGGTCTGATATTTGTACAACTTCATGACTTTTACATTTCAGGCATTCCCTCACCTGTGAAAACCGTCCCGTCGTGTGTCAGGAGCGCCGCCCCGACTCGGAACTTGCTGTAGGGGCAGTAGGCGAACTTTTTGGCCTCTAGGGACTTCCGAATCAACTCTTTTATCCCCAACAAGTGCCCATTCAACCCATTAACAAGCTCATGTCTCAGCTTTTGCTCTCCCATGTTGCTATGCTGTGTGTGTAGAGTCTCTCTGTGGCTCAACAGACTTGACTGTGAATTTGTTTTTCCAGATCTGACATCCAATCCCCTTTTCCCAGATTTCCCACCTCCCTGATGTTCTGTGTGTGATGCTGTCATGCTGAAAGGTTATGTAATTTCCAGTCAGAGTGACAGCGACCTTTTCCTTAGCCACACCAAAACAGTGAGGATGAGGTATAAAGGTCACTGCACAATAATACACTGACATTCCCAATGGAATTGCAATGAAATAGCATTCGCTTATTTGATGGTCTCCTGCCTTGAAATAACATTAAAAATAGAATAAAAAATCAAGATGACCATTTGTGTTTGTTGGAATTTGATTTCGTGCCAATACAATCATGAATTTAACCACACATAAAAAAGTCTCTGATATCCAAAACTTATGTTAAATGTTTCTTGTTTGTTTGTTTTTTTCATTCATAAATTGAGCAGTTTTTAACTCCTCGTTGAAAACGTAACTTTTAATGATGGTATTCATCTTATCTGATAGACATTGACCGGAGTACAGTTCAACAACCTTTGGAAAAAGAACATTCTGTTGTCTAGCTGTTGTCATTTTCTATTATCCATTTGATCCAGGAGACGTAGTTGCGGACTTTGGTGTAGACTCCTGGGAAATAAGGGTTGGCACAGCTGATGCCCCAGGACACGATCCCTTCAAAATACCCATTACAGATGAGCGGCCCGCCAGAGTCGCCCTGCAGCCAAACACAGCACAGTGTCACCACAGATCACACAGTGTTAAGCATGCTGTTTGTTTTAGCAAAAACATGTTTGATATGCACATTGTCCTCTCTTTCAGAGAGAAAACCCCTTACTGCTCGGATTCACCTGGCAGGAGTCTTTGCCGCCCAGCGGGGAGCCGGCGCACACCATGTTGTCTGTGATTCTGTAGTAGTAGTAGTATTGACACTGAGGGATGATCTGGACGTCCACAGCACGCAGGACGGGGGACAGGTAATAACTGTAGACCTGAGTGACTCCCCAGCCGCTGACCATGCATATCGTGCCCCCTGGTATAGGAGCGAGTGAGGTTGGCATCACGGCTGGCTGAACGTTGGCATTGAGCTCTGCGGGCTTCTCCAGCTGATGCACAGTTCCAAAAATGAATGAAAATTAAAATATTACAAATTTCATATGAAACACCTATGAACATATAACTGCTTTCATCCAGATAAACTTTAGGAAGTCTTTTTTTTTCAACCGCAATCAGATTGTACAACCAGTGTTATACAAGATGATAGACTATATTCTAGGATTACTTGGTTGTATATAATCATAATGTAAGACTGGGAAACTGGTTGAAGCTGGAAATGAACATTTGGCCTTGTAAGAACTGGTTGGAGACACTGTCTTGACCACATGGTCTATTGAAACAAAGGAACTTGCTGAAATAGCATTCGACCTCCCCCTCACGCAGTCTCACCTGATTTACATTTCACCCAGTAACAGCTGAAACTCACATGAGAATATATGTATGGTTTGATGTGAATGATTATCATTGAGTATTATGTTTGGTATCATTTGAAATGTCTCAGGAATGAGTGGTACAAATGTCTCATTTCAAATAAGTAAAACAAAAGGTAATAAGGTTTTTTAGAAGTTTAGAGAAACTGGCACCAAGAAAGGTAGCAAATGGCCTTTCTCCCCTACCCCCCAAATAAGGTGTAACCTGAATGCAAATTACCATTGAAAAGAAGTTCTGGCTATTTAATGGAATGCAGCAAGGAGTCGTGGCTTTTTCTGTATTGCAGATCAGCCCGTGAGGTTTATCTCATGTAGTTCATGTTGGGTTCGCATCTATTTCTCTAATCCTAAAACATTTGATGATTTGCATTGATTATCTTTCAATTGATTATGGAATTGTTAAAATACATTTACCTGACATAATAAATTGTTATATTTGATTATTCTAACAGACTTTGACTTTATTTTCATTGGAGTTAAAACGAATAGTCAAACATTAACGTATACTTAATGATGCACAGATATCATTAAAACACTTTCATTCTATGGAGTCAGATGAAACGAGTTAATACATTAGATAAAAAGTATTACATTTAATCAAAAATCCCTTTGCCATTGGAAGAGACGGAACGCGCGTTGAGACCTTCACCGCTAATTTGAATGCCGCCCTTGGATCAAATTAGTAGGCCTTACAAATTGGTGACCCCCGAGACGTGATCGCAACAGATGAATTCGCGAGCAACGTCTTTTCCAGCAAAGTATGGGGATTTTAAAATCAGCATGAGGTTTGAACATCTTCACTTTCTTCTGCCGCTGTGGTAAGTCATTTTCTTCTTCCTCTTGTGAAGTGTTGAGAAAAATGTTGTTTGCATTGTTATGGGTAGCTATAGGAAAGCCCTTTGTTTAGTCCAGAACTGAAATACGTGAGGACGTGATAAGCGGCAGCGCAGATGAAGAATGAAAACCCTTGTTAATAGATTAAAGATATCCTCGTTTGCCTAAGCAACAAAAAAACGAAACCTAAAATCGGAATAACATCTTCCAAATGTTTTTCGTGCAACGTTACTTGATGAGGAGCTGTAAAACAGCCTAAAAGTTTTCAAATCAGCCGCATGTTTGTCGCCATTGTGGTATTGGCTTTGTTGAAACGAACTAGCAACACATGAAGAGAATCGGAAAACAACAGAAAGAAAAATCTAAGTTTGTAAATGGAGAAAATCGGAGAACACGTGATTTTATAAATAAAAAGGCAGATCGATGCATTGTTTATGGATGAAACAGGATGATATTATTTACAGGCTAAAATCGGATCTCAAGGCTAAGCTAAATGTTATTGTCCATGCTGCTTCCAAAACGAAGCTAAGCTAAATGCTAGTATTGCCCATGCTACTTAAAAAAAACGAAGCTAATGCTAAATGCTAAAGCCATGCTGCCTCCAAAACGAGGCTAGGCTAAATGCTAGTATTGCCCATGCTACTTAAAAACTAAGCTAATGCTAAATGCTAAAGCCATGCTGCATTAAAAAAACGCTTAACTCTTTGTGTGACCAGCCCACCGGTGGGCACAAAAGCCACATTGAATAATATTCTATACTAAACCTAAACGAATCTTGACAAACTCTATATTGCATTTGAAAGCTTCCACTTTAACACAGATGGGATTAAAAAGCAATAATGCAATAATTTGTATTTTCAAATTTGGAGTTGTGTTTTAAACATTGTAATGCACTCATAGAACACACTTTTTGTTTTGTGCTACTATATGTGCACATAGGCTAATTGTAAGTTTATTCTTTAAACACAGGATTGCTTTACTGTTTGTGTATTTGGAACACTTAGGTAAAGGCTGTTGATGTTGTATTCTAGGCCGCGTATCCTGTGTGAACTGAATTAAACGCGTTTGTCTCTATGCTGAATGTGGTTATAATGTGATTCACAATGAATTTGAGAGTCAGAAACCACGAACGCGCATCTCATTAATCCTGAAACAAATAACCTTTTCATATTCAAAGCTTTAGAGAACGTAGACTTTACCTCTCCACTCTATGGGAGCTGTTTCGCATACCAAATTTGTAAATGGTTACGTTTGAATTAATTCTGAATGACTCTGAAAGACTGTTTTTTCCATAGATTATTGGATTCGTATATTTCCACATCTTTCGCGTCAGATTAGCGACGGCTAATATCCGATACCATTTTAAGTGTACTTGAATGAGGAGACGGGTAGTTTCCGTCTAGAATCAGCTAATGCTGTTTGATCTAGATTCGGGTACGTCTAAAAACCTCTGTTCTAATTTAATGTTACTTTAGATAAGTGTACGCTACTAAAGTAAATTATTGAATTGTTCCTGAGGTGGCATTCAAGGGGGCTGTGTATATGTCTTCGATTTTGTACGTGTGAATTACGGCAGATCCCAGATATTTAGCCAAAATTACCTCTGAATTGGTTATTGGAACTGACGGGAGTGTGCCGTGCGGCCTTGGGAGAAGGAACGCTGAGCGATATAGATTCCCTGATCTAATCGGATAAAACTAAAATTAAGAGTTCAAAAGAATAATCAAACGTTAAAATGGCCATTTAAAAAGACTAAATGAGAAGAAAAGGTATTTGAAACCTAGCAAACAGAAAAGATAAACAGCAAATGTACACCTTATCAGCCAGGAGCCAGAAAGCCTTTTCATATTCAAAGCTGCAGGGAACGAAATTTCCCCAAATATAAATTGGAACATGTATAATGATCCTGCCCTGTTTACGTTGTGGGCCGAAAAGGTCGAGCCTACACTATACAAACTCAGTAAAAAAGGTCTTAACGTGGACGCTATTGACAATGAAATTGTCACTTGGTGGAAAACCGTGGGTAGTAAACAGAAGAAATCAAAACATGGTGAAATAATTGAGGCTTTAAACTTCATAAGTTATAAACGGCTAGATAAGTCAACAACATTTCTATCTTCGCTTATGGATGTTAAATGTGAAGAAGTGCATTCTAAAAATGCAGAGGCAAAAATGTCTGAGGCAAAGATTCAAGATCTTCAAACACAGCTAGATAAATTACTAGCTGAGCAGTTAGCCCTGACTGAAAAGTGTAAAAATCACAAATACACCATCGCAGATCTTAAGACTAAACTAAATGCTAAAAAGTCCATGTCTCCCAAAAACCTCAACAGCGATGGGACTAAAAATGTGCACTTCTTAAATGAGCCCGCCTGCCCTAACAATCCTGTATCTTTTCAGACAGGTGAAGCGTGTGATAGAGTTTTGAACAGAGTGCCTGTTTCAGCCTTTAAGGTGATACGGCACCCAAATGGCACAGAGTCAACCATTCGGCGTCCTCTAACGGTAACTGAATGTAGCTTGTTTAAAGCAGAGATCGGACCATTGCCCTTGAAAGAGCCATTCGAACCATGGTGGAGACGCATTATTAGTCTAAAACATGCATTTCAGCTTGAACCAAAAGATATTTGGCAAATTGTTATCAGCTCAATTCCAGATGTTCTGAACTATAAGATACCACAGGCGTTGATGACAGGCAACATTGTGCAGTCAGTGTATCAAGATGAGCCTGAGGGTGAAATCTTTAATAGACTAAAACGATGTCTTCGCGATCTGCGCGGTTGTAGTCCTGTTGGATGGGAATTGATTTTCAATCGGAAACAGAGTACTGAAGAATCGTTCGAGACATATGCAGAAAAAATGTTTGAACTGTTTGAGGAGTATTCTGGAATTGAAGGTGTTAACCACAACAATGTAACTCTCCTTGAATTACTGCTTACAAATGCAGGGCCGCGTGTACAACAATCGCTCACGTATGGTGCTTCTCCAGCAAAAAATACATTCAAAGGTATTGTTAGCTGGGCAACAAGAATTGAGTCACGAAAACAGATGCATGGTGAGGTAGCTGTGTTAGAATGTCATGAAAATCCTCCATTTGCAGGAGAATTCAGAAAGCCACACGGTGAAAAACTGAGCAGACTCTGTAATTCCTGTCACAAAACAGGCCATACAGAGGAGAAGTGCTGGTCATTGGGCAGAGGCAGACCTCCACCCTATTTCAAAAAACGCAGACAGCCACACTCTGATGACACAAACCAGCGCTCTGCAAGTGACCAAAACTCAAATGCACCTAAAACCCTCACTGAGCTAACAACTTTGGTCACTCAAGGCCTTCAGCTATTAGCGTCATTTGCTAGTCGGGTAGCAGCCCAATAGCAAATGGCTCAATAGTTTAACATCAAAATTCATTGAATCTGTCACATTTTTCCCTCAAAGGTATTGAGACGAGAACAAACAGAGACTCGTCAGAGACCAGAAACAATATAATTTCATTTATATTCTTAAATTCTAATATACATTATATTACAATCGCCAAGCAGGGCATCAATTGGAGAAGTGTGACATTAATCCTTACAATTCGATTTCATTGACCTACTACCCAGTGCCAAAAGGGCGGAGGTGTGCTTTTATTTTTTGCCTTTAAAAAACACTCCCAGAAGTGTGGCACAGGTAATAGCAAACTGATAAAGGAAGCACATTCACAAGGAGGGTGTTGAACCAGACATCAGACAGAAGTACCACAGCCTTTGCAGGTCACAAGAGATCTGCACTAACCAAATGTGTGAACAACACCAGAAAACAGCAAATGCTAAGCAGCAGGCAACAGCGAAACAGGTGAAATAATTTATGCCCACAGATCTGACTGTAATGAAAGCAACTTGAGGTAAAGCCAGAGAATGTCCCCAGCAGAACTGGGATCTCTAATGCTCATGACACAGCAGACTGTGAAGGCTCGCAGCTTTAAGGTGTCACACACTGCACTGAAACAACAACAATAATTCAGACCTGGTCAATGAAACTTGGTTTCATATGACAACCGGAATTAAAATTGCAATGGCCATGATAATGGAGAAAGCAAAATAATTCCACATGTCTGAATTTGAAACTGTTGAAAACATCAGAATTAACTGTGGTTCTCTCTGCACTTGTTTCTGTCAGGTTACTTCTGCAATTCCTCAGGGGACGGATGCCAGGACGGCCGGACCTCACGATTGTTAGAACATAACCTGAGATTCGGGAGATGGGTGAAAAGACACTTCAAAGGCCATTTACATCTCACAATAGCACATCACTAAATTAGCATGGCCTCCCAGTTTAGAACTGGAACTAAAATTTGCAACACAATTGCTATCCAGTCGATTCCACCCATCTCCTAGACATGAACACTCAAACACTCCTCCATCACTACACCCTCACAGCATCATGACCTGGAATAGATCCAAGTCTATTCAGACGGAACACTACACATCATGAGAAGATAAAGATGACATAGAGTCCAAAAGTGTCACTTCACTAAAAATCTATTGTGCATCTTCACACTAACAGATCCAGATAGCTTCACACACTTAGGATGGTAAAGCTGATCCCATGACATAGCATACGCTATTCACAACACTCTGCCAACTCATGGGAAACCACTGTAATATATATATTAATGGCTACAGTTACAAATCAATGATGCAAAAACAAAATTAAAGCAGAGGCAGACCTGCTATTAAATTTAAAAATGTTTTAACTTTCTGATTGTTATTAGGGTGGTTGGAAAATCATAGGGCCCATGATTTCTCAACAAACCACTAATAACAGAAACATCATAAATAACAAATAGATCTGAAGTGTGAGCACTTCAATCAATTATAGAATTTACAAGTCAACCCTGTCATCGACTGTGACTTAGCCAAAACACACTCACACACACACACACACACACTCTCTCTCTCACACACACACACAAACAAGCACACACACACACACACACACACACACACTGTTGCAAGGAATGAACAATCTCCATTCTTGAATACATTTAAGTATGTTCCAAGTCACTTCTTAGATTGCATAAGTGACTTACATTGGAAGATTCCTGAACAAACAGTGATTCTTCATATTTTTTTATTTTTTAATATTATTGTTATTACAAGACGTATTGATGCATACCATTTATTTGATTGCTTTGATTACACTGACCTCTTGCTGCATTTCCTTTGTATAATTCAGACCAAAAATATATATATATTTAAGAATTGGATATTTAATATGAGACAAACTTACCATTCAGGACCATGAGAAACATATGAGACAGATGTACCATTCACACCTGCTGACAAGAACATGGTATTTAACATTGAACATGACATGATTTTGTTTTGTTGTATTATGCGTTTCTATGGATTTCTTCGCGAGTTCAAGTTCATATGTGTTCAATCGTGAAGCGGACATTTAAGATGCTTTTCAGGTGTCTCACACAAGGCAGTGTGAAGCCAAGGAGAACACCTTCACCCACTGAGGTCTGTCCAGACAGCCGCACCGTTGGGAGGTGACAGGATTGGTCGAGAAGGGACAGATTATCATCATGGGGAAGGTGCCAGGGAAACGGAAGTTTCTCCATGAAGGAATGACACGTCAACTGAACAAGTTGAAAGGTCTAGATTGACTCTATGAACTTTGCTCACATCACAGGATCACTGGCAGAAAGCCTGAACGCCTCATCCACCTGCTGGACTCATGCTACATACACCTGGTGAGAACAGGTGTTCTGCAGGTGAACACAGCCCTCTGAGCTTCTACAGATGCTGACATTGCAAAGACAATTTTGAGTTACATCTCAAGGATTACAACAAACGTCTTACCGCGTGACCCCGTAAGTTTTCATTCGAATTTGACCCACGGGGTCAAGGAGGGAACTGTAAGACTGGGAAACTGGTTGAAGCTGGAAATGAACATTTGGCCTTGTAAGAACTGGTTGGAGACACTGTCTTGACCACATGGTCTATTGAAACAAAGGAACTTGCTGAAATAGCATTCGACCTCCCCCTCACGCAGTCTCACCTGATTTACATTTCACCCAGTAACAGCTGAAACTCACATGAGAATATATGTATGGTTTGATGTGAATGATTATCATTGAGTATTATGTTTGGTATCATTTGAAATGTCTCAGGAATGAGTGGTACAAATGTCTCATTTCAAATAAGTAAAACAAAAGGTAATAAGGTTTTTTAGAAGTTTAGAGAAACTGGCACCAAGAAAGGTAGCAAATGGCCTTTCTCCCCTACCCCCCAAATAAGGTGTAACCTGAATGCAAATTACCATTGAAAAGAAGTTCTGGCTATTTAATGGAATGCAGCAAGGAGTCGTGGCTTTTTCTGTATTGCAGATCAGCCCGTGAGGTTTAGCTCATGTAGTTCATGTTGGGTTCGCATCTATTTCTCTAATCCTAAAACATTTGATGATTTGCATTGATTATCTTTCAATTGATTATGGAATTGTTAAAATACATTTACCTGACATAATAAATTGTTATATTTGATTATTCTAACAGACTTTGACTTTATTTTCATTGGAGTTAAAACGAATAGTCAAACATTAACGTATACTTAATGATGCACAGATATCATTAAAACACTTTCATTCTATGGAGTCAGATGAAACGAGTTAATACATTAGATAAAAAGTATTACATTTAATCAAAAATCCCTTTGCCATTGGAAGAGACGGAACGCGCGTTGAGACCTTCACCGCTAATTTGAATGCCGCCCTTGGATCAAATTAGTAGGCCTTACAATAATGCTTTGCGAAATTGATACTGGAGAATAATTCTTGTTGCTGTTGTGAATGTTGTTTAAGTTTTCTATTTCGTCATTTTATTGTTGTGCTGCTGTGACATGTACATTTCCCCCTGGGGATTAATAAAGTTTATCAATCAATGCTTTCAACATTGATGATAACAAGGAATGTTTATTGAGCAGCATATAGGCATATTAGAATGATTTCTGAAGGATCATTTGACAGTGATGACTGGAGTAATGATAATTCACTTTGATTACAGGAATAAATTACGTTAGAGGTGCATCACTTTTTGGTCAAGATCTTGTGTTGACAATGCAAGAGTCCAGCACTCTGTAAAGTCTCCTCCAGCACATCCCAAAGACTTGGACTGAGATCATGAAAATGATTATTTTTTGCTCCCTCCCAACAATTCTTTCACAATTTGAGTCTGATGAATCTTGACATTGTCATCCTGGAATATGGCCATGATGTGTCTTTCTACATGGTTGTTTAAGAAATTAAAAGCTTTACACTCCATCGATTAGGGTTAGATGAACTGTTGCCAATCATATAACATGCTAGAAACATAATAATCAATACAATAATGATCAAATCATAGAGTCTTAAGCATTTGCTTATTTAAATCCAAACAAAGGTTGTGTGTGTGTGTGTGAGTGTGTAGTCGTAATCGTTCTAGCTTAAGCACACCTGGTGCAACTAATGAAGCCCTTGATTAGTTGCATCAGGTGTGCTTGAGACAACACCTGGTTTGCAGATTTGTGCTGTTGTGAGGGATTCTATTCAGGGGGTTGAATAATTTTGAGACTGGAAGTCATTTTCAGATGAATTTGGGGAAACCACTTGTCATTTGTTGTGTTGAGCTATTTCAATTACTTTGTTTGATTTGTTCATAGCAAACAGCTGAAAGTCTGTAATTTTTGTCAATAAACCTGATTTGCAATGGGGGTTGAATCATTTCGATTACAACTGTATACATACACTCACCTAAAGGAATATTAGGAACACCATACTAATACTGTGTTTGACCCCCTTTCGCCTTCAGAACTGCCTTAATTCTACGTGGCATTGATTCAACAAGGTGCTGAAAGCGTTCTTTAGAAATGTTGGCCCATATTGATAGGATAGCATCTTGCAGTTGATGGAGATTTGTGGGATGCACATCCAGGGCACGAAGCTCCCGTTCCACCACATCCCAAAGATGCTCTATTGCAGGGGTTCTCAAAGTTTTGATAGGTGAGGGCCAATTTAGGAACCCAACATTGAACTGAGGGCCGCCAAAGTGGCGGGGGAGAAAACGAAGAAAAAAAATCTGAAAAGAAAATCCCATTTGAAATTATTTTAATGACCAGGTTGCATCTCTACAGTTTACATTAGTTGCAATAAACACATTTTAATTCATAACTGAGGCTAAACCTGGCAAAACTTGTGAAAATTTTGGGGGGGAGAGAAAGAAACTTTTAAAATAGAAGCTTACCAAACAAGTCATTATCATCATTCATTTCTATCATTGCTTGTCAGTCGCGTTTCCATTATTGCAGATTTGCATATTATTATCTATCTTTTTTAACCCGTAACTGAAAAACGAAAAATGAACGGTTGTTGTCTTTTTAAAACGCAAACTTGAACAAAATTTTAATTTGAACTGGCTTCACCAACTGCTGCGCAAAAAAGGTAAATATCGACAGACTTTTTCAGATTTTTGTTTAAATGACTTTTTGCCCCTTTATTAAACATTTCAAATATTCACAAATTAATATGGAAAACATGTCGATTTTACTGGTTTTCTAAGGCCAAATTAGAACCTGGAATTTATATTTTTCCCGCAGTGATGAATGAGAAGAGCCATATAGCCTGTGTCTGATCTAGCCTGATTTATAGGTGAGTTATAGGCTAATGATAATAAATGCGTCTGAAAAAACAGCGAGGCATTTTAATTGTTTATTAATAAACTATTGTTTTCTAAGTGTCGGCTAAAAACATATCTCCATCTCCGCTGTTAAGCAGATGCGCTTTTAGAGAGAAATCCACCTTTCATACGGATTACATAATCAGGTATTTGCTTTCGATTCGAGTTTGTTTGTTTAAAAGTGCACATTTTAAGCTTTAGCCTACATAGGCTATATTTTGTTTCAGTTCTCGCGCTCCAGTTCACGGAGATCATGAAAGCGCGTAGTAGACTAGGCTACTGATTGTTTTATTTTATTTTACAAAAGCACGTTTTCTTGTTATGAGTTTACACAAATAAAAGTAGTTGCGAATAATGCATTATTATTTTCTGTATGACCAGAAATGATAGACTAGTTTAAGTTGTTTACACTGTTGATAGGAAAATGCAAGTGTTCGCGCCCGCGAACATTTTGAAAGGTAATGGAAACGCTGCTATTAATAAGCTTGACATTGTTAAGATTATTATTAAGTCATATTGAATATTGATTTCTTGGTCAACATACCCTTTTAAATTGCAATGGGATTTGTGATGCTGGTTTCGGTTGGCCACGATTCCTATTCCTGTGTAGACAGCACTGTTCCTGGTGGCCTTGGGAGTGAGGTCAAGTGCGATCGGTCGGTCGGACCATGTAATTACCGCTTATGCCTATGGATGCCGCTAAACACCACTAAACGGAGATATTCATTTTTTTAAAGCAATAGTTTTAACAGTTTTACAGATGTTATCGCGGGCCGCCAGAAATGTTTCGGCGGGCCGCACTTTGAGAACCTATGCTCTATTGGGTTGAGATCTGGTGACTGTGGGGGCCATTTTAGTACAGTGAACTCATTGTCATGTTCAAGAAATCAATTTGAAATGATTCAAGCTTTGTGACATGGTGCATTATCCTGCTGGAAGTAGCCATCAGAGGACGGGTACATGGTGGCCGTAAAGGGATGGACATGGTCAGGAACAATGCTCAGGTAGGCCGTGGCATTTAAACGATGCCCAATTGGCACTAAGGGGCCTAAAGTGTGCCAAGAAAACATCCCCCACACCATTACACCACCACCACCAGCCTGCACAGTGGTAACAAGGCATGATGGATCCATGTTCTCATTCTGTTTACGCCAAATTCTGACTCTACCATCTGAATGTCTCAACAGAAATCGAGACTCATCAGACCAGGCAACATTTTTCCAGTCTTCAACTGTCCAATTTTAGTGAGCTCTTGCAAATTGTAGCCTCTTTTTCCTATTTGTAGTGGAGATGAGTGGTACCCGGTGGGGTCTTCTGCTGTTGTAGCCCATCCGCCTCAAGGTTGTGCGTGTTGTGGCTTCACAAATGCTTTGCTGCATACCTCGGTTGTAACGAGTGGTTATTTCAGTCAAAGTTGCTCTTCTATCAGCTTGAATCAGTCGGCCCATTCTCCTCTCACCTCTAGCATCAACAAGGCATTTTCGCCCACAGGACTGCCGCATACTGGATGTTTTTCCCTTTTCACACCATTCTTTGTAAACCCTAGAAATGGTTGTGCGTGAAAATCCCAGTAACTGAGCAGATTGTGAAATACTCAGACCGGCCCGTCTGGCACCAACAACCATGCCACGCTCAAAATTGCTTAAATCACCTTTCTTTCCCATTCTGACATTCAGTTTGGAGTTCAGGAGATTGTCTTGACCAGGACCACACCCCTTAATGCATTGAAGCAACTGCCATGTGATTGGTTGATTAGATAATTGCATTAATGAGAAAGTAAACAGGTGTTCCTAATAATCCTTTAGGTGAGTGTATATCAACCCATTTATAACAACCCAAACCAATGACTAGGATAAACAAACAGACCTATTAACATAGATGCTATATATTTTTTTTATGTGATGCTTAATGAACTTACTTTCAAGAGCATAATGTCACTATCAAATGTCCTGTAATTGTACATGTAATACACCAGGACTCTGGACACATTGAACATCTGCTCCATGCCCTCTTTTTTGGAGAGGTCATGTTCACTCAAAACCACTTTGATTAAATAGCTCCTGCGAAAACAGATCAGACAGCAGAACCCAACAATATTACATCAGTAAAGTTAGTGTGATGAGTTGTAGATATACTGTAGCATGTTTAGTGTGTTTAGTTCCTTGTCAAGGTGAATTGTGATTGCAATACTCACGGTCTCCAGCAGTGGGCAGCAGTGACCACCCACTGCGGGTGTATGAGTGTTCCTCCGCAGTAATGATAGTTGTTGTACTGAACAGAGGCCTGGTACTTTATGGAATAGGGCCCTACCTCCTGTCCTCCAATTATTCTCTGCTGCAGTGAGCCTGTGAATGAGGAGAATAATGATAAAGTGAGACCTCATATGTGCTAGATAAACACTGAATGCCAGCGGCCTGTGTTCACCAACGTGTTTCAATAATGTATGCACAGAAAGCAACATCCAGTTACACATGCATTAGACGAGACCGCTGTGAGTTGCTCAGGAAATGCAGTGCATTACCGTGAAGCGTCAAGGTGATGAGGAGCAAGGGGTATTCAAGGCATTTCTTCATGTTTGAGGGGTCTAAAACAGAGGGTGTTTAGAGGTCGGAAAACAAATGGAGCACAATGCAGCTGTTGTATGGGAAAACAGCATCACGTTTTACATAATACATCAAATATTGAATTACTGTTAAAGCATATGTCAAACAACAGGTTACCCTGCTGGGAAAAAAAAGTTAAAAGTAAAAGGTTTAGTTCAGCTGGTTTCAACTGGTTTAGCTGGTCCCTCAGCCTGGGCCAAGTGTTGTTTAGCTGGTTTAACTAAACTTTTTTAATAACTATTTTAATAAAAATCAAAGAGTAAATCAATCATCAATCAATCATCGATTGTCATCAATCAATCATCATTTTAAAATGTCTAGAACCGTTAATATGGCATCGTGTGTGATTTACACTTCTTTTATTAAGCAAAGATGCATTAAATTTGTATAGACATTTATAATGTTACAAAAGATTTCTATTTTAAATAAATGCCATTCTTTCCATTCATGAAATAATCCTAAACAAAACGGTTTCCACAAAAATATATGAAGCAGCACAACTGTTTTAACATTGATAATAATAATAATAAATGTTTCTTGAGCAGCAAATCATCATATTAAAATGATTTCTGAAGGATCACGTGACACTGAAGACTGGAGTAATGATGGTGAAAATTGACAGGAATGAATTACAATTGAAAATATATTAAAATTGAAAACAGTTATTTTAAATTGTAATATTTCATTATTATTACTGTTTTTACTATATTTTAACTAAATAAATGCAGCCTTGGTGAGCAATGGAGATTTCTTATGCATTTTTTATTATTATTATTCATACCAACCCCAAACTTTTGAATGGTATAGCATATAATATATGACGTTGTATGTGTGATATTTATGACATTTCCTAGCTAAAACAGAAATGGACATAAAAAACTCACCCTGAGCATCGAAAACTCAATCCTGAACAGCTAAATCCCACTAACTTGGTAAATGTTATCTTCCGCACTACCTAATGTGAATATTATCTTTGCTTTTATAGTGTAACCACATCTGTCCCTTTGGTTTTATGGTCTTATTTGTACACTAACTATTCTCTAGAACAAAAACGATAACACGCAGGACCCAAAAGCTCTGTATCTATGATCGGCTCCTTTTGTTTGATGCTATCGTGTCTAAGACCTTGCCTTTGGTTCAAACGCATTGTGCTGCTCTCTAAGGGGAAATCAAATATCTATAGACCCTCTCATTTGACAAAATGGTTTGTCAGAGAATAGAATATCAGGTGACGGCAAAATTGGGTGAAAATGGCAATAGGGTTGTGGTAAACAAAGCATCTGCGACAAAGTCTTTCCAATTTCCCTTGACTAAATGCACATCTGTATACTCAAGGGAGAAGCTCCACCTAGAAGAATGAGTTTGCCATTCATCTGAAGTCCCTCCTTGGATGTAATGAACATGTTTACTGATAGTGCCTCATGGGATTTGATTAGAAAAATAAATGTTGATATCTCTCCTGACATTGTTTAAAAATCAAACGAGATACCAAATATGAAATTCTTATTATTGGTGCTACATTCGCTTTTATTGTGTGTAACTCATATTATCCTCAGCCAGAACATGTTATTGTTATTCTCTTTCCATTGAGATGGGTAGTTACAAAAGCATGGTGTGTATTTCTGAAACAAAATGCTTTCGTGAGGGACGCAGGGTTGGCAAATGTGTGCACTGCATCCTAATAAAAAATCGGAAGGACAACATGTTATGGATTTGCAGGAAGAGAGGACAAGGAGGTTTACATTTAAGGTGTGGTCACATTAGCAACATTTTGAAGGCAAAAAAGGTCTGTTGTCTCTTGTCAATATAGTACAGCGATGTGTGAAGCGCAGCTTTAGGTAAATGTGAACCCTTTGCAAAATCTGCAAGGGTAAATCTTTCGCCCTCATGCAAAACTCCTGTTTGCGTGAATTTTTATTGAAATTACTGGATTTTTACAGAAAACTTGCAGAACATCAATAAATGTGATTGCAGCTTTGAACTATATAATTGTACTGATATATAAGTTAATAATTAAGTCCTTTGAAGTTGTAGTTTTGAGCTTCTTTTCTGTCAGTCTTTGTTCTGTTTTCGTTGCATTTTTAGTTGGTTGTTCTGTTCTTGTTTTTGGAAGTCCAGCATCCTGAAAACCTTTGTTTTATGTTAAGTTTGTGAATAAACTAGTGCTGTCAAACGATTAAAATATTTAATCGCGATTAATCGCATTAATGCCATAGTTAACTTGCGATTAATCACAATTAATTGCACATTTTTATCTATTCTAAATGTCTCTTGATTTCTTTTTGTCCCATTATTTTTTCTAATTTTAATGCTCTTATCAACATGGAAAAGTGGATCGGCTTGCTTTGTGCAAATGTTTTTTTTATAAAACAACATTGGCATATACTGTGTTCAAAACATTCTCACTGGGAGCAAATAATCTCTCACACAATGTAACACTGTCCATCCATGAAAGGGTGAAAGAAATACTGACGAGGTCCTGATATTGACGAGGGGGCGGAGAATTCGCATCAGCTGTGTGTGTGTGTGTGTGTGTGTGTGTGTGTGTGTGTGTGTGTGCTTGGCCATCATCAAGTGGTATTTCAGACTGGACGTGCTGCGCCTGCGATGATAACTCAGTTCACAACGACAAAAAAAAAAATCATTTGGCAACTTTTTAAAAGTAAACTTTCAATTCAGAATCTTATTGGCATTCATTTCGGCGTCTCGCGCTCGTCATCCACTCAAAACGCAACGTTAACCTACTATTTGGCCGGCTCGCAACAAGTGTGTTTCCGGTCTAGCTAGATCCGGTGCTTTCAGACAGGACGCGGAATGCGCGGCGCTACGCCACGCCAGTTTTCAAAACTTTTTGGATGCCAAAAAGTTTCTATTGGCCACGCTGGTAATCGTCACAGCGGCAAAAGTTGAACTATTTCGAATTTTGACCTGGGTTTGCACGCCGCTGCTCTTGCGCTTTGGTCGACGAAGCAACAAAACGTCCTCGCGTGGCGCAAGCCATTGAAATTAATGGGTTTCATAGCGCAGCGCAGCGCCGCGCCGCGCATGCCGCGTCGTGTTGCAAAAGCATGTGAAAAAAACTACAAAGTTTGCTAGGCCAAAAAGACCGTTAATCTCGCGATAAAAAAAAATTGCGTTAAAATGGGTTTGCGTTAACGCCGATAATAACGCGTTTAACTGACAGCCCTAGTGTAAGAGACCGTGTGCGTCTGAGGCTGATTATGGATTGCTCGTCAACTGAGTCTTCCTCGATCAGAAGGAATAGGCAAATCCAATGATGCAGTTTTAGTATTTATTGAGGAGAAGTCAGGTACATGGAGATGATGATGGTTTACAGGTATCAATATGACAAAATAGGTGTGTTTGTAGGTGTGTGTGTGTGTGTGTATGTGTGGTTATCTGAAACAGAAAATACAATAAAATGTATATTAATAAACATGTAGGCTATGGTTACATATAGTTGCATAAAGAAATGACCCGCAGTACAACCAAAATCCACTAGTGGGAGCTCTAACACTATAAATTAACTTGCATAGATGCCATAAATCTCCACATGGTGAAAAGTGCCAAAATAGGCGAACTATACATTAAATATAATATTTACGGTTATTTACAAGGCAATAACTAAAGTATATACAGTAAATGGCTACTTTATGAGCGCATATGGAACGCCGTAGCGCATATGGAGCGCCGTAGCGGCAACAGCCGTATAGCAGTAGTGAATAACACGAGTATAACAACTTCGCCATCTGGGCTAATAACTCTGCAATAAACGAGTCATTCATGCAAAAGCCGTACTTACATCTTAAGGACGCACACAGCACTCATACACACAAGATTCGCGCAGGATAAACCAAGGATGGCAATTCTCTGCATCGTGAATACTGCTCTCGTGGCTCTGACTGGACCACACCAAAGTGAAAGCGCCTAGCGCAACCACGAGCGATCGGAACTACAACGAACGCATACATTATGGGTAACGTAGTCTATGTCAGGGCACAGACTTTTAACACCTAGAATAAACCATAACTGCTGAAAATAGTTACGTGCACTATTTGCAGCAGTTATGCACCTGCTACATCCGCAGCCACCAGCCCAGCGGATGTTAAGCCCGAGCCCACCGCAGACAGGGAGCCTGAGCACACCACGATGCCAGCGCTAATGCCTGAGCTGAAGATCATCCCGGAGCTCGAGCCTGACAAAAAGTCTGACCAGGTGTGTGAGCAAGCAACAGTCTCCATGCCTGTGGATATATTGGTGGAATACGATGGGATGGAGTGGAGCCCTGTCCCTTTGACTACGGCGGATGTAAATGCATTGAACGCAGGAGCCCTAATATTGTTTGAGGAGTATGAAGAGAGCACAATGCCTGTTTCATCGCCCAGCACTGTTATTGATTTCTTTGATGTTCCCCCCTTGGCTCCCACTCCCACCTCTGCCTGTTCTGAGTCGGCCTAGAGAGCCGTTCCTGAGAATTCAGCTTCTTCCGAGTCGAACAAGCAAATCAGCTTAGGGTTATGGGATGGACAGGCCATGAAGCCTGCCTGTCCTGTCTCGGCCAGAAAGGTCTTTTATTAACCCCCTGTCCTAACTGCCTCTCATCATCCCTTCGTCTCCTCCTATGATGCCTGTTCTGTGCTTTGTGGATCCGCCTTGGTCTGATAGTTCGCCCACTCGACCCTGGACTGTTGACCCGTTTGCTCCCCCAAGAACCTCAAAGCCTGTCACTCAATCTCGGCCCATCGACCTATCGACTTCAGCATGACTCCTCACCCCCTTTGCTCTACCGGTGACGATCGCCCCTATGGCTCTGCTTTGGTCAGTCGTCGCTCTGCCATCACCAAGGACTTAAGGGCCTTCATCGTTGACTCGTCCCTCCTCCCCTTTGTCTCCGCCGGGCTCCTCCTTCCCTCAGGCTTCACCTCAGTCATCCGGCACACTAGCTTCACCTCGACTGTCCGTCCCCATGGCTCTGCCTTCGGTCTCCTGGACCTTCCATGTCACCAGGACTTGTCGGCTCTTCGCGTATCTCCATCAGTCGCCATCCACCATCCATCAGTGTCTCCGTCGCCATCAGCCTCATCTCAGTCGGTCTTCCCCCTGGTCCGGCCTGACAAGTCTCCACCATGGCTCCTCCCTCCCTCGACTCCACCTTGGACATTTGTCCCAGGATTCCTACTGTGGATTCTGCCCTGGCTCCTTCTACCGTGGACTCTTCCCTGGCTTCTCTCGCCGTCGTCTCATCCCTGGCTCCTCCTGTTATCTTCTCTGCCCTGGATCCTGTGGTCATCCTTTGTGCCAGCTCTGCATCCCCCACCTAAGCCCCCTCCCTCCCTCCTCTGTAAATGATGTTTGTTCATAAAGTGCAAAGTTGACTTCTTGATGGGGGGGGGGGGGGGGGGGGGGATGGGGGGTGAGGCTGTCAGGTTTATCTTTAGTTTATCAGTGTTTAGGGTACATTTACACGACAATGATATTATTATTGTTATTTCTTCAGTATACTTCAGTTATTTCTAGGCTTGATTACTGCAATGCTCTTCTGGCTGGACTTCCATCATGTGTTACTAAACCTCTACAAATGATCCAGAATGCTGCAGCCCGCCTTGTCTTCAACGAGCCCAAAAGGGCCCACGTCACTCCGCTGTTCATCTCCCTGCATTGGCTATCACTCGCTGCTCGCATCAAATTCAATGCTTTGACCCTTGCTTACAGATCTACCACAGACTCAGCTCCGTCCTACTTTCACTCCCTACTACAAGTCTACGTCCCTACCAGAAGCCTGAGATCGGCCAAGGAGTGACGGCTCGTGGTGCCATCACAGCGAGGCACTAATGACGCTTTTCCACTGCTGGTACGGCTCGGTTCGGCTGGGTACGGTTCGACTCGGCGCGGAACGGTTCGGCTCGCTTCGCTTTTCCACTGCATGGTACGACTCGACTCGGTACGGCACGGCTCGGTTCGCTTTAGCTCGGTTGCTTTTCCACCGCAGTTAGTACCCCTTCAAAGTGGGTGGGACTGATCGTTATTTTGTCCCTACACTGTTGTAGGTCCGGTGATAGCCGTGTGCGGCTAAGAGCTGAGCTACTTCTTGGAACACTTTTTCATTCCGTTTTGCCCCATCCAGCTCTCGCTGGATCCGCTCCTCGGCAACCAACGAGAGGAACGTCTGCACATCGTCCACTGACCACGATTCAGCCATTTCTTTTTAAAGTTTAAAAAACAGATGCTACCGCGTTGGCTGTTGTCTACTGGTTATTTAAATCTAGCGGGTTTAGTGTCCAATGACGCTGGTAGTGACGATTCTGTCTGACCAATCAGTGATCTGCAGTGTTTTTACGTCACTTTAGTACCGGTACGGTACGCTTGGAACCTCAACAGACCAGGTACCATTTAAAGCGAGCCGAAGCGAGCCGTACCGTACCGGACCATGCAGTGGAAAAGCACCACAAGTGAGCCGTACCGAACCGAACCGTACCGTACTATGCAGTGGAAAAGCGCCAAAGCATGCCGTACCGAACCGAACCGTACCGTACTATGCAGTGGAAAAGCGCCATTAATCACTCTCCAGAACATTCTCATTCACGGTTCCATGCTGGTGGAATGATCTCCCCACCCTCGTCCGGAATGCAGAATCCCTGACAGCATTCAAAAGACAACTGAAAACTCATCTCTTCCGTGAGTACTTAACATAAAAAAAAAAATTTAAAAAAAATTAAAAAAAAAAAAATATTCTTCTCTTTTAAATCTTTCCTTCCCCTTTTAAATCTTCCCTTGTCTGGCTTTTGCTACTCTGAGCAATGCCTGAACTTTGTATTTTGAGCACTTCTTGCGTCGTTCTTCCCTCTTCACGATGACTCGCTTGCTTTAGTCCTCAGATGTACACTACCGTTCAAAAGTTTGGGGTCAGTGAGAATTTTATTTTTATTTTTTGGAGGAAAGAAATCAATACTTTTATTTATCAAGGACAGTAAAGACATTTATAATGTTACAAAAGATTCTATTTCAAACAAATGCTGTTCTTTTGAACTTCCTATTCATCAAAGAATCCAAAAAACTAAAAAAAAAAAAAAAACTGTACAACTGACAGACCAACAACTGTTTCAACATTGATAATAATAATAAATGTTTCTTGAGCATCAAATCCTCATATTATACTGATTTGTGAAGGATCATTTGACACTGAAGACACTGACACTGGTGATGCTGAAAATTCAGCTTTGATCACAGGAATAAATTACACTTTACTATATATTCACACAGAAAACAGCTGATTTACACTGGAATAATATTTAATACTATAACGGATTTTTGTTGTATTTTTAATCAAATAAGCGCAGCCATGGTTAGCAGAAGAGAATTCTTTTAAAAGTATTTAAAATCGTACCGACCACAAACTTTTGAACGGTATGGTAGGCCTGGTGTAAGTCGCTTTGGATAGCGTCTGCTAAATGACTAAATGTAAATGTAAATGTAAATATGCTTAAAACGAAAAAGTTTTTCCTTTGAGTTTTCTGCGTACAGTCATTGTCAAAATGATCCCCATTCACACGGATCCACGAAAACGACAAAAAAAAACCTTTAATCTGCTACCAGGCCATTAGATGGCGATGAAACAAACTGAACACGTAAAATGCATGTGCATGACGTCATCGTCTTCAGAGATTCAGGTTTTGTTGTTTACACGGAGACTGTTTTCAAAAACTTGAACTTTGAAACCCATTTTCGGGCACCCAAAACGCTGTTGTCGTGTAAACAAATGGCCAAAAAGCATAAAAAGTTTTACGTTTTTTTAGTTGAAAATGGTGTTGTGTAAACAGCCCCTCAGTCAACTGTGACACACGCTGTATTTTTTTTTTACTTTTGCAAAGGTCCCTTTAAGGGCTCCGTACTACCTTGCTCCAACCAAAGAGACTTAAACACTTCCCAATTCGCAAATACAAACTTCCCAGGAGGACTTGAAAGCACTGAGACTTTAAGAGTGCAAGGATTTAAAACAGCAGATGACAAATTATAAGAGAATATTATTTTCCTTTTGGTGTGTGGATGCTTATATTATTATAGTTATCTTTATAATTATCCAGGCCTTTAGAAGTTCGTATTTGAGACCTGTAGGATTGGTTTTATATTATAATAGAAATGACATTAGGAACACATTAGCATTTTTAACAAGGGTCTGACCAATTATCACATTGTCTTAATACATGTCCATTACTCTCAAGCGGTCCACTGAGTACACATTATGTGTAATGAGAAGGTCAAGTCAAGTCAAGTCATCTTCATTTATAGAGCGCTTTTAACAATGGAGATTGTTTCAAAGCAGCTTTACAGAGATAAACATACAATTTACGGTAACAAAGATAGTTTTGGCTTTATAGCGATTTTGAATAATGTTATTTCCGGCTAAAGTTGGTTTTGATTGATTCACTTCCAGCAAAATTATCATTTGTTATTACATTAGGGGCCACTAAGACGACGGCGTTCTCTCTAAACAGACTTTAAACGCGAACCTGTGACCGGATGGCGTTCACCCTAAGGTGAGAGAGGGCATCGCTGCTGAAAGCCCAACTTGTTTCCTTGAATCAAACAATGTTTGATTCATAGTTCCCCATGAAAACTGAAATCAGAACTTGAGAAACCTGAGGAACAGTGTTGATGTGATTTCCTCACTCTATGTGGAGGGGTTTGGTAGATATAGTGTAGCCGACAGTCAGTACTGCTTCACCTGCTCACATTATCCGTGGCCATGCTGCTCTTTCTGGTGCTGTTGAAATTCGTCCCAGCCAACTGTAAGTACTGAACACTATCAGGAGCTGACCTTCTTTTTGCCTGCAGATTAAGCTTTCTAACAAGGCAATAAAATGACTCTTCCAGTATTTAAGCTTAACTTTTACTCAGTATTTGGGTCAATAACATGATGTTAGTGTTTGTTTAGAATCGAACACACCTTTGATATGATAAGCATGTTTATATGCTTTCTGAATTAAATTTCAGTTTTATACAGTGGCATTGAGTAAAAAAAAAAAAGCCAGGATTATAGAACTGTCCTAATATCACAACAAAAAGGGCCTCACTAAAATTGAAGAAGAAAAAAAGTAGTTTGGAATCATATTTTTTTATATATTTCCTTAGAAAAACTGCTTCACTGCTTATTAATATTTTACACATTTTTGTAATAGTGGAGGATCACTGAAGACTGGAGTAATGATGCTGAAAATTCAGCTTTGCATCAAAGGAATAAATTACATTTTAAAATGTATAAAAATAGAAAATATTTTCACAATATTACTGTTTTTACTATATTTTTGATCAAATAAATGCAGCCTTGGTGATCATAAGAGACTTCTTTCACACTTTACAATAAGGCTCATTAGTTGACATTAGTTACCTACCTTAGTTAACTTGAACGAATGAACGATACTTCTTCAGCATTTATTAATCTTAGTTCATGTTAATTTCAACATTTACTAAGACGTTATTACAATCAAAGGTTGTATTTGTTAACATTAGTTAATGCACTGTGAGCTAACATGAACAAACAATGAACAGCTGCATTTTTTAACAACTAACAATAACAAAGATGAATAAACACTGTAACAAATGTATTGCTCATAGTTCATGTTAATTAATACATTAACTAATGTTAAGTAATGAACCTTATTGTAAAGTGTTACCAACTAATATATGACTGAGTGGCAAGGTCAATAAGTCTCTTAAAATATCAGATAATTTTAGCTTTTTAAACATAAAAGTCAAACATCTTATATTTTAAGAGACATATCTAAATATGTCTCTAATTATTACATTATTATCCACTCACATGTTTAAGAAAATAGTTTGTACTTAAAAGTTACACCACATGACATCACTAGAGTCATTACATTTAACCTTTTTTTGAAAACGGTATACATTTTTTCAAAATCATTTATTTTTATTTTTACCATGGACATTCTTATTTTTCAATGAAATTACCCATTTGATATGCCCTATCAAATACTGACTGTATGAATCAATCAGATCATCATAAACCAACATTAGACGACATATCAAATATCAGGCAGTATATCCTTTTTGACTTTATAGAATATCAAGCCTTATATCCTTTCTTGGAAAGAACCTTTTTTTAGCAGGGATACTCAGGGTGTCAAGCTTTATTTTGTCAGCTGTCAATTTGAACTCAATGTAAATGAGATTAGAGTTTTATTTCATTGCCCTTTCACTGTCACCTTGAGTTCTGAGCTATTTGAAATCTTTGTTATATTGTTTTTCAGGTCTGGACTTTGTTCAGGGGCGCATTGTTGGCGGATATACCCCCTCGCCAAATTCAATCAAATACATAGTGTCGTTACAGAGCTCGAAAGGGCAGCACTTCTGTGGCGGATCTCTGGTCCATAAGTACTGGGTGCTTACAGCTGCCCATTGCAATATTGGGTGTGTGATTTTTCACCTTTTCTTTAAACAGATTCTCTGCCTGAACAGGCTGTTTATGAGACTTACAGGGTGTGTAGCAGCAGAGCTGATGGCCAAGTCCGTGCGAGTCGAAAGGCAGAGTAAAGCAGACAGGACATGCGGTAACCTTGACCCGTCATCATCACCGTGTGGTACTTAATGAATGCTGGCTTATCTGCCGCTTGGCATGGCTGAGCCTGCTAACAGGGACAAATATTGTCATTCAAGTCATGTCCTCTACAAAGAATATCAAGAAATCAGATACCAAGCATATGTCTGGTATCTGGAAAGCTCTTTCCATATACAGTATTTACATTGTTTTGTAGTTAGAATCTCATTCAGAGGTTGTATTTGTGCTTGTCTTTAAGGATGGATCGGATGATGCTGGTGGCTGGAGACTATACTCTGGGTGTCTATGAGGGGACAGAGCAGTACTCCAAGCCTCTGTCGCTCATCCCGCACCCTCTGTACAACAGGAGCACCAATAATGCAGATATTATGCTCATAAAGGTACATGCTGTTTGGCTCTGTATTGAATATATCACTCTTAAAGGGATACTTCACCTCTGGAAAGATGAATGTGTATTTAAAATGGGTCATTTATGTAGAAGAAATGTGAAAATATTTTTGAATTTGAGGCTTTCTAGACTGAGAAAAGCCAGAAAATGTATTTTTGGCTTATGTGGATGAAAGACAACAACTCCCAGAATGCACTTGCTTCGCTGCCCTAGGAGACCACGCCTACCGGTAACAGAGGGCAGTAGTTAAACAACAAGTCTAGGCTACTATTGAGTCTCTGTGATGAGTCTGCCCGAAAATGTGTTTCGAGATCACCCAAAATGTCCGGGTCATGTTTACTGTGGCGAGCAGGACGAGTGAGGGCCGCGGGAGAACGACGCGAGTCATGTTTACTGTGGCGAGCAGGACGAGTGAGGGCCGCGGGAGAACGACGCGAGTCATGTTTACTGTGGCGAGCAGGACGAGGCGAGGGCCGCGGGAGAACGACACGAGTCATGTTTACTGTGGCGAGCAGGACGAGTGAGGGCCGTGGGAGAACGACACGAGTCATGTTTACTGTGGCGACCAGGACGAGTGAGGGCCGCAGGAGAACGACACGAGTCATGTTTACTGTGGCGAGCAGGACGAGTGAGGGCCGCAGGAGAACGACACGGGTCATGTTTACTGTGGCGAGCAGGACGAGCGAGGGCCGCGGGAGAACGACACGAGTCATGTTTACTGTGGCGAGCAGGACGAGGCGAGGGCCGTGGGAGAACGACACGAGTCATGTTTACTGTGGCGAGCAGGACGAGTGAGGGCCGCGGGAGAACGACACGAGTCATGTTTACTGTGGCGAGCAGGACGAGGCGAGGGCCGCGGGAGAACGACACGAGTCATGTTTACTGTGGCGAGCAGGACGAGTGAGGGCCGCGGGAGAACGACACGTGTCATGTTTACTGTGGCGAGCAGGACGAGTGAGGGCCGCGGGAGAACGACACGAGTCATGTTTACTGTGGCGAGCAGGACGAGCGAGGGCCGCGGGAGAACGACACGAGTCATGTTTACTGTGGCGAGCAGGACGAGGCGAGGGCCGCGGGAGAACGACACGAGTCATGTTTACTGTGGCGAGCAGGACGAGTGAGGGCCGCGGGAGAACGACACGAGTCATGTTTACTGTGGCGAGCAGGACGAGGCGAGGGCCGCGGGAGAACGACACGAGTCATGTTTACTGTGGCGAGCAGGACGAGTGAGGGCCGCGGGAGAACGACACGGGTCATGTTTACTGTGGCGAGCAGGACGAGTGAGGGCCGCGGAAGAACGACACGAGTCATGTTTACTGTGGCGAGCAGGACGAGTGAGGGCCGTGGGAGAACGACACGAGTCATGTTTACTGTGGCGAGCAGGACGAGTGAGGGCCGTGGGAGAACGACGCGAGTCATGTTTACTGTGGCGAGCAGGACGAGTGAGGGCCGTGGGAGAACGACACGAGTCATGTTTACTGTGGCGAGCAGGACGAGTGAGGGCCGCGAGAGAACGACACGAGTCATGTTTACTGTGGCGAGCAGGACGAGTGAGGGCCGCGGGAGAACGACACGAGTCATGTTTACTGTGGCGAGCAGGACGAGTGAGGGCCGCGGGAGAACGACACGAGTCATGTTTACTGTGGCGAGCAGGACGAGGCGAGGGCCGCAGGAGAACGACACGAGTCATGTTTACTGTGGAGAGCAGGACGAGTGAGGGCTGCGGGAGAACGACACGAGTCATGTTTACTGTGGCGAGCAGGACGAGTGAGGGCCGTGGGAGAACGACACGAGTCATGTTTACTGTGGCGAGCAGGACGAGTGAGGGCCGCGGAAGAACGACGCGAGTCATGTTTACTGTGGCGAGCAGGACGAGTGAGGGCCGTGGGAGAACGACACGAGTCATGTTTACTGTGGCGAGCAGGACGAGTGAGGGCCGCGAGAGAACGACACGAGTCATGTTTACTGTGGCGAGCAGGACGAGTGAGGGCCGCGGGAGAACGACACGAGTCATGTTTACTGTGGCGAGCAGGACGAGTGAGGGCCGCGGGAGAACGACACGAGTCATGTTTACTGTGGCGAGCAGTACGAGTGAGGGCCGCAGGAGAACGACACGAGTCATGTTTACTGTGGCGAGCAGGACGAGTGAGGGCTGCGGGAGAACGACGCGAGTCATGTTTACTGTGGCGAGCAGGACGAGTGAGGGCCGCGAGAGAACGACACGAGTCATGTTTACTGTGGCGAGCAGGACGAGTGAGGGCCGTGGGAGAACGACACGAGTCATGTTTACTGTGGCGAGCAGGACGAGTGAGGGCCGCGAGAGAACGACACGAGTCATGTTTACTGTGGCGAGCAGGACGAGTGAGGGCCGCGGGAGAACGACACGAGTCATGTTTACTGTGGCGAGCAGGACGAGTGAGGGCCGCGGGAGAACGACACGAGTCATGTTTACTGTGGCGAGCAGTACGAGTGAGGGCCGCAGGAGAACGACACGAGTCATGTTTACTGTGGCGAGCAGGACGAGTGAGGGCCGTGGGAGAACGACACGAGTCATGTTTACTGTGGCGAGCAGGACGAGTGAGGGCCGCGGGAGAACGACGCGAGTCATGTTTACTGTGAAGAGCAGGACGAGGCGAGGGCCGCGGGAGAACGACACGAGTCATGTTTACTGTGGCGAGCAGGACGAGTGAGGGCCGCGGGAGAACGACACGAGTCATGTTTACTGTGGCGAGCAGGACGAGTGAGGGCCGCGAGAGAACGACACGAGTCATGTTTACTGTGGCGAGCAGGACGAGTGAGGGCCGCGAGAGAACGACACGAGTCATGTTTACTGTGGCGAGCAGGACGAGTGAGGGCCGCGGGAGAACGACACGAGTCATGTTTACTGTGGCGAGCAGGACGAGTGAGGGCCGCGGGAGAACGACACGAGTCATGTTTACTGTGGCGAGCAGGACGAGTGAGGGCCGTGGGAGAACGACACGAGTCATGTTTACTGTGGCGAGCAGGACGAGTGAGGGCCGCGAGAGAACGACATGAGTCATGTTTACTGTGGCGAGCAGGACGAGTGAGGGCCGCGGGAGAACGACACGAGTCATGTTTACTGTGGCGAGCAGGACGAGTGAGGGCCGCGGGAGAACGGCGCGAGTCATGTTTACTGTGGCGAGCAGGACGAGTGAGGGCCGCGGGAGAACGGCACGAGTCATGTTTACAGTGGCGACCAGGACAAGTGAGGGCCGCGGGAGAACGACGCGAGTCATGTTTACTGTGAAGAGCAGGACGAGGCGAGGGCCGCGGGAGAACGACACGAGTCATGTTTACTGTGGCGAGCAGGACGAGTGAGGGCCGCGGGAGAACGGCACGAGTCATGTTTACTGTGGCGAGCAGGACGAGTGAGGGCCGCAGGAGAACGACACGAGTCATGTTTACTGTGGCGAGCAGGACGAGTGAGGGCCGCGGGAGAACGACACGCGTCATGTTTACTGTGGCGAGCAGGACGAGTGAGGGCCGCGGGAGAACGACGCGAGTCATGTTTACTGTGAAGAGCAGGACGAGGCGAGGGCCGTGGGAGAACGACACGAGTCATGTTTACTGTGGCGAGCAGGAGGAGTGAGGGCCACGGGAGAACGACACGCGTCATGTTTCCTGTGGCGAGCAGGACGAGTGAGGGCGGCGGGAGAACGACACGAGTCATGTTTACTGTGGCGAGCAGGACGAGTGAGGGCCGCGGAAGAACGACACGAGTCATGTTTACTGTGGCGAGCAGGACGAGTGAGGGCCGCGGGAGAATGACGCGAGTCATGTTTACTGTGAAGAGCAGGACGAGGCGAGGGCCGCGGGAGAACGACACGAGTCATGTTTACTGTGGCGAGCAGGACGAGTGAGGGCCGCGGGAGAACGGCACGAGTCATGTTTACTGTGGCGAGCAGGACGAGTGAGGGCCGCGGGAGAACGGCGCGAGTCATGTTTACTGTGGCGACCAGGACAAGTGAGGGCCGCGGGAGAACGACACGAGTCATGTTTACTGTGGCGAGCAGGACGAGTGAGGGCCGTGGGAGAACGGCGCGAGTCATGTTTACTGTGGCGAGCACGACGAGGCGAGGGCCGCGGGAGAACGACACGAGTCATGTTTACTGTGGCGAGCAGGACGAGTGAGGGTCACGGGAGAACGACACGAGTCATGTTTACTGTGGCGAGCAGGACGAGGGAGGGCCGCGGGAGAACGACACGAGTCATGTTTACTGTGGCGAGCAGTACGAGTGAGGGCCGTGGGAGAACGGCGCGAGTCATGTTTACTGTGGCGAGCAGGACGAGGCGAGGGCCGTGGGAGAACGACACGAGTCATGTTTACTGTGGCGAGCAGGACGAGGCGAGGGCCGTGGGAGAACGGCGCGAGTCATGTTTACTGTGGCGAGCAGGACGAGTGAGGGCCGCGGGAGAACGACACGAGTCATGTTTACTGTGGCGAGCAGGACGAGTGAGGGCCGCGGGAGAACGACACGAGTCATGTTTACTGTGGCGAGCAGGACGAGCGAGGGCCGCGGGAGAACGACACGAGTCATGTTTACTGTGGCGAGCAGGACGAGTGAGGGCCGCGGGAGAACGACACGAGTCATGTTTACTGTGAAGAGCAGGACGAGTGAGGGCCGCGGGAGAACCACACGAGTCATGTTTACTGTGGCGAGCAGGACGAGTGAGGGCCGCGGGAGAACGACACGAGTCATGTTTACTGTGGCGAGAAGGACGAGGCGAGGGCCGCGGGAGAACGACACGAGTCATGTTTACTGTGGCGAGCAGGACGAGTGAGGGTCACGGGAGAACGACACGAGTCATGTTTACTGTGGCGAGCAGGACGAGCGAGGGCCGCGGGAGAACGACACGAGTCATGTTTACTGTGGCGAGCAGGACGAGCGAGGGCCGCGGGAGAACGACACGAGTCATATTTACTGTGGCGAGCAGGACGAGTGAGGGCCGCGGGAGAACGACACGAGTCATGTTTACTGTGGCGAGCAGGACGAGTGAGGGCTGCGGGAGAACGACGCGAGTCATGTTTACTGTGGCGAGCAGGACGAGTGAGGGCCGCGGGAGAACGACACGAGTCATGTTTACTGTGGCGAGCAGGAGGAGTGAGGGCCGCGGGAGAACGACACGAGTCATGTTTACTGTGGCGAGCAGGACGAGTGAGGGCCGTGGGAGAACGGCGCGAGTCATGTTTACTGTGGCGAGCAGGACGAGTGAGGGCCGCGGGAGAACGACACGAGTCATGTTTACTGTGGCGAGCAGGACGAGTGAGGGCCGTGGGAGAACGACACGAGTCATGTTTACTGTGGCGAGCAGGACGAGTGAGGGCCGTGGGAGAACGACACGAGTCATGTTTACTGTGGCGAGCAGGATGAGTGAGGGCCGTGGGAGAACGACACGAGTCATGTTTACTGTGGCGAGCAGGACGAGTGAGGGCCGTGGGAGAACGGCGCGAGTCATGTTTACTGTGGCGAGCAGGACGAGTGAGGGCCGCGGGAGAACGACACGAGTCATGTTTACTGTGGCGAGCAGGACGAGTGAGGGCCGTGGGAGAACGACACGAGTCATGTTTACTGTGGCGAGCAGGACGAGTGAGGGCCGTGGGAGAACGACACGAGTCATGTTTACTGTGGCGAGCAGGACGAGTGAGGGCCGTGGGAGAACGACACGAGTCATGTTTACTGTGGCGAGCAGGACGAGTGAGGGCCGTGGGAGAACGACACGAGTCATGTTTACTGTGGCGAGCAGGACGAGTGAGGGCCGTGGGAGAACGACACGAGTCATGTTTACTGTGGCGAGCAGGACGAGTGAGGGCCGTGGGAGAACGGCGCGAGTCATGTTTACTGTGGCGAGCAGGACGAGTGAGGGCCGCGGGAGAACGACACGAGTCATGTTTACTGTGGCGAGCAGGACGAGTGAGGGCCGTGGGAGAACGGCGCGAGTCATGTTTACTGTGGCGAGCACGACGAGGCGAGGGCCGCGGGAGAACGACACGAGTCATGTTTACTGTGACGAGCAGGAAGAGTGAGGGTCACGGGAGAACGACACGAGTCATGTTTACTGTGGCGAGCAGGACGAGGGAGGGCCGCGGGAGAACGACACGAGTCATGTTTACTGTGGCGAGCAGTACGAGTGAGGGCCGTGGGAGAACGGCGCGAGTCATGTTTACTGTGGCGAGCAGGACGAGGCGAGGGCCGTGGGAGAACGGCGCGAGTCCTGTTTACTGTGGCGAGCAGGACGAGTGAGGGCCGCGGGAGAACGACACGAGTCATGTTTACTGTGGCGAGCAGGACGAGTGAGGGCCGCGGGAGAACGGCGCGAGTCCTGTTTACTGTGGCGAGCAGGACGAGTGAGGGCTGCGGGAGAACGACGCGAGTCATGTTTACTGTGGCGAGCAGGACGAGTGAGGGCCGCGGGAGAACGACACGAGTCATGTTTACTGTGGCGAGTAGGATGAGTGAGGGCCGCGGGAGAACGACACGAGTCATGTTTACTGTGGCGAGCAGGACGAGTGAGGGCCGCGGGAGAACGACACGAGTCATGTTTACTGTGAAGAGCAGGACGAGGCGAGGGCCGCGGGAGAACGACACGAGTCATGTTTACTGTGAAGAGCAGGACGAGGCGAGGGCCGTGGGAGAACGGCGCGAGTCCTGTTTACTGTGGCGAGCAGGACGAGTGAGGGCCGCGGGAGAACGACACGAGTCATGTTTACTGTGGCGAGCAGGACGAGTGAGGGCCGCGGGAGAACGACACGAGTCATGTTTACTGTGGCGAGCAGGACGAGTGAGGGCCGCGGGAGAACGACACGAGTCATGTTTACTGTGGCGAGCAGGACGAGTGAGGGCCGCGGGAGAACGACACGAGTCATGTTTACTGTGGCGAGCAGGACGAGTGAGGGTCACGGGAGAACGACACGAGTCATGTTTACTGTGGCGAGCAGGACGAGTGAGGGCCGCGGGAGAACGACACGAGTCATGTTTACTGTGGCGAGCAGGACGAGTGAGGGCCGCGGGAGAACGACACGGGTCATGTTTACTGTGAAGAGCAGGACGAGTGAGGGCCGCGAGAGAACGACACGAGTCATGTTTACTGTGAAGAGCAGGACGAGGCGAGGGCCGTGGGAGAACGGCGCGAGTCCTGTTTACTGTGGCGAGCAGGACGAGTGAGGGCCGCGGGAGAACGACACGAGTCATGTTTACTGTGGCGAGCAGGACGAGTGAGGGCCGCGGGAGAACGACACGAGTCATGTTTACTGTGGCGAGCAGGACGAGTGAGGGCCGCGGGAGAACGACACGAGTCATGTTTACTGTGGCGAGCAGGACGAGTGAGGGCCGCGGGAGAACGGCACGAGTCATGTTTACTGTGGCGAGCAGGACGAGTGAGGGCCGCGGGAGAACGACACGAGTCATGTTTACTGTGGCGAGCAGGACGAGTGAGGGCCGCGGGAGAACGACACGAGTCATGTTTACTGTGGCGAGCAGGACGAGTGAGGGTCACGGGAGAACGACACGAGTCATGTTTACTGTGGCGAGCAGGACGAGTGAGGGCCGCGGGAGAACGACACGAGTCATGTTTACTGTGGCGAGCAGGACGAGTGAGGGCCGCGGGAGAACGGCGCGAGTCATGTTTACTGTGGCGAGCAGGACGAGTGAGGGCCGCGGTAGAACGACACGAGTCATGTTTAGTTTTTAGCCTCTGCATGGCCGTCATCGGAGGATTTTTTTCCTGACAAAATATACATAAATTTCTCATCTCAGGGGGATATGAGGGTGGAAAGCACGGTAATTTCAAATTACTACAGGTCTTCTACTAATACAAAGATTAATACTAAATCCTGAAGTATCCCTTGAGTGTATAACTATAAGAGAGTAGAGTTACTTGACACTGTCAAATGAGAACAAAACTTGAACTCACTCAAATTTGCTTTGTAATGGACAATTTTTGCAACATCGACACTGTTGTCAAACTGGATTGAATGAAATCCTACTGACTAGGGGTGAATAACGACACTATCATCTGTTGTAGAGCTGCTTGTAGCTGAATTGAACTCATTTCAGAATTGATGAACTGAATCAACACTGAACTGACTTGAGGTGAATAATGACACTATTGTCTGGAAGAGCAGCTTTACAGCAGAATTTGAATTTGTCTCATATTTGATGATGTTTACAATATTAATTTGGTTATTTTCTTGTTTATTACTGTGAAGCTGCTTTGAAACACTATATATAAAGAACTATATAAATGAAGGTGACGACTTGAATCTGATTGGTCAATTATGGCAATTCTATATATTATTTATATGCTTGTATATATATTTATATTTTAAATAGAGACAGTCTAACATAGTCAGACCATAAAGAAACTACATAGAGAAAAGGGAAAAATAAAGAAACACATTGAAACGTTTAACGTTAAACTTTTAAATCTTGAGGTCCCAATCACCCTGTCAGAATTAATTTTACCGACTGGCCTTATTTATTTCCATCATCCCTTACTGAATCAATCCTTTTTGAACCTGTTGGTCAATCAGTCAGAATCAAGTATTCAACAACACCATGTCAATTATTCAACAGTTAGTTCTGGTCCTTGAATGTTAGGTTAGGTGGCTTTCCACAAGTGCTCATTTGAGTCCAACAGTGCTGGAACAGTTTGTTTCAGTCCTGTCTGTGTTTGCATGTTCCAGTCACACTGTCTAAGGAGGCCATAAGTGGCGTCGCTGAGTCATCGACTGAGGCTAAGTGTGAAATTGCAGACTCTCTGAGTGCTTATTTAAAATAACTAAATGTGACCATTAAAAACAGTGTGTTTATACTATGAATGAGATACGGACATACTACAACTGTCATGTGATCTATTAGCATTTTATGAACACTGTGAATTCATACCTACTTCTTTTTTCACATATTGATTTTCACTTATTCCTTTAGTTGAGAAGTATGCGATTAGAATGGCAGTGACGTGACACAACTGATGCTGTGAGGTCACATAACAATGACAACATGAAGAATGCAATACATCCCGATCTCATTCATACTATAGAACATACTTTTTTAACGATCGTGTAGTACTTAGTCATCAGAAGTAACTTCTCAGAGAGAATACAATGCTTAAAAATTGACATGAAACAGAAGTTGTGCTTGTCTTTTGTGCTAGTTGTGCTAGTCTTCCCTATTGTGACTTATATCTGATTGAAACAGCTTCTCGAACAAGAACAAATGTAGGGCGGGACTTGATTTTGCCCATGGGGAATTGATTGGATGGTTGTGGTTTGCTATTGGCCAATCTCATGTGAGTGACAGGTTGCCCCGCCCTCACACCAGTAAACACATCAGAGAAGAGATGTCATTGCAAGAGGGAGGGGAGGTTACAAGGCACATGAATAAAAAAAAACAATGATGTGCACGGATTAATCATTGAGATATTCCATTAAAAAAATAAAAATCAATTTTGATTCCATTGTGATTTTAAGACACTTTAAGGGTCATTGAATCATTCATTTAAAGTCCGCCTGTAGTCTATAACTGTATCCCTTAAAACTCATCTTTGATCACCAAAATGACATATTTAAACATTTTTTCCTTGAAAAAAAAGTTACTTAAAATAGCTTGAATGTAACTCGACACCCTTGCCTCATTTAGTATACGCTGTTCTGTGAATATGCAAATGAGCCCCGCCTCCACTCACTCACTCAGCTCAGAGATCCACTGGTTGACGATCACACGTTGATCTGATTGGTTACAAGGTCGTTTGTGACGTCAGAAACACCAGCGATTTCAAACCGTGTTTTGGTTCACTGCAGTTTTAAGGAGAAAATACTCAGCAATGCTGTCGACTTATGAATTTATACAAGGTTTGTCTAAAAGCATATTAAAAACACCACATAGACACATAAACAACATTAAAAGCTTGATTTCCACCACAGGGGGACTTTAATCAATTTGTTCAAAATAACAGATTCATTCAGATTCATTAATGCCTGTGTTGAGTGCAAATGCTGTATATTCTGCTTTAACGTTTTTTAGAAAGATATTCATAGATAAACAATATATTCAAGAATAGATAAACAACTGGGAATATTATGTCTAAAATGTTACTTCACGAGTTCACACTTACATGTAATCAGATTCGATATGATAACGGATGCATATTTGGGGTGCTGTCCGAGGGGACGGCTCCGCGCTTGGAAATTTGGCCCGAAGCCAGAGTACTGCCCCCGTCTTTGACTAGGATAGGAAAACTGTCATGGGAAAACTGCAAAACTGTCATGGGACAGGGGTAAGGGACGGCTACACAGGTCTCTTCTCGCGCTGACTGGATTACCTGAATGTGCTCCTCCTGAACTTCATTTAAAGGGTTAGTTGACTAGCCTGACTTCGTCATACTCATATTCTAGTCAGAATGAGTCTGATGCTGCTCCATAGGGCTTTGATTATGAGGCATGTCTTAACCCGAACCAGGAAAAAAAAACACTCTGCACTCAATTGGATAGACCTACAACCAATCAGAGCAACGCAGTAAGTGACGTATGTTGAGCTACGCATAGTTGTCAACAGAACTCAACTGCACGCACGCTGGAAGAAGTAGTAAAATAATGAGTGTTGCTTCTTTTACTTGGTCCTCCATGAGTGCGACCAAAGGAGAAACCACAACGACCACAGGGCTTTCATTGCGTCCCATGATCTTCTTAGCGACCAGCTGATAAAATAAACTTTTGCCGAATCCCGTAGGAAGGACGGCAAACACATCTTTCCGGTCGACAAATGCCTTGATTGCAGTTCTCGGTTCGTCTTTTAAAATGAATGCGCTGTCGATTTCTTTTACAACAGACGCCATAGCGGAGTCTACACATCTCAGTTCTCCAGCTGCAGTCATCTCTGAGGGAAACCAGTTCAACCCAAGCGCTCTTTGATAACGTGAGGATTACGTAACTGCAGATCATCTGTCCATCATCGTATAAAGCCCGCCCTGGCAATTTGATTGGCCCGACCAATTCTGAACCGATCATAATTACTCCTCAATGGATCGAGTCCAGACCGAACTTCCCGACCAAAAAATGTTATGGGCGGGCTTCGGGCTGGCATCCAGGCTATTAGATCACCCAAAAATGAAAATTAGCCCATGATTTACTCACCCTCAAGTCATCCTAGGTGTCAATGACTCTTCTTTTAGACGAATACAATCAGAGTTATATTAAAAAATGTCTTGGCTCTTCCAAGCTTTATAATGGCAATGAAATGGCCGTTTATGTTTTGAAGTCCATCAAAGTGCATCCATCAGTGATATTAGTGCTCCTCACGGCTCCGGGGGGTTAATAAAGGCCTTCTGAAGCGAAGCCATGCGTTCGCGTAAGAAAAATATCCATATTTAAAAATGTATCGACTAAAAATAACTAGCTTCCGGCAGACGACCATACGCAAGTCGACTTACGTCACAAGAGTAACACTTGACGATGTAGGAAGTAGGAGTAGCGTAAGCTTTGACGCCTCTGGCGGTTCAAACAAACCGGGCTGGGCAACAAATTCGAGCTCCTACGACGTTTCTTTCTAAAAATGGTAGTTTTCTAATTCGTGACTGGTGTTTTGTTTTGCTCGATCCTCTGCGCTTCCGTGTTCGTCATTACATTGTGCGTCAGGTCAAGTGTTGCTCTTTCGCCGTAAATCGATGCATACGGCCATAGGCCGGAAACTAGTTATTTTAGTCGATAAAGTTTTAAATATGGATATTTTTCTTACACAAACGCATCGCTTCGCTTCAGAAGGCCTTTATTAACCCCCCATTTTTATCATGGATGGATACATTTTAATGGACTTCAAAACAGAAACGAAAAGTCATTCACTACCATTATAAAGCTTGGAAGAGCCAGGACGAAAGAAGAACGTCATACACACCTAGGATGACTTGAGCGTGAGTAAATCATGGGGTAATTTAAATTTTTGGGTGAAGTAACCCTTTAATGTCGAGTTCTTGTTTAATGAGTTCAAAATTAACATAACTAGCAAGCAGGTCACCTTTCTTATGCTTTGTAATAACTGGTATAACAGTTTGATGATGATGCATGCTTTCATACGAACCCTGATCTGTATATCTGTCTCTGGATGCTGGTTCTTTCAGCTCAGCGCACCTATAGAGCTGAACAGGTTTGTGTCGCTCGCCCCACTCCCCAAACAGAACACAGGGCTGCTGGCGGGCCGGATGTGCCGGGTCTCCGGATGGGGCTCCACGAGTCACAGCGGAGGACTAAACCCTGTCACCCTGCGTACGGTCAAGCTCCCCATCGTCTCCACCTCCAAGTGCAACAGCAGCGACTCCTTCAGCGGAAACATCACGGCGAGCATGATCTGCGCTGGCTCCAGAGCCGGAGGAAAAGATGCATGTAAGGTACTGTGAGAACGACCAGCTCACATCCTTCATTATCCACCATTCAAGGCTTTACAGGGATGTTGGACTTCTGATGTTCCAGGGGGACTCCGGAGGGCCGCTGGTGTGTGATGGACGGGTCTACGGCCTGGTCTCTTGGGGAAATGGCTGTGGAGATCCAAGGTTTCCAGGGGTGTATACGGCAGTGTCCCGCTTCCGCAGGTGGATTGACCAGACCATATACAGCCCATACTCACGATGCCTTAAGTCAGTTGGTCTTTTCAGCAGGGAAGACTAACCTTCTGTGTGTTTCCATGCATGCAACGTGCAAAACAATATTCTTTAACTATGGGCAAATTTATCCTTGTGGACTTTTTTGAAAATAAAGTCTCTTAAAACATGCATTTCACATTCTCACTAGGTTATTTAATTTGTTCAATGTTTTTTTTTTTTTTTTTTTTTTTTTTCATGAACATTTCCACTACATCTCAAATGATGTATTGTGTTTAATAGCATTCTGTGGTGGAAATGACAGATGGAAATATATTTTACAATTTTTCAAATGAGATAACTCTTTTCTTGTCTAGCTGAAACTTAATTTGAGCATTTATGTATTCTTAATACCTGTATAGTTTTTGCATAATACCTATCTTGGCCAGGACTCCCTGGGAGAAGAGTTACTGTAACTCAATGGGACTATTCCTGCGTAAATAAAGGTTTAATAAAAAAATAATAATAATAATTTGACATAATAACAGCTTGCATGGAAATAACGAAAAATAGAAATACACAGTTTATAAATGCTAATTATCTTGGTTTTTCTTACTTTATTTGGGGCAAAATATTTGGTTGAGGTGAAAATGCTGAAAGAGCTTTTTTTCCACTGTTTGTTCAGATCGTCATTGTTTAAACCATAATAATTCATATTTTTTATGATAGATTTACATATTTTAATATTGAAAGTGTAGGGCTGGGACAAGAGTAAAATAAATCATTGCATAAAAGGCATTGAAAAAATTAATGAAAGCGTTGTAAAACTACCCTAGGTTTTATTGCAGTCTTAACTTTTAATAACAAACGTTCTCTGGGACACTCTACCGATCAAAAATAAATACTTTTAATCAGCAAGGAAACATTCAAATTCATCAAAAGTGACAGTAAAGGCATTTATAATGTTTATTTATAATGTAAAATTTGTAATGTTTATTTATAAAATGTATTTAAATTTATAATGAAAAGATTTCTATTTCAAATAAATGCTGTTCTTTTGAACTATCCTGAATAAAAAATGTCACGGTTTCTGCAAAAATATGAAGCAGCACAACTGTTTTAACATTGATAATAATCAGAAATGTTTCTTGAGCAGCAAATCATCATATTAGAGTGATTTCTGAAGGATCATGTGACACTGAAGACTGGAGTAATGATGCAGAAAATTCAGCTTTGCATCACAGGAATAAATTACATTTTTAAATAGATTGAAATGCAAAAGAGTTATTTTAAATTGTAATAATAGTTTACTGTATTTTTGATCAAACATGGTGCCTTAGTGAGCATAAGAGACTTCTTTCAAAAACATTTTTTTTTTTAATCTTACCAACCCCAAACTTTTAAATGGTAGTATGAAGTTGAAAAAGTACTAATAAATGGAAGCAAATTAATCTAAATCTAATGTGAAGGCCTCTTGAAACTACAAACTCTGAGGTAATGTGATTTTGAATCCCTTTCCTATCATTATTTGGGATAATTGCAAAAAACTTAGACTTATCAGTGCATTTTAAAATCAGTTAGTCCCCCTTTAAAATGCTTATTTGCTTGGGAAAAGATTTCACCAAAGGATATTAAATGCAGAAAAATTGCCATTTGTTAAGCTCAAATGATGTGAACGGGAAGCTATAAAAGGATTTGACGTTGTACTGTACATGTAACAAAGGATGTTTGCACATTTAATAGGAATGGGTGTGTCCGCAATTACTCTTCTCTGGAGGTGGCATTAGTTCCAGGAGCTTTTGGTTTCACTGCCTGCACACGACACCACATGTAAGATGATCACTGCATGACAGGCCCCAGGTGAACCACACAATCATTCACAGCACTTTATGTGTGTATGAATACTCAGTTTCAAAATAATACCTTTTATGTATCCGGGGCATCATTCATAACATAATTAAAAACAATAGGTAACATGGAGCGTAAAGGTTAAAGCGACCAACAATAAGGTCATATGGGAAGAATGAGGTTTTGAGGGGCTGCTAACATGCTCGGAATAATCTGATGAATCTCTGAAAGTGTTTCATGGGAAATAAAGTGCAGAACAGCACGTTCCCACAGGGCAAGCACTGTGAATGAATATGCCACAGAAAAATGAGCAAATATTAAAGAACAAGGAGTAATTTCGCATGCCAGGCTCCATTTACTAAAATATTTAACATGTGCAGAACTTGTGACTGACGTGATACTTACTGTATATTACTTTTTCTTATAAGTTGACCAGTATTCATTTTATTATGTGAAATATACCATAAAATATGATGGGTATATGGTTGCAATGTTGTGTTTTTTTTTGGTTATTGAGGTTTACATCGGTAACACTTCATTCCAAGCGTCCGCTTTAGACATTCTGCTGACTATTTGCAACTCCATGCCAATTATTATCCTTATAATCATTAGATTATTAGTAGACTGTCTGCTTAACACCTGCTAGCACTTTTTGATACTCCTCAACAGACATTTTACTAAGTAACGTTGCAACTACATGTCAACTTATTTTACTAACCTAACCCCTACTAATGCTCTGAGACTAGTTGCAAAGTTACTTATAGTTATGGAATATTGCTAGCCTGACTTCGTCATACTCATATTCTAGTCAGAATGAGTCTGATGCTGCTCCATAGGGCTGTGATTATGAGGCGTGTCTTAACCGAACCAGGGGAAAAAAAACTCTGCACTCAATTGGATAGACCTACAACCAATCAGAGCAACGCAGTAAGTGACGTATGTTGAGCTACGCATAGTTGTCAACAGAACTCAACTACACACACGCTGGAAGAAGTAGTAAAATAATGAGTGTTGCTTCTTTTACTTGGTCCTCCATGAGTGCGACCAAAGGGGAAACCACACCGACCACAGGGTTTTCATTGCGTTCCCTCTTCTTAGCGACCATCAGAGCCAGCTGATAAATTAAACTTTTGCCGAAAACCAGTTCAACCCAAGCGCTCTTTGATGACGCGATGATTACGTAACTGCAGATCATCTGTCCATCATCGTATAAAGCCCGCCCTGGCAATTTGATTGGCCCGACGATTTCGGAACCGATCATAATTCCTCCTCAATGGATCAAGTCCAGACCGAACTTCCCGACCAAAAAATGTTATGGGCGGGGTTCGGGCTGGCATCCAGGCTAGATAGTATATTGCTAGCCTGACTTCGTCATACTCATATTCTAGAAAGAATGGGAGTCTGATACTTCTCCATTGGGCTGTGATTATGGGGCGTGTTTCAACCGAACCAGGAAAGAAAATGCCTCTGCATTCAATTGGATAGACCTACAACCAATCAGAGCAACGGAGTAAATGACGCATGTTCTTCATTCATCTTTCCGACCGACAAATGCCTTGACCGCGGTTCTCTGTTCCTCTTTTAAAAGCAATGCGCTGTCGATATCTTCCATAACAGACGTGATGGCGGAATCTACACGATTATTGTTATATCATAAACAAAGTTCGGGAGGAGCACGTTCAAATAATCAATCCAATCAACTTGTCATCAAACAATACCATGTCTAACGTTACCCTATCAGCATGAGAGGAAGCATATTCACTCTAACTCACCCAACACTCCTCGACAGCTTTTCTGCATCCCTCCACCACCCCCACTCCTCACTCTTGGCTTATTCTTTCACAGCCAGGAATACGGGGGAGTAGGACTCTGGGTTCGGGCCGAATACCGATCACGGAGCCCTCTCCTCGGACAGCACATCATATACGCATTTATTCTTTCTGACTTATTTGTAAGTGTGAACTCGTGAAATCTCAATTCTCCAGCGGCAGAACTTTGTTGTAAACGAATTCAACCCATGCGCTCTTTGGTGACGTGAGGATTACGTAACTGCACCTCATCTGTCAATCATCGTATAAAGCCCGCCCTGGCAATTTGATTGGTCCGAACATTTTTTGACTGATCATAATTACTCCTCAATGGATCGAGTCCAGACCGAACTTCCCAACCAAAAATTGTTGTGGGCGGGGTTCGGGCTGGCAGCCAGGCTAGTATATTGCAGTATTTATTATAAATGATTTATGCGTAAACATCTTTATTTTATTTTATTCATGTACACTCGTAATCTTTAATCAAAATAACTTCCCCTCCCTCTTGCAGCGGCATCTCTTCTTTGATGATGTGTTTACTGGCACGAGGGCGGGGCAACCTGTCACTCACATGAGATCCACCAATAGCAAACCACAACCATCCAATCAATTCCTGATGGACAAAATCAAGCCCCGCCCTACATTTGTTCTTGATCCAGAAGCTGTTTCACTCGGATACGTCACAATAGTGAAGAAAAGACTAGCACAACTTCCGATTCATACCAACTTTAAAAGGGAATATGAAATGCAGCCTGTATCTTTTGATATTGTCATCAGAGACTGCCATTCCAGTCACACCCAGTTGAGAATCACAGCTGTAGTCCATCAACACATCATTTCAAAGCACAAACTAAGCCCGTCTTCTGCATCTTTCCTCTCAATATTGAACTGTCTGAAGCCTTAGCGTTCAAATGACATCTCTGGAAAGAAATAGGCTGGTTTTTAGCAAACCAAGACGACGCACCAACTGAACTGTGTTCACCATTTCAGCTATTCAGATCAGACAGAACAGAACAAAATGGCCTCTCATTCACAGATGGGAGGAAGCAGTGCATCTCGCTTCTATGCTGCTGGATGGATATTTCTGCAGTGGAGTGACAATGTCTGCTGCTCAGTCCTGGAAAGGTTATGACTATGCCCAGTGCAGAAGATTATGCTCTCAAAATCTTGGACAGAGGAACAAACCCCCTCAGCTCATATCCAGATTGTGCCAGTATGACTTCAGCATCATTCCAGCTTCTGATATTACAAAATGAAAACCTATGCACAGAGAGGAGGAGGGTGGGGGGTGGGGGGGGGGTACATCCCATATTGCTTTCTCTTGTGATTTGCAGGCATGTTTTAATATCATATTCTGTGTTTGCTCAAGCTTTGACTGAAAAGCATGTACTAAGGATGAAATCACCAAGTAAAGAACAGACTCAGAACATTTCGGCTCTTTCTACAACTAAGATATGAAGTCTTACAAAATGTAGATGGCATTTTGGTAGCAGATTAAAAGTGTTAAACACTTTGATTCAGGCCTAGCTCTGATTTGTTATTTTTCTGACTCCTGATAAGTTTCACTAAAAGGTTTTAAAATTTCACATTGAAGCTAAAGAGCAGACTAGACAGACAGACAGACAGACAGACAGACAGACAGACAGACAGACAGACAGATAGATAGATAGATAGATAGATAGATAGATAGATAGATAGATAGATAGATAGATAGATAGATAGATAGATAGATAGATAGACAACAATACAGATATATAGATAGACAGACAGACAGACATACATATATACAGATAGATAGATAGATAGATAGATAGATAGATAGATAGACAGACAGACAGACAGACAGACAGACAGACAGACAGACATACAGATAGATAGACAGACAGACAGACAGACAGACAGACAGACAGACAGACAGATAGATAGATAGATAGATAGATAGATAGATAGATAGATAGATAGATAGATAGATAGATAGATAGATAGATAGATAGACAACAATACAGATATATAGATAGACAGACAGACAGACATACATATATACAGATAGATAGATAGATAGATAGATAGATAGATAGATAGACAGACAGACAGACAGACAGACAGACAGACAGACATACAGACAGACAGACAGACAGACAGACAGATAGACAGATAGATAGATAGATAGATAGATAGATAGATAGATAGATAGATAGATAGATAGATAGATAGATAGATAGATAGATAGATAGATAGATAGACAACAATACAGATATATAGATAGATATATAGATAGACAGACAGACAGACATACATACATACAGATAGATAGATAGACAGACAGACAGACAGACAGATATATAGATAGACAGACAGACAGACATACAGATAGAGAGATAGATAGACAGACAGACAGACAGACAGACATACAGACAGACAGACAGACAGACAGACAGATAGATAGATAGATAGATAGATAGATAGATAGATAGATAGATAGACAGACAGACAGACAGACAGACATACATACTATATACAGATAGATAGATAGATAGATAGATAGATAGACAGACAGACAGACAGACAGACAGACAGACAGACAGACAGATAGACAGACAGATAGACAGACAGATAGATAAATAGACAGACAGACAGACAGATAGATAGACAGACAGACAGACAGACAGACAGACAGACAGATAGACAGACAGATAGATAAATAGACAGACAGACAGACAGACAGGGGGTTATTGACGTTATTCTGAGGGAGTTTTTTTTGTCAAGGATATATTATGTTTTTGTTTTAGCAATTTAGTCAATCTGTTCTATACTATTGAAAATGGAAAAGTATTAATGTCAGTATAGCTTATAACCAACATCCATGATGCCATTTTGTTACCAAGCATAAGCTTATGTGTCAAGGTTAATATATCACACATTTTGAAAACATTTTACTTAGGAAACATATGTTTGAACCCTTTATAATGATTTTTTTTTAATTAAGGTGAGAGTTATTTGAATGTTAAGCTTATAACCTACACCTAATGGCGTTTTTTACAGTCATTACAGCAGCAATTTTGTAAAGAATTATATAAACGTTTTCTCAAAATATATGAAATCAACATAAGAAAGGGTTATGTGTTTAATACGTTGCCAATGTGCTTTAAACTAATTAAATCAATATTAAAAGATCTTCTCGGATATATTTATTTCCAAATGACAAGTGGAAGCATCTTGTTCCATGGACAAATAGCTTGGAAATTTCCCAAGATTAATATTGGCGATAGCTGCAATGAAAGAGCTGGAGAGGAAGCCCGCGCCTCAGTGACGTTCATTCTCCATCAGGGATCTTTGTTTTGCATCGCTTCCCAATTTGCATTTGTTTCTCAGGTTTTCCATACGACGCTCCAGCCGCCGAAAAGCCCCGAGCGCGCAAAGGCGCATTCCAACATTGGGGAATTTGGAATAGTTGAAGCGGGCGCGAGCTGAAAGAAGGAAATTACATGCGTTCGCCCCGCGTCCCAGACAACCACTCGCGGAGACACGTGCCATAGAGGTAAACAGCAGAAAGATTCGCTCGACAAAATTCACCTCGCGCTATCGATTCAGCTGAAGATACAGTAGCCACGGTTAGTTCATACAGCATGTCGGATGTATTACCGTATAACGAGGACAAAATGACTCATTATGGCAACGACGGGGACGAGGAACACCTTTCCTTCACCTGCCGCCTCCAAGACACCAACAACTTTTTCGGTGGCAACCAGAATAAACGACCACCAAAGCTCGGGCAGATCGGGAGAAGCCAAAGAGGTAATGCACAAAGCCTTTGTTTATTACACAAGCAGATGATGCAAAATGCCATGTTGCGCTTCACGATTATGCCTTTACTCACGACATGATCATGTGTCAAATGCTTAAACGCTCTGTTTTATGCTTCGGTGTTTGGATTCTGATACATTGCGCCATTGCTGTTGTATTAAAATTCATGGCAACATGGAATCTCCGTCTTTGTGCCAGTGCATAGCGTGAGACAATAGCTGATCTGTGAGTTGGTCTCTCATCATCAACCCTTGTGTCTCTGTTCATTAACAGTCAATGAAGAAGAAAACGATGGCCAAGCACTGGAAAAGAGCACAGAGAAATCCTCGTCGGCGTGAACGGACCCAAAGACTCCTAACCTCTCTGATGTGTATATCCAAAGACATTGTGAAGAGGCTCTCTCTCCCATCTGGCGACAAGCACTCCACACATTCTCCTTTCCCTAACTCCATTGTCCAGGGTTTACAGTGTGACGGGGCAGCGGACTGAACCGGCGGTCCGGAAGAATGGCCCAGGGGGGCTTGAAGGAATACTGTGTTTTCCAAACTATACTCCGAGATATGTGCAATGACAGGGTTCGGTCTCATTAAAGAGACTGGGCTCTACTTTTCTTTCTTTTTTTTGTTATTATAATGAAGCAATTTGATAGACTGAGCAGACGGTACCATTAACATCAAACCAGTATCTTCCCGCTTAACCCAGTAGCCTACTGGTGGTGTTAATGGTATACTAGCAATGTCCACCTTTTCTTCCACAGTGGACCTCCAAAGAGGTTTCACCATGTATGTAAAAAAACAAAACAAAGCTATTTATTAAATCTTTGGATACATATTTTGCAGTGTTGAAGGTTGAGCAAACGTTTTATATAGTAGACCGATGACGAGAAGTGACTTTTGCTTTGGATAAATGTTTTGTATGTAGCTTAACTGTGATTCTCGTGATCTGCTTCGTTTCATTTTATTCGTTTGATGTTCGGATTCAATCTGGAATGTCAGTTTAAAGACAGTAACCTTATAATCTTAAAGTATATTTACTGTAGATGTGCCAAATTATCCTGAGAGAAACATATATTTCTGTGCTTTCTTCACGGGTATATTAATATTGGGTGGTCATGTTTACAGGGCTCTTTCATACTTGTGATGTATTCTAGTCATGCATGACGAACCTCAAGACCTTAAGAACGTCTTCTTGAATATAACGTATTTATCTCACAGAACATTTCTACGGAATATCTGTTATAATAAAGATTTTGAGAAACATTCAAAGAGAACGTTTTTTTTTTCTCTCCCCCTGACACATCTCTAATGCTCGGCTGAAATCGGTGCGTGTGCACAAATCCAGGGGACGTGACATTTCCGCCTCTGCCACAAGCTTTCAATGATTCATGGTTTGGGATTAGCATTGTCAAAGCGCACCATCTAAAATCCAGTCCGCTGAGATCAGGAGGAATCACGTGGCGTGTCAGAGCAAATATTATCTGCAAACTGTACGAGTGAGTTTCCCAGAGCTTCTCCTGCCAGTCTGGAGGTAAAACGCTGGCTGGATGGGCTGCCATGGCAACAGATTCACCTCCCATGAAATCTCCATTGTGTCCACCAGGGAAACCACAGCAGAGGATCTGACAATGTGGATGAATATTCAATCCACATGTTTGGCTGCGTTCACAATATTGTACGCTGTGGCATGTGTCACACTTTTATTTGTCCTTGCTACATGTAGTTACTGTAGTAATAACGGTAACACCACATTTTACAGTCCCGTACCCCATGTACGTTAATAACTAGGTACTAACCCTGAACCTACCCCGCAACCTAATCTTAACCCATGTAGTTACCTTATATTAACCAGTTCTTTCTTAGGTAAGAACACTGCAAGTGCACATACTGTAAAATAAAGTACAGCCATAATAAATATAAATGATGCATTATTACATGCAACTAACCCCCTACCCCTATAGTAAGTATATAGGTAATTTTTATTACTCAGTACATAAATGCATAATAACACAGCCACCTATAAAATAAAGTAGCCTATCCCTGTACTAATGCACTATCGTAGCCTTGATACAAGTGCCTATTACCTATTTAGCACTATGCCAAAATTATAAATCCCGCTAAAAGGCATAAACGAGGACACAGTTGGAGATAGAGACATTTCCTAAAAAGCAAAGAGCAGTCCGAGGTTCTATGAATTTGTGTGTTCAGATTGTGACATTATCATGCGTTTTAAAAATGTCACAAGCACCAGGGAACACCATCTCAGCTGAATAACTTAAGCTCCTGCCAGAAGGTGTTATGCAATGCACAAGGGAGGCCGGCACTGTGTGGTGGCAAAAATTCTGCCATGTTTGGTAGAGACATGCAAATAATATGGCGCCTGATTTGCATTTGGCTTCTATGTTTTGCTTTTGTTTCAGCGGGGGCTCCGGGTTTAGATTTCATGGGAGCGCGCCGACTGAAGACAATATGACTCGAACATTTTCAAACGGATGCCTGCAGAGGGCTATATGATCAGAACAGGGACATTTTGTTGTGGGATTGGAAATAAGTTACCATTGTGATTACTGAAATGTTCTTTCATGTATTCTTTAATGTCTGTATGAAATATCTGTTTAGTGACTGTGGGTCTAGCCCATGCTAGGAATACAGTCCAGCCCCTGAACACAGGCCAGAGTTGGCTCCAGTCTCCAAGTTCAGCCTCATCCCAGATTTCAATCACGAGTCCGCTCCAGCCTCAGAGTTCTGTATCGAGGACCCATAATCTACATTGGAGCCCACTCTAACCCCTGAATCAGCATCAGAGCCCACTCGTACCTGTGAGTTACCTTTAAATTTACCTCCAGTCCTTGAGTCCGTAGGATAATCCCCACCAGACAAAGAGTCAGCTCCAGAGTACAGTCCAGTGAAAGATCCAGCCCCTAACCAGAGTCCAGTGAAGGCTCTCATCCCAGAGCTCAGCCCAGTACCCATAACCCAGCCAAATACGTCCAGGCCCCGAGGATTCAGAGACCCCTCTACCAATGATTGTTCTCCCTGTTATGACGGTGGCCATAATGTGTGTTTAGTCCGCACACTGCTCTCCCACTCGTATCAAAGTGGAGGTATTCATCCCAGTAATTCCTGTTTGCCCAGAGACGACCAGGGAGGTCTTTCCAGAGTTTTCAGTTGAAGGTTGTTGCCCAGTCTTCTGTCTAAATGCAACCACAGAGGCAGTTCCCAAGTTCCCTGTTTGTCCAGAGATGGCCAGGGAGGTCATTTTTGAGTTATCAGTTTGTCCAGATACGACTACGAAGGACAAGTCTGTCTAGATACAACCATGGAGGTCGTTCCCTAGTTCCGTTTTCCCAGATACGACTAAAAGGGTCGTCCCCAAATATTCTGTCAGCCCTAATACGACTAAGAAGGTCGTCCCCGAATTTTCTGTCAGCCCTAATACGACTAAAGCCTAGTTCACACTACATGATTTTAAAACGTCGGGCTGAACTGTGCGGTTCACACTACATGACTTGCTCTGTGAAATCAGGAGTGTTCAAGTTGTTGAGCTGTTCACACTAGAGTTCTCAACGGGCCTGAAAATTACCACCCGACCCGACCCGGCCCGTGGCTTTTAAAGCCCGGACCGATGTCACCCGTCATATCAACATGAATTATCTGCCCGAACCCGACCCGCAGCCCGACGCCACCGCGTTCTTTTTTTTTTTTCTCATACACGTATTATCATGACCAGCAGACGGGAATTCAAATCAAACTTTAATGTTCACGTCTTTTAACAGTTTTGAAACAAAATAGGCCTACAAACATAATCGTATGCTTATAAAGCATCGTGGAGGAACAGTAGTGCGTGCACAGTGGATGGACTGAGGTGTGCTCTCCTCTCTTCAATGGTACGGCCAGCCACCCGCGATGCACGTTGCACGCAGCAGCCAGACTTTCTTTATGGTGAACAGCAGCGATGTTTTTTTTTTCACTGAGCGGAAAAGATTAAGCCCGAGGTCCGACCCGACCCGAGTCATTTGCTTATATTTTGAACCGAACCCGGCCCGAACGTCCCGTCGGGTTTGTTGGGCCGACCCGACCCGTTGAGAACTCTAGTTCACACCACACGACACAACGTGATTGATTCGCAACAGGAGGTAACGCACTACACGAGTTGACACACGGTACATCTCATGTCCAACATCATAAAGGCATTCATGCTCCTGCCACAGTTCGATTAAATTTGGCTCCAAATCCGGAGTCCATTGCTTTCTTGACGACATGTTGCTCATCTTTCTGTAATCTCGTCTTCTTACGTGTTTCTTTGAAAATACCGGCGACCTCAACCCATGCCTTGCTCTGATTGGCTGTAGCTCATGACATCACGTGAGGTTGAGTCGTGCGACAGCTCTGGATATCTAGCATGCTAGATATTTTTCTGGGCTCGGTGACGCGTCTGCGAGCGTCTTTGATGCGTTCTTGGCTCTTTCATACTAACAGATTGGCGAGCGTTCATCACCCACTATTCCCCCGCGACTTGCACGCGGTAACACCCTGACCTGTCGGCGAGCTCAAAGTTTGCAAATCGGGCTTAAAATCATGTAGTGTGAACAAGGCTTAAGAAGGTCGTTCCCAAACTTCCCCTGAGCTAACTGCACCGCCAGTGCCACCCTGGAGGCCACCCATCCCGCCGGCACCTGCTCCCCACAGGCCACCGGTCCACCATCTCCAACACTGCATCTGCAACAAATAACACTGTTGTCCACTGCCATTCCTTCGACAACTACATTTCTCAGTTTCTCACCTGCTTACTTCAATTGTCTGCCAAACCTACAAATAAACTTGTTATTTGGATTCTTCCTGTGTTGCATCCTTCTGTTTTTGGACATTTAGTACATATTACATAATATACATAAAAACCGCTATTATTTTATTGCATTTATCATTACATTTAAATTAATTACACAAATATTGTTTTAAACAGATATAACCCACAATAAAATATTATAATAAATACAATTATTACATTTACACATATAAATGCTGTTTTAAACATTTTATAAAATTCCCTAATACAGCATTTAAATCAGTGTTAGTATATTATTCAATCATACGATATACTTGTTAAATGATTGACACCAATAGAAGTGCGCAGTCTGTCACACTTCTCTGATCAAGCTGATCAAGATCATCTGCCAGTTTTAATTGTATATCAGTGATACTGAAGTTGCAGTGGATTTGTTTAGAGGCTGCTTGTTATTTTGTAGGGAGTCTGAGTCAGAGAGGCTCACTCAGTATGTACACCATGAACACCAGAAGGCTACACACACTGTTGGCTGACTGGACTGTTTCCATGGTTACCATTACAGGTTTTTGCTCTCTTTGCTACTGCAAAGTCGTCAGTGGGAAGTGTACGAGAATGTTTCAGAGAGTGATTTTTGGTGCAGAGGCTTCAAAAGAAAGCATTCGGATAACAATTATGTATATATATTTTTTTTTTATGTGAATAATCGCCTCAAGCCCTCTATGGAAATCTTTCAGTCTTGCCGACCGACAGTCTCTGGAAATGAAAATATGATGGCAAATATGATGTAACGGAGCTACAGCTGCTAATTAAAATATCAAAAATCATCCTGCGTTCCTCTGATTGGCTTTCGGTGGAGGATGATGTAACCCTGGCCTATTGTGTAGTTCAGGTTCTGAGGAAAACAAGTTCAAATGCACCAGCCTTCTACATCTAAACACACACCACTAACAAACAGAAGCAGAAGCAAAGCCTCTCAATCCTATAGAGGTCACTTCACAAGCTATTACACATAGAGATCGTTTTCAGGATGGAACAGAGTCGGCGCTTTGTCTCTCGGTGGCACTGTGTAAAAGCCCAGGGCAACATGGCTGGTAACTGTGTAAGTCAAGCTCTTGAATAAAATATGTTGGCCCAGATTGAAATCCACCATTGGTCACTGGATTAAACCAACAAGTCTAAAAGACGTTGTCCCAAACAAACTATTAGATCATCGACTCATTCCCGTCCTGGTGGCAGGATTTGAAATAAAGCACATGACGGAGCATTAAAAATTAATTTGGGGTGGTGAATCGAGCACAACACCCCTTCTTTTGTATTACTTCCCCTCATATTGAGTTCTTCAAATAAGAAACATTTCAGATTATTGTATTTACACTGTAGTAGATTATATATACGAGATGAAAGGGCACATAATAGCTATTGAGTATCAGTAGGCCTATTATAAAGAAACTAATGTATTATTAAGAATGTAATAAGGCAGTACTGGGAACATGTTATTGGAGAATGATTGCCTGTCAACCCACACAATAAAGTACTCACCTCTGGTCATTACAGTCAGAGCTCTGTACATGATGTTTGTCTCACGTTTACTGGCGAAACAAGTCAATAATATTGCATATCAAATGTTCTTTTTGCAGTTTTATTCAGATAGCACGACTACACATGTTTTTACGGAGCCTCTAAAGGGACATTTTCCTCCCATCTCATATTATTATATTTTTTTTACTTCACCATGTCCCTTTAGAGGACAAAAATAAAAAAATATCCCACAATTTACTTTAAAAAAAAATCCAAGCTTTATGAGTAAATAAACCCTGAGATTTTGAAGGCCAAAAAAAAGCACATCCATTCATTATGAAAGTAATTCATATGGCTCCAGGGGGTTAATAAAGGCCTTCTGAAGGCCCTCACACCTGTTTCTGTTAAGTTTGGTTACGTTCCCCATGTATGTAAGCCCTGTGTTTTATTCCGTTCCTTTGTCTGGTATCCAGTGCCGATCCTCCCTATACGCAAAGTACGCAAGTTGCATAGGGCCCCCGAACCACCAGGGGGCCCCCTTGCTCTCAAAGATGTTTTAATGCCTAAGTCTGTGTGATTCATTGATTTACAATGATTATGAAAACATAATCGCATTTAAAGCGGTGCGCTGTCGCCTCCAAATCCAAATCAGTCAAATCATGGACTGTAATAATCAGTCTCGTCTTGCTCGATACTAAAAAGGAGTTAAAGGGTTAGTTCACCCACAACTGTCCTTGTCCAGAAAGGAAATAAAGGCATCATCAAAGTAGTCCATGTGACATCAGTGGGTTAGTTAGAGTGTGTTGAAGCATCGAAAATACATTTTGGTCCAAAAATAACACGTCAGCAGCGTCTTACGTCAGCGGCGGCACTGAACGCGGATCCACAACAGAACCGGAAGACAATACAATGCTGAATAAAGGCCTAGTTTTTGTTATTTTTGGACCAAAATGTATTTTCGATGCTTCAACACACTCTAACTAACCCACTGATGTCACATGGACTACTTTGATGATGTCTTTATTTCCTTTCTGGACAAGGACAGTATACCGTACATACATTTACAATGGAGGGACAGAAAGCTCTCAGACTAAATCTAAAATATCTTAAACTGTGTCCTGAAGATGAACGGAGGTCTGACGGGCTTGGGACGACATGAGGGAGAGTCATTAATGACATCATTTTCATTTTTGGGTGAACTAACCCTTTAAAAGCGTATTGATATGCGAAAGTGGCTTTCTGTGCGCGCATGGAAGGCTTCTGGTGTGCGCTTAAACGGAAAAATACACACAAAGATATGTCAGAATGTCCGTCTCGGGGAGTTTTCACTTAAACACATTCAGTTATGTCTTAAGTGAACATAAACAAAACTGTGCATTCGGTCTTAAAGTGACAGTAGCCTAATAAACCTGCTGCTGTCTCTCAATTAATGTGAATCAAACAACTAAAGAAAACAAGAGAATCATTAACTGCGCTTCACTGAATAACTTTAGTAACTTAGGGAAGAATCGATGTCTATTTAATTATTTTCTATCTTTTTCTATTGTCCGATTGCTTGTAATTCATTTTTATTGTATTACTGTTTCAACTCACTGTTGTTTGTTGACTGTGAAACAGCTCTGAAAGAACAGATTAAGGGTTTGAGGGTCATTTGGGGGTTTTATGAACGCACAGATTTCCCTTAAAGGTTTTGCTTAGGGCCCCCAGAAGCCTAGGACAGGCACTGCCGGTATCCTTGATGTTTATGTGGTTGTGTATCTTTTCTCCTTGTGATTCTCATGTTTTCCTTGGATTTCGATTAAAGACTTTCCATGGATATTCATTTCGTCGTGTGCTTTCGTCTGTCTGTAGTGAAGGTGCATTTCGTAATCTTTCTATCTTTAGTTGCCATGGACACTTGCGAAGTTCGTCATTATGAATAGCAAAGATGAAAAGAATAGGTTTTCCCTCTTTCCCCCAGTTACAAATACTTTTGGGAAGAAAAAGACGCCTCTCTCAACACAAACTGATGTAATCTTCAGACACAAGCAGAGCGACACTATTCAACAAGAGAACAAACCAGAATCAATTCCTTATTAAATTAACAAGAGAGCCAGACCAGCAATCTTGATAGAGAAACACTGAAATACTCAATCAAACAGCAAACAAAAAGAGAGCTTATAATAAAATGTAGATCTAAATATATAAATAAAACCATGGTCTGCTATTTTTAAAATTGAGTCAGAAACCACTGATCTATGCTATGTGCAGCATTACTATTTATTTATTTGAGTAAATAAAATCTTACATTTGAAATAACTTAAATATTGGGTTTTGTTCTTTTTATAAATAATTTACAACAATGTTAGCAATAAATGTGTGAATACAATAAATGAACTGAATAAACATAGCCTATATTTTTTGTATTTTGTGAAATGTTTGAACACATAATTAGCATTTATCACTTGAATTGATATTCTAGTTGCTCTTCTTTTGTGCTCTACAGAAGGACGTCTAACAGACAGAGCAGATCAATATACGGTTTCCCCCTGTTTAAATATACAATGTCTCATTCTTCCAGCCAATTCTGTGATCTGTCATTGAGATCCGCCTGTCTGAGAGAATGATCCAGAAGTGTTGGGCAGCATCTACAGGCAACGCAGAGAATTACTCATGTCAAAACTTGCTCTTGTAGCCTATATAAAGAGCATTCTTAAAGACTTCTGAGTTTTAACAAATATGCTGTGATTTAGAAAAATGAAAAATGTTATGTGCAAAGAAGAATGTGTGAAGAGAGTTATACAGGTCTTTGCATAGTATAGCCTACAGCAATACATAAAAGAGACATTTAAATATATTAAAATAATGAATTTTTTAATTTGCACTCATGGGTTGGTTCAGATAGCTTTAGGATGTACAATTATAGAATTACATTTACACACTACATTTTGTATTACATTCGTGGAGATAAAGAGACTTTGAGAAGAAGATGCCAGAAAGGACAAATGTTTGATTACTACACTCAAAAATCTTATTTTTTATACTGTTAATGGTTTCAGAAACGTTTGATAATGTGTGTCATGTAACATTACAGTAGAACGTTTAACCAAGTAAATCTGAACTTGTTCAATCGATCCACACGTATTCCTCCATACACGATCACAGTAAAAACACACAAATTATAAGCAAACAATTGAAGTTTAGGCTTAAGTTTGGTCGATGCTAAATACTACTTGCCTTTCCTTATTCAATATTATTCAATAGAGCATGGACTAAAAGATATATTGATATATATTTGATACAAATAAAAAAATATTGATATGTAGCTAGCTACTCACGCAAACCAAAAGACTTGTTCATGACAAATGACCCGTCCCAGAGAAACACGTCCAGTTTTTAAAAACAGAAGTATTTTAGTTTAAGTCGGCATGATAGTCTTTTCTTGTTGTGACGGATATCCGAGTGAAATGGCTTCCCGGACAAAAAAAAACAAAAAAAAAAAACGCATTTCTTAAGTATCTTAATTAGGTTGATTCATTTTTTTGTGTGAAAAAATACAACTTTTTTGGTAATGCCACTGATGCATAATGTGTTTTATGTGTTTAAACTTTTCTTTTCTTTTTTTGTGAAACTTTACATGAAGATTTGATGCAATTTCATTTCTGCAGAGGTTCTATCTGTCTTTTTTTTAAATCTGTTTATTGTTTGATGCATTATAATAAAAACAATAATTGGATGGTTGTGGTCGATCTCATTTGAGTGACAGGTTGCCCCTCGTGCCAGTAAACACATCGTCAGAGTAGAAAAGATGAGATACAAGGATACAAGCATGACAGTAAAAGAGGATACAAGAGGGAAGGTTACGAGGGCACATGGAGAAAAATAACAAATTACAGTAAATCATTAAAAGTGTATTATAAATACAGCTAAATTTATTTTTAAATAAATAAATAAATAAAATAACATAAAATAATTGTTCATTTTGATTTCATGGTGACTTTAACCTTACAGCGGAACGTTTAATAGGAACCATGTACACACGAGCATGTTTCCGCCCGGAGGTGTGAGTGTCGCAGCCCTTAAGAAGCAAGGACCGCCACACGCCATTGTATGAATTTGTTGCAAGTCTTTTTCGTTTAATTTTATTAAGGATTTATGCACAGTTAGATTTAACAGTCCACTGTTAAATCATCGACTCCCGATTTTAAGGAAAAACGTTTTATTTACAAGTAAGGACATGGCAACAGATTCGTGGGCCCAGGCTGTCGATGAACAAGAAGCCGCTGCGGAATCGGTGGGTTGAAACCTCAAACTGAACACAATAATTATATGAAACTGAATAATTTAATCAAATATTTTACAAAACAATAATTCACTTAGGTATTTTTAATCAATCAACTTTAAAGCTGTTGTCGCAGTAACAACACAAAGCATGCTAACTTGGGTTCAGATCAGTTTGAGCGCTTTAAACAAATTGCCTACAACGTGCTCGTGTGTGTGTGTTTGTGTGAGAGATACTGTATAATAATAGTGTAATATTACTGTACTAATATTTTAGTTGCTCTTCTGTAACTTGTATTGCATATCCTCGACAAATTGGTAATAATACCCTTTTAAAGCTGTGCATACATACATGCAATCGTAAAAGTCATTTCACTTTAATTAACAGATAAGCACCTTGCAAATAAATGAAAAAGATGACAAGCCGAAAGCTGAAGCAAATGGTAAGAGTGCCCGTTCCTCAATACTTGAATGCATTGCTAAGTGAGATTGTGTTTTGAGCTTGTGGATTCCAATGATGAATGAGGTTGTTGATTTTTCTTCTTTTCCCTTCCCTTTATTAATAAGGAGCAAAGACAGAAGGAAATGGCAATAATACAGAAGGAAATGGCAATAAGACAGAAGGAAATGGCAGTAAAACCGAGGAAGATGATAAAGGTGATTTATGATATAGACTGCAGGATCATCACATAGTCACAGTCTGTTTTCTTCTCGTATTGAAGTTCAATTTGGTTTGAGTATATGTGTGTATATTCTCTTCATGGGAGTTGACTAAAACGTATCTAAATTGCAGACGACAAGGCAGCACAGTCACTGTTGAATAAACTGATCCGCAGTAATCTAGTGAACACGACCAATCAAGTTGAAGTCCTCCAGAGGGATCCGAGCTCTCCACTGTACTCGGTCAAGTCATTTGAAGAGCTGCGATTGTGAGTTTGACTGTTTTTACACCTTCCTGATTGCATTGCAGCTTTAATGTGTGCAGACTAATGTAATAAGTAGTGCTGTCAAACGAGTAAAATATTTAATCGCGATTAATCACATTAATGTCATAGTTAACTTGCGATTAATCGCACATTTTTATCTATTCTAAATGTCTCTTGATTTCTTTTTGTCCCATTATTCATTCTCATTTTAATGCTCTTCAACATGGGAAAGTGGATCGGCTTGCTTTGTGCAAATGTTTTTTATTGAAAACAACATTGGCATATACCGTATTTTCCGCACTATACGGCGCACCGGATTATAAGGCGCACCTTCAATGAATGACCTATTTTAGAACATTATCATATATAGGGCGCACCGGATTATAAGGCGCATAAGATACTGCAGTCAAACGCTTGACTGGGTTTGCGTTATGCATCCACTAGATGTGCTAAAGGGAATGTAGCGAGTGCGTGGCGCCGGAGGCGAGGCGTTTATTAGTAAGCGTGAGCGCGCTGGGGCGGGCACGTAACTTACATTCGCAGCCTGACTCATATGAGTATTCATGTGCGGCGGCTCGCTGACAGCAACAGCTGGCTGTTTTGAATGAGACGACCCGGTTACTGTGAGCGGGGAGCGCTTTATGAACATTCTGTGATGCGCGAGCAGCGCCGGGGACAGTGTGTCTGTTCGTTCGTGTGTCTGTTCGTTCGTGTGTCTGTTCGTTCGTGTGTCTGTTCGTTCGTGTGGTGTGTCTGTTCGTTCGTGTGGTGTGTCTGTTCGTTCGTGTGTCTGTTCGTTCGTGTGTCTGTTCGTTCGTGTGTCTGTTCGTTCGTGTGTCTGTTCGTTCGTGTGTCTGTTCGTTCGTGTGTCTGTTCGTTCGTGTGTCTGTTCGTTCGTGTGTCTGTTCGTTCGTGTGTCTGTTCGTTCGTGTGTCTGTTCGTTCGTGTGTCTGTTCGTTCGTGTGTCTGTTCGTTCGTGTGTCTGTTCGTTCGTGTGTCTGTTCGTTCGTGTGTCTGTTCGTTCGTGTGTCTGTTAGTAAGAGTGAGCGCTCACGTGACTTAAACACATAACCTGATTTATACGAGGTTGAACTGGCCGTGTGACAGAGCGGGCATAAGATGGACACGAGCGCAAGTTTGCGGGCGAATTTAATAACAGGGAGCGTTATTAATCAATTGATCCAATTAACCAATTGATCCATATATAAGGCGCTCCGGATTATAAGGTGCACTGTCGTTTTTTGAGAAAATTAAAGGCTTTTAAGTGCGCCTTATAGTGCGGAAAATACGATACTGTGTTCAATTTCACACTAACATTTTCACTTGGAGCAAATAATCTCTCACACAATGTAACACTGTCCATCAATAAAAGGGTGAAAGAAATACTGACGAGGTCCTAATATGGACGAGGGGTTGGAGAATTCGCATCAGCTGTGTGTGTGTGTGTGTGTGTGTGTGTGTGTGTGTGTGCTTGGCCATCATCAAGTGGTGTTTCAGACTGGACGTGCTGCGATGATGATAGCTCAGTTCACAACGACAAAACACACAGATCACTTTGGTCTCGTCAATGGAACCATTTGGCAACTTTTTAAAAGTAAACTTTCCATTCAGAATCTTATTGGCATCCATTTCAGCGTCTCGCGCTCGTCATCCACTCAAAACTTAACGTTAACCTACTATTTGGCCGGCTCGCAAGCCCAAACGAGTGTGTGCGGCGTGCCTGTTGTTTTGTTTCCGGTCTAGCTAGATCCGCTTGCGCTTTGGTCGATGAAGCAACAAAACGTCCTCGCGCGGCGCAAGCCATTGAAATGAGTTTGTTTAATAGCGCCGCGCCGCGTCCGTTGCAAAAGCATGTGAAAAAAACTACAAAGTTTGCTAGGCCAAAAAGACCGTTAATCTCACGATAAAAAAATTAACGCCATTAAAATGGGTTTGCGTTAACGCCGTTAATAACGTGTTTAACTGACAGCCCTAGTAATAACTATATGTAATTTCATGATATTTGTATTGATCAACTAAGATATACTTGGAAAAACACAGATCTTCTCTAAGGGTGTGTATTCACTAGTTCACTTCTCTTGGTTCTTTTGGCTCGGACCAAAAAAAGAAAATAGCCGCTTTTTCTGTGTCAAACCAGTGCGAGCCAGGGCTAACAGCGTGATGGGCCTCGGACCTCAAGCACAGAGGCCAGAATCAAGTTTTGTTTCCAGTAGCCCCGCAGCGCTGCCCTAAACACCCCCAAAGAACTACGTCACAACCTCACCATTACTGAGCCTGGCACATAATGGGCAACATATCTCCTATGATGAGAAAAAAACATGTATGCTTGAGAATTTTGTCCTTTTTAGGGTCGCATCTTGTGACATCATGTCCTGTTTTTGGTTTGTCTTTGATCCGTTGCAATCATTTTTCTGTCAAACCTCACTAGAGTTTGTTTGGAAGTGGACAGAGAATCACCTTTTCAGTTCTCGGCCTGCTTTTTTGGGGCACACCAGGGTTCAGATGGCAGCGTTTACGCGTGTGTGTGTTTTACATATTTAATTTTTTTTCCTTTGTTTCCCAGAAAACCTCAGCTGTTGCAAGGAGTGTACGCCATGGGTTTCAACAGGCCCTCCAAAATCCAGGAGACTGCGTTGCCCATGATGCTCGCAGAACCGTAAGTTCTTTATTTAATCTATTTTCCTTCCATCCTGATGAGAGCAGAGTTTGAACACAACACCTTCTTCCCCTCCAGTCCACAGAATCTCATCGCTCAGTCTCAGTCAGGCACGGGTAAAACGGCTGCCTTTGTGCTGGCCATGTTAAGTCATGTGGACCCTGAAAACAAATGGCCTCAGGTATGCAACGCATGAGAATCAGTGGATGAAATGCATGTAAAATAATGCTTTAGTGTTAAAGTGACTCTGTCTCTCTTTGCCCAGTGTCTGTGTGTGTCTCCCACATATGAGCTGGCTCTGCAGACAGGCAAGGTCATTGAGCAGATGGGGAAGTTTTACCCTGAAGTCCAACTAGTGTATGCCATCAGAGGAAACAAATGTGAGTGCTTATATTTTGGAATTAAGGTTTACCTCATAACTCTTTAGCAACACATTATCTACTGCATATTTTCTTCATTTTTTTAATTTGTTGTTGACCCCTTTTTAGGGCTGTGCTATATATATATATATATAGTAGGGCTGCACGATTTGGGGAAAATGTCATATTGCGATTATTGAGGTCAATATTGCGATATGCGATTGCAATATAATAAACAAATGGTTTCATGAGTCAACTTGCTTGGTTCTAAAGCAAAATGCACACACAGATTAGTGATAATTCTGAAATGTGTATTTCTCCACTCAAACTAGCAACAACAACTAAATGATTGATAACACCTATAATGATCAATAAGCCATTGATGTCTGAATAAAAATTAATTTAATTTTAATTTAAGTGAACTTCAAACAATCCTCACATAAACCCATAATAAATGTCATATTTACCTGTGCTCTTCCTGTCTACAGGTCATATACAGAAATTGAATAAAGTTATCAAACAGTCTGCACTGCATAAATTATATGGACTAAAATCCTATTTAAAGCTAAACAAGAGCAGTGAGTGTTTTTCTCTGTTCCCTTTGTTCTTTGATTAACCCTCTGGGGTTCTTCGGGTCAAAAATGACCCGAAGCGTTTAAATAAAAAAATGTTAAAAATCGTAGCTTCATCGGAATGGTCCAAAACTTGGTGACTTTTTTGGTACTTGGTATATGAACACCCAAAAAAATTGGGGAAAGGATTTTAAAAGTCTAAGTGGTCGTAAAAAAAATAGTCACACTCAGGGTCTTCGGGTCAAAAATGACCCCCATAGGAAATGAATGGGAAATTGGCAAAAATGTGAAAATACAGAGTTTTTTTGTGCATACAATCTACAAAACAGCCAGGATGCAGAAAAAAAGCACACAACAGTGAAGGGGTGCAATGTTCAGGTTTGACTGTATTATAAAGTAAAACTGCCACTTAAAATTACCATTTAAACCAACCAAAAAAAAATATTTTTTTTTTAAATAAAGAAAAATGACAAATATAGTCTTTGAGAATCTGTTATTATATATTCAAATCAAAAACCTGAAAAAATTAAACAATATGTGAAAAAATCACTAGAGTGTTTCTACCATAGGTTTCTACAGAGAGCTGTAAATCCACTAGTGGTAAAAATGTGCTATTGCGTGATAAAAATGCTCAGTGTGTCCACCAGATGGCTCCGATCTCATTTCAAAAATTGTTTTCATGAGGTCTAGACTAAACTCTAAAATGAAATACAGCTTTAATAAAAAAATTTTTTAATTATATATATATATATATATACATACATTTTCTATTATATTCAATGGGAAAAAATGGGTCTTAATTATTGCATAAATATTAATTATAAATTAAAAAATTATCTAAACACCAAAAAAGAAAAGAAAAAATATTATTGAACAAAAATATATTTCATTGATTTTACTCAAATAAAATGTATCTTAATGCCGCCCTCCGGGTCATTTTTGACCCGAAGGTCCTGAGTGTGAGTCTAAAATGAGGAACCCCAGAGGGTTAACTTTACTGACAGAAAGCATTATAGGATGCTGGCCCTTTAAGAGTTGCTGACAGAGACGCGGATCTCACACGCGCCTTATTCTCTCACAACTCTTTACGACCATCATAAGACTGCTCTTATGTTATGAAGACACTCGACAAATGATATTTTGGCTTAATTGTGTGTGTTATTGTTCGTTCACTTCAGGGGGAAAGAGAACTGTATTCTGGCGCGCGGTCTGTGCGTGCGCATGATACTGGCGCGCGTCTTTCAGTCAGGACATGCACAGGCAGCGCGCTCTCTTTTGACTTGTCTCGCTGAATGGTTTGAAGGATTTGCATGAATAAGAGCGGGATCATGTAACACTAGCCAAAGGATGACAAAAAATAACAGATAATTTGTTTATTTCATATAAAATCGCAGTATTTTGCGTCATATAATCGCATAGGCTTGATATCGTGATAGTGCTAGCTTGACAGTGTTGTGATATGGTTTAGTGCGCTTGTCAAATCATGCAGGGTACGATTGAATTAAAATGATGCGCTACCCAATTCAGACTTCATTCGTGTAAATGAACACCGTGCCACGCTTCATTCTGAAACTAACGGCGCAAAATATGTATTTGCTGGCAACAGGTCAAAATAAAAGCTTGATTGTTTTCCATTTGAAAATAAAATTAAGCTGTAAATATTAGCATTTTAATTTGACAATTTTTATTTATTTTTTTACACAGTACAATAATATTACATTATGTTTCTTATTTGGTTTAATATTTTTATGTAACAATCTCAATAAAATCAATTTATATTGAATTGGTAAAAAACAGCAGGAATTTGGCCTATGAACTCAAGTGAAAAGACAATGAAAAAATTGGTTACTTTAAAGAAGTTTTAGATGGTTATTGGAAAAAGCAAACACAAATATAAACAAGTTTTTCCCAAATCATTCAGGTCTACAACAATTTAGCAATCAAAGTCCTCAGTGCAAAAGTAATATTTCCGTTTAAACAAATAAGTTGTATGCAGATGTTTACCTCCACAAAATCCCATTAACTTTAGAATGATTAATTCTATCCAAATATAGTTAGTCATCTGCTGAAAAGTCCTGTGATCTTTTAATATCGCAGAAAAACAAAATATCAATGCTAAGTTTTTTCCAATATCGTGCAGCCGTGATGTCACCGTCAAATGATTATTACATATTTATTACTACGGATTAGCATGCAATAGTTGATATTGGCTGGTGTGACTGTATAATTGTGCATGTTATTGAGCCGTGTGTCTGGTTTGGTCCAGTGGAGCGGGGAACAAGACTACAGGAGCAGGTCGTGATTGGCACTCCGGGAACTGTTTTGGATTGGTGCCAAAAGCTCAAATTCATCGACCCCAAGAAGATCAAAGTGTTTGTGCTGGACGAGGCTGATGTCATGATCGCTACACAGGGCCATCAAGACCAGAGCATTCGCATCCAGAGGTACGTGATTTCCCTCATGGTTTGCTAAATGTCTACAGTGGCCTAAGACCTCACATCAACAGGCTACTTTCAATTGGCCAAATATATTAGCAATAGTTTTAGCTGTTGCTATGTGTCATAAGTAACTGAGTAACTCTGTATAGAGCGAACACGAGCATTTCTCTTATAATAAGCATTTTTTGACAACTGTTTGAGGCTGTCTACACTGGACACATCAAAGTAAACCATATAAACGGGTATATTTGTCTTTCTGAATAGGTGCATGTTGATGCTGTAGAGCAGGGGTGTCCAATCCTGCTCCAACCCCAATTAAACCCACATGAAGCAGCTAATCAAGGTCTTACTAGGCGTACTATAAACTTCCAGGCAGGTGTGAGCTCTTCAGGACAGAGTTAGGACACCCCTGCTGTATGGTATTGAAACGTCCATTAGTGTGTCGCATCACAATGCCAGGTTCGCTTTGACGCGTTCATGATGTATAATCTTTGAAGGTCTAAATGCAGTGAATTTTGGCTTGGACTTCAGTAAACCCGGAGTCTTTTCCCATGTAGTTAGGGTTGGGTATCTGTTCAATTCTAGCGATTCTGCTTATCGATTCTTGTTTCCGATTCCAATATTTTTTGGAGAGGGGGAAAAAAGGGCAAATTCTTGAAGAATAAATATTTTTGCCTTTTTATTCTTGCCCATTTTAAGCAATAACCAATAAATGGCTAAAGTGAAAGGAGTCTCTTCAAATAAAGATTGTTGTTTACATTGTTACTCCAGTAGGTGGCAAATCGACTGCTATTTTTATTTAATTGTTTTCATTGAATCGTTTATTCAAGAACACTCGAGAGATTCATTCAAAAGCGGTGAATCATCCATTAATTAAACGGGTATTTATGATGAGACACTGAATTAGTTTTAAACGTGTTTGAATTAATGAATCAAATGTTTTTTTTTATAGACTGGAACATGTTATTCTGTGTAGTTGTCTATTCATAATCTCCATTTTAAACGAAACAAAAATGATTTTAAACCAAATAGATTCTCAGTTTATCCTGAATTAGGGGCCGCTCACATCGCGTGGAAAGCGTGGCCGCGCCGCTTTCTCCTTTCCTCGTGAAACCATGAACTGAGGAACACTCTCCATGATGACGAGGAAGTGTCAGCAGGGTTAATTGATTTCTAGCCCTTGCATTAGCTTTACTGCTAGATATATTTATGGAGATGAGAAATAAAAGCCCGCCCTGTACAGCTATGATCAGCTGTCCGGCCCGGCTTTCCATGTTACGTAGGGCCCTATAATTTCCGCGATCACGGAATCGCGGATGGAATTATGGAATTGGCAAATTAACGCGGAATCTAGTGTGGAATTTTACATATTTGGATTGAAATTCTGTTTGTTGTTTGGGAGAAGAACGTATGTCTGGTGAAAATGCAGACCGGGGGAAGCAAATCTGGGCGACACAACCCCTCCCGTCATTCCAGCTCCAATGACGGCATCAAAACAATGAAAGCATGGCGAAGCGGCTCTCCGCGGCTCTGCTTTCCTCGGCGAAAAAGTTAAGAAACTCGACGCTATAAGCTCTCAATGCCGAGCAGTTCGCACGGGACTTTTATGCAGTGTTTCCCACACATAGACCAATTCGCGGCCACAAAATCAACTCTGGCCGCCACATTGCGTTTCGTTAATTTTTTTTTTATGCTATTTAAAACACGCAGCGTATTCTTTCCGTTGTGTTTCCTTTCCCCGCTCTCCCTCCGTCTCTCTATCACTCACGCGTCTCTCTCACACACACACAAGCCCCGTTCACACTACACGCGACCAAGCGACGCGATACCATTAATTTCAATGGTGAGCGGGCGACTTCCGGCGACACGCGCGACAGCGACCGTTGGCGACTAGATGGGGCGTGTCTAGCGACGCGACAAAGTTGAGAAATTTTTAACTTTATGCAAATGAAGAGCGATTTTCGCGAGCGGCAACCAATAGGAGTGGAGCGCACGTGATCCTTCTCCTCAGCCCCTGGGCCTGCAGTGATGGATGGCAAGAAAGCTGATTCGCTGTCTTTTGGATGTCATACTAGTCAACCAGTAGTGGGAACGCCCACTAGCGACCTCATCGCCAGCGCCTGGCGACTTGCAGCGACAAAGTGGCGTGTAGTGTGAACGGGGCTACACACCGCGTCTGTCTATGAGGCGCCAGACTGGACAAAAGTGACGCGAACTCCTCGAGCGACACCGGGCGAGAGAGAGAGACAGAGTGTGACTTTTATTTAAACTTATATAAACTAATATAATTTATTTTACTGGACAGTTTAAAGCTCATAACCATATTTTGTTGTTACTTGATGAGTGCAGTGTCATGTTGCATCATGCAGTATTTGTCCTGAAAAGGCTACTCAGTAAATGTCTGTAATTTAAGGTCATTCCTATTTTATTTGTATACATTTTAATCATTAACTTTAAAAGCACACTCTTTTTATAACTAAAATAACAGTAAAGGGTAAAAAAAAAATGAATTCCCAAAATTTAAAATGGAAAAAACGGAATTTGGGGAAAAATAAAATGGAATTTGGGAAAAAATGAAACGGATTTCATAGGGCCCGAGTTACGGAAAGGTCGGTTGTTTTTTGTCACATGACCTGCGGTGCGCTTGCGGCATTCTGAAAAGTTCAGATGTTTTCATCTCGCCGAGGCATGTGCGCGCCTGGAAAAGCTTCTATTATGAGCGAGGTACTCCATGCCCAGATGCAGGTCAAATAGATACAGAAACTCTCTTATCCCGACTTCGATCTCGATACTAAACAAATTGCCAGAACTGTTTTAATGTACTTAATAACTAACTTATTTTCTATGTATTTTTAGAGATTATGTGTGTTTTATACCTTGTGGTAGTGTTGTGCCTTGTGTTTATCTGCTGGCTGTACAAATAATTGCCCCTCGGGGACAATAAAGTAACCTTGACCTTGAGCTTGCCGCGCGCCTACATTTGAAATAACGAATTTGCACGCGCAAAAACCGCGATATGTGAACGGCCCCAAAGTCAGGAATCGATCAGCGGAATCGAAATGTTTGCGTATTATCAAATCCATGGTTTTTGGAAAATTGTTTTTGGTTCTTGATACCCAACCCTACATGTACTGCGTCAGTCATGGTCCACGAAACACCCTCGGGCTCCGCCTGCTACAGTCGCCACGCCTCAAACTCTCGCTATTGGCTGAGCTGGAAAGAGACTGACAGATCCGAGCGAACGGCTCTCGATGTGTAGATGCTGCCTGGGAGACTCAATGTTTACACTTTAAGGGCAGATAAACCAATGAATGGCATACTAATCATAGTCAACAATAAACTGGGTTAAGAGAATGTATTTAAAAAAAAAACAGCATTAATTGATTTAATGTCTTTTGAATTGCATTAAGTATGACCTTGTTTTTTTTTTATAGGATGCTTCCTAAAACTTGCCAGATGCTCCTGTTCTCTGCCACATTTGAAGAAACTGTGTGGAACTTTGCGAAGAGGATCGTTCCTGACCCCAACATTATTAAACTGAAGCGTGAGGAGGAGACTCTGGACACCATCAAGCAGTATTATGTCATCTGCAACAGCAAGGAGGAGAAGTTCCAGGCTTTATGCAACATCTATGGAGCCATTACTATCGCACAGGCCATGATCTTCTGCCACGTCAGTACAATATCATTCATTGAGGAGTTATTTATAGGGATGCACCGAAATGAAAATTCTTGGCCGAAAACCGAAACACCGAAAGAAATTATGCCAATTATTAGTACCATTGCATTTTTGGCTATGACTGTGTACAAACTTTACTAAAATCAAGGCATTGCAATTGCATAAATTAATATAAAATTTTCAAAGAATAAATCAATTACAAATTAGGCAAATATTTATTTAGCACAATGCACAGTATAAAATAAAATTCAAACTAAAATGTTTAACTTGACCCCACTCATGTGTACATTAAATAATAATCTACTGGTCTGCAGAAAGCTTTTAAAATTAAATGTTCTCTCATAAAAACAAAGCCGAGCACAAACGTCTCATCACATCGGCACCCAGTTCGCACGTCTAAATTAGTTGCTTACATTTACAAAAATGAGCATACACTAGCATAAAAAGCCTTTTTAATGAACAAAGGTCCATGTTTAATACAAATGTACACAAAACTTAATGAAATATGTTTAGTGAAATTAGAAATTATTTAAGAGAGCGTTAATTTAGTTGTGACATTACAAAAAAATATGTATATGGGAATATTCATGTATACAAGTAATAATCTCAGGGTTTACTGGGTGTTGCATGATTATTTTTGTATTGGTGTTGGTATACTAAAAAATAAACATTGTCAAGTGTTTATCTTTCTTCTCACCGATTCCTGATAGAGGACAGTTACTCGAGTCGCTCCCTGTCGTTTCAAAGAATAGCACAACGGCGAGCGTGTCAAGTATAAACGCCTCGACCGTTTGGAGAGGTGCGCGCGCTGTCTGTGGAGACTCGCGCTGCCAGAGGCGGGCGAACGTATAAACAAGGCTTCCGTCTCCTCGCGGGTTCAGATATACTGATATACGTTCACACCGCAGACATGTTGCTTCAGACAAGCACGTGCAGGTCGCGGTTTCTGTTTGCGTCATCACAACGTTTCGGCCGTATTGTTTCGGTGATAAAAGTCTTTGGGCCATTTTCGGTGGCCGAATATTCGGTGCATCCCTAGTTATTTAATTACCTTTATTGGCCTAACTAAAGTAATGCATACATATTTCTAAGTTTAATGCTATGATTTTCCACCACAGACCAGGAAAACGGCCGGCTGGCTGGCAGGAGAGCTGTCCAGAGAAGGCCACCAGGTGGCGCTGCTCAGCGGAGAGATGCAGGTGGAACAGAGGGCAGCGGTCATCGAGCGCTTCCGTGACGGCAAGGAGAAAGTCCTTGTTACCACTAATGTCTGTGCTAGAGGTGAATGTCATTTTACCTGTTATACCGCACCTAAAGCAGGGGTCTCAAACTCAGCTTAACTGGGGGCCGCTGGAGGGAGAGTCTGGGTCAGGATGGGTATTCCACAAAAAAATAGTATTCAAGTATTCCACAAAAGGAGCACAACTGATCCAATCTTCTCATTAACGTTTCTTCTGAATTTGAACATTCATTTCTGTACATGATTGGTTCTTCATGAGCCGTCCTTCTGACAGTTGAAGTTCATTTTACAAACTTTGTCTTTTCCTTATAACACATCTTTGTGATACTTATATTTGCTCATGTCCTTTTTATTTTCAATATGATATTGAATGTTTTTGTGGAAGGCACATTTCCTTTTATTATACTTAGAAAAACAATTATTGCTTTTGAAATACAAATATTTGCAGTCATGTCTGCCCGTCTTATTGAATTCTTTCTACACATGTATAGTGTCTCAGGCAAATTACTGACTGCACAAATCAAAGTGAACCTTCTTATCAACCTATTGGACACATATTACAAGCTCAACATGATTATTCTCACATTGTTTTAGAGCGGGGGTCTCCAACACGTCGCTCGAGGCCTGATTGGTGGTCGCTCGCCAGGGGCCTGTTCACATATTTTGCGCGCTCAAGTTCGTTATTTCAAATGTAGGCGCGCGGCGAGCACGCTCATAATTGAAGCGACGCGCTCATTTTTTCCAGGCGCAGTATGTTTGTACTTCGCGGTTGTCTATGACAACTATAGACAACAAACCCACCGTGAGCTGTCACGAGACTATCTATGGTGGCCCATAAGGGATTAAAATAAATAAAAAACGCGGCACACGCAACGACGGGCCGCACTAACATTAAACTTTAATGTCAAGTAGGGGGCCACAAAATATGACCCCGTGGGACTCTTCTTTAGTTCAGGTTTAGCAGATTTGGCCTAATTGCTGCTTCTGCTAACGTTTTTTCTCCTAGGTATTGATGTGGAGCAAGTTTCAGTGGTCATCAACTTCGATCTGCCAGTGGATAAGGATGGCAACCCTGACAATGAGACGTATTTGCACAGAATCGGGCGCACTGGGAGGTTCGGCAAGAGAGGGTTGGCGATCAACATGGTGGACAGCAGATTTAGCATGAACATCCTCAACCGCATCCAGGAGCACTTCAGTAAGTTGAACCTTCGTTTCCCATATTTAACTAATTAAAGAAATGTCCAGGATTAAGCGTAACCGGCAAGACTGGGACATTCTGTTGACGTCCCTCAATTTAATGCACAAATCGTGTTTATAATAATTAATAATGGGTTAGTCCAATTGTGTATGGGTCAATGGAATAAATGATTAAAATACGTGCTTTTGAAAGTATAGTCAAAGGATAGAAACATGCACAATAATAACACAAGGTAGTCACTTAACAACCCAATGTTAAATCCCAAATATGTTCTTTATGAAACGTAAGCTTTTCATATTATTAATATAATAGTATCAATGAACAAAAATGAGCCGCAAAAGCTCAGTTTGACACTTTTTTTTTACACTTTTTTTTTTTTTTTTTTAAACAGTTTTGGGGCAGAGTTGTTTTTATTTATTTAAGAAGCTGTTTTGCAAGGCCATTTAGACGCATTACATTGATCAAAAGTGATAATTTATAGTATTATGAAAGATTTGTATTTCAAATAAACGCTGTTCTTTTGAGCCAGAAATTTACCATCACAGGAATAAAATGCATTTTACAACACGTTAAAATAGAAAAGTTTGTATTCATATTCCAGTGTTTCCCCTAGGATTTTTTTTCAGGGGGGAGGGGGGCTGCTAGTGTTGCGGAGCGGGCGTGTTACGGATATGTGGTGTAATTTTTTATTTTTTTATTAATTGAAATCATGTATTATGAATCATTAAACTTATACAACTTTTTTTTAAATATATATATGTATGGGAAAAAAATCTCACTAATTCTGTGTTGTGTTTTTTCTGGTTATAAAATGAAGACATAAAACAGATTTTAGCATTTATCATCCATTTTAATCATATGAAATTAAGTAAACTTTTTGTCAAATAACTTGCTGCACAATGAGCTTTAGCCTACTGTTAAAATTAAAACATGGATTATTCCTTAATTTCAGTTTTGATGATAATTTATTTGGGTTAGTGTATTATTACATTGGGACATATCTAAATTCTAATGTACAACAGTAATATATTTCTGTCAAGTTAAACCGAACTTTTATTTTGACAGTTTTCCGTGAAGACCTTTTGAGTTTCAGTGTGTTTATGTCATGATGATAGTTTTTCTCAAATGAAGCGGTGAAATGATTACGACGAAGTGACTTTTTAGAGTGGATCTAGAGCCTGGAGAGGAAGCTTATGCATTTGTGTCTTCATATAGGCCAAAAAACAGCGCAAGCGTCACACGTGCTTGTGTGTGTGTGTGTGTGTGTGGTAAAGGAAACTGCGCGTCGGCGGCACCATTCATTCACGCAGAACAAGCAGGATTCGTATTTAAATAGTCTTTGTGTTTTAATATTCACACACACTAGTCTACATCGCGATTTGATTTCATGTGTTCTGAACAGCTTTCTATTTTTTTCTCAAATGTACAAATTCCGTGAAATTCCGCGTTATACACTAAATTCCTTTTTTATGACTGGATTTCGTCAGCATTTTAGCCCGCCCCCCCAAGACAATGGTAGGGGAAACACTGTATTCATGCTGATAAAACTTTAACGTTTGGTCCAGGTCCATTCTGTTCATATATTTGTCTGCAGTTTTATTATATTGCCATGTTCTGAATGTGGGTTAATTGAATTGTCTGTCTTTTACAGATAAGAAAATCGAGAAGCTGGACACAGATGATTTGGATGAAATTGAGAAAATCGCTAACTGAGCGTCCGTCTTTGTTCTTCTAATAGGACTGTGCTCACGCTACATTTGAATTCAGAGGCTGGAAGGGCTGTGCCAGAGAGGATGTTTACACGTGCAGCAGTTTTATCTCAGATGGTGTTTTTAATCACGTTTCACTCTTTGTACTTCTTAATAAATGTTGAATGTGTAGTCTGAACAACACTTGTAGGAGAATGCAGCGTCTGGGAGACTGACACAAGGATTATGCCTTTCAATATTAACGATTGCATCATGCACCTTTTAAATTGACTTTTAAACAAAGTGTGGAAGAAATTACATTGACTGTTATATTGATTTTTAATATGGGATTCCAAACCATGGACTCATTTTGCTGATGGATTTTTTTTATTTTTTATTTTTATTAAAGTATGCATGGTTCTATATGTCTTGAAAAATTAGCATTTTTGGTCAAGTATATTTGTGTTGTATGAAACTGGGTGCAGCTACATTTGATTTTGTGACACTCCAAACCCGGAGTCAAATGCAGGGTTTATTTAATCATGAGACATTGCTGTTATTGTATTGTTCATCAATACTCAATACCTCACAAAGTAAAACATTTCTACTGAAAGGATGCTGGCTGTTATTGGCTTTGAATTAAAAGAAGAAAAAAAAGCCAAAGTCCTTTTGTTAGTCTAAAATCATGAAAAAGCCAAAGATTTGTGCCTCCATTGACTCGATTTAACATGGAATAATGCAAACTGGTCTATTGTAATGAAATCTTGTCATGTATGTTTAATAAGTACAAAGAGTGAAATAGTTAGTATATTCAACAGATGCAGTGTAATGAAAGCAGATGTGTCATGGCAGAAGCATTATGTGTGATCCCCATCTGCATTGAATTGTAAGCGATCAGGTTTAAGTACACAAATGCAACTGAATTTGTAACCGCAGAAGGCTGTGCCACTTTCCCATTTACAGCCGCCTTAATGTCAAAGGCAGAGGTGAACGCATCTACAATCTCACTGCATACTTCAGGGTAGACATAGCAAATGATTATATATCATGGAATGTTTTAATTGAGTCTAAACTCAACCGACACTGCACTCGTCTCCGTTATATACGTGTTTTATTCATTGGTATGAGGTTGGGGTAAAGTGTGTCAGTCGCATCTTTGAAGGGAGGACTTTTTGATGATGAAATACTACATTGATCAATACATCTTCTGATGCCTTGTTCATTTGTCTTAGTTTGGTTCAAGCTGTCAATCATATTTGACATATTAAATAGAGGTTTTTTTTGGGGGGCATTTTTTCTTGTGAACAACGGATGTTAAGTCTATGATAAATGAAAGGACTGTCTAGAAAGTAACAAATGGTCTGGTGTTGCATCAGATAATAAATGGAGTCGTCTATTATCAAACACATTCCTGCATAATCATTGCTACACTTTTTTTTTTTTTTTTTTTTTTACTTATGTTACTGAAATAACCATAATGCTCGAGGACAAGTCATTGATGTTTCCACTTTGCACCACGAGGCTGGTCACAGTGTTGTGTCTCATGTTCACCTCAATGAAGATGCTTTTGTAACCGTTTATCACTGTCTATTACATGCAAAAGATATGTTTTGGTTTTCAACAAACATGCACTTACAGATGACAAATCAGCCATTTGAAATTATTAATGATTTCCATATTTCACCTCAACTTAATGTTGATGACAAAAAAAGTGTGTATCGCTTTGAAAGTTGTGTTATGACAGACTCGGTGTGTTTGGAGCTGATCAGTGTCTGTCTGGATGTTACAGGATGAGGAGTGTTTGTGCAGATCTCGATAAAACGAACAGATCCAGCACCTCAGGTTTGCTGCATTTGTGCTCATATTGATGCCTGAATGATGTGTGGTAGAATAAAACTATGAATCTAAGTATCTTTGTCATTTGGTTTATTTTTTTCTAATCTATATAGTATATAGAAAATCTATCAAATTTACTATAGGCTATACATATTTAAGTATTAAGGATAAGATTTGTTAAAATATAGCCATAAAGATATATTGAAGAACGTTGTCAATCAAACTGTTTTGTTTACCATCGACTTGGTATGAACAAAAAAATACAGAGACATTTCTCAGATCATCTTTTATGTTCCATAGAAGAAAGAAATCATACAGGTTTAAAAACATGAGGGAGAGTTATCTTTTTGGGTGAACTATCCCTTTAATTCCCAATTGAAACCCATTAATCGCATGGCATTCTTATTGTAGTGTAAATGCATTCATGCCATCTCTGAGCTGCAATAATAAATAAATAAAATATTTAAATACCAATTGACACTTCGCAGGGAGTTTGATTGACAGGTGATGTGACCAATCATAATCCGCCCATAGACAGTAAAATATATTTATTAACCAAATGATTCAATATGTATTATCGAAACACACAGTAGACACTTCAAGTAGACATACTTTGACAGAAATGTCATGTGTTTTTATTACTTATGGTTTAGAACTTCATAATGATACATATTCAAAGTCAGTGGCCTACAGTGAATATTGATAAGGGAGGTGTCAAGACCAGTCTATGGTCTTTACAGTCTATGGGCAAGACACCTTTAGATTAGATTTATCTTTATTGTCAATGTGTAGAGCAGCCTACAAGTACAGAGACAATTCAATGCAGTTAGTGTCTAACCAGAAGTGCAAAATACAGTATAGACAGGTCAGGTAGTGTAACAGTAAATGACTTAGTGCAGTGTAGACAGTAGTATACAGTTAACCTAGTGGTATGGTTTACAGTAAGGATATGTGCAGTGTATTAACGGTTGAAATTGTCCCGTTGCTTTTATAGACTCTATTGGCTTCTCCCTTGACTTTATGCCTCCACGTCCCCCCGATTGCCTGCGAGCTTCTCCTCCTGTCTGTACGGTAATTTCTCTACTGTGCGACAGAGAGTCGCGTGGCTATGACGCAATCGTTAGCCTATTTAAAAAAAAAACGGCTTCTACGGGACCATAACGTAAGATACACGGTAACGGAGACTTTTATACATTGTCGTGTTTCTTTAGAAATAAACAATGGACAAATGGAGTCTTTAAACGCCTCAGATGTAAACTTATTCGCTGTCAAAGTGACGCCAAAATGAATGGAAGTCAATGGAATGCTAACAGCATTTGATGGCTTGCTAGCCAATGGCGGCCTGCATGGTACGCTTTCCGGGTGCTGGATAACTCCCTTTGTGCGAACATGTCTTGCTGTGTAGCATACAAATGTTCTAAGAGACAAGTCTCTACTTCCGCGTTAAGCTTTTTCAGGTAAGTCCAGTGTCTCCATCATATTTGAATCATATAGGTCTAAGCAGAGGTGTAAAGAGTAACGTTACCCGAAAACCATACTTGAGTAAAAGTACAGATACCTTACAGTAAAAAAAATAATCAATTAGAAAAAGTCACCAATTCCAATATAACTTGAGTAAAAGTCTTAGAGTATCTGATTTCAACAGTATTTAAGTATTTTACTCGTACTGAATGTGGCTAAAAAAATGCAGGTAGACCTCGACAGCTGAGAGACATGCAGGCGAAAGAAACAATTGATTTGTAAGATGAGAAATCATGTTTATTTTCTCAAATCAAAATAGAGCTGAACACCTTAATATTGCAATAAATCAAGGTCGACACAACAGCCTTAAACGTCTACAAACTCTCAGTTAAGCTCAAGTGCACAAAAAGGCTAGAAGTAAACCAACATCCTTCAAAAAAGCCTTGTCAATATAGAGAATATATAAAATAAATAGTGTTAATTAAAATTAACTAGTCAAAGTCTACTTGCATCGGATGTGCTGGTTTTAGCCTCATCAGCAGCTGCAGAGAAACCAAGCACAAAACTAAGGGTACTTCAAGTGATATGCCACAACAACAGGTTTATTTTAAGTGAATGGCTGCAACAATAAAATATTTGTGAATATAGTGTATGTGCGTTTGTGTGTGCATGTCTGTACATGCACATTCACATGGGTGTGTGTCATACAACAGCCTATAGTGCCCTGTTGAATGCTTTCTACCAATTTTAATAGGCCTATACCACCACACCCACATTTAAGTGAGTGACAGATCAGCTTGTGCATTGTCACTGCAATTGATTTAATTCATTTTCTTGAACAATGTGATCTGCTTTTTTTCTTTGCAGGTTCCCCCTCAATGATAAAGACAGGTTGCAGAAGTGGATCCACAATGTGAAGAGAAAGGGCTGGACACCAAACAAGCATTCTCGCCTCTGCTCCCTTCACTTCACACCGGACTGTATCATCACTGCCCAGGAACGAAACAGACTTAAACCAGACGCGGTGCCAACCATCTTCTACCCCCATTGCCAGGTGAAGGTTGAGGTGAGGCACACCAGAGTAAGAGTCAGTAAGAACACAACGGTTAGAGAGAATGACTCTGACACAAAAGTTGGTATACGCAGGAACTTCAGTCATGACCATGATTACAACAGTGGCACTCGCAGCGAACCACAGACAGCCGAGATGAGTGTAGCCAGCTGCAGCCATAGCCATTCTGCAGATCATGGTGCGTATACACTGAAAGATTCCCTCAGTCCGCTAAAGAGGAAGTTAACATATGCTCAAAGTAGCTTGCGTTCTTGCAAGAAAAAATTGAAGCTTCAAGAGCAGAGAGTCCGAAGACTGAAGCAGAAAGTGAAGTCTCTCTCTCTTCAGTTGTCACTGATCTGAAAGAGAAGCTGCTTGTTTCCACCAGCTGATATGCTGGAGGCTTCCTTTAGCGGTGTTGCGAAAACTGCCCAGCGCATCACTGCTTCCTCACAGCCCTCCATCAAGGCCATCCAGGGCAAGCGATGCTTAAGGTGCACAGCATCACCAAAAACTGATCTCACCTCAACCAGACTGTTCACCCCATTCCCCACCAGGATGCGTAACAGGTCTCTATGCACCCGGACCAGCAGGTTCAGCCCACGACACCTCCTTGCCTGTGCTAGGGGTGTAAATCAGAGCCTTAATGACGATTCGATACAATACAGATTTCTTAAGCCAACGAGTCGATTATTTTCTATAATTTCCTTCGATACAATTCAATACTAGATATTTTTACATGATATCTATTAAAGTTTCAAATAAAAAAAACGCCGGTGGCGTGAGTATTAATGAACGTCACCTGTGAGACGCACCGGTCTCTCGCTCCTCTTTTTATGCTTCCGTTCCTCCGTGAGAGATGCGAGACCGGTGCGTCTCACAGGTGACGTTCATTAAGGGTGTATTCACACCAGGAAAGTCCGATCGTTCACTTGCTTTGGTCCGGACCAAATCATTTTTTTATTTTTTATTTTTTTGGTACGGTTCGCTTTCACACTGCTCTTTTTGCAAGTGAACCAAAATTTGTAAACAAAACCACACGTGTGCTAAGGCCGTCCATTCATTGGACAAGGATTCTCAAGTAGGGAAATCAGGAAGTGCAAAAAAGGCTCAGCATGGAGATATTTCGTACTGCAATATTTGTTATTTTACTAATTTTGTGTTCTGTTCAAACGCAATATGAAGAAACTGCGCAGAAGACGGATAAGGTATAAAGTTTTCATTCATAGAGAGGGGCTATGTTCACACATTCAAATAATGAGATTCTTATTGTATATACTGCTAACAAGTGCTGTCAATGTTAACGTCAGTTTAGTGCTGTCAGTTTAACGCAGCGTCATCCTTTTTTTGCATCTATGCGCGATTAGACTAAAGAGAACGCTCTGTATTTGAATGTCCTGATGCACACACTCATTCATTCCATTCCAATGATGCACACACACGACGCGCAGAAAGACGCGCACCAGTATCGTGTGGCCAGACAGCGCGCCGGAATGGAATTCTCTTTCGCACTTGAACAACAATAACACAAACCATTATGCCAAAATCTCCGACTACGGAAGCCTTTTAACTCAAAGGCGCAGTGCTTTCTTGCAGTTGGGTCGGTTCATGTTCACACCGTAAACAAACCGTACCAGAGTTCGTTTGGAAGCGTACCGAGAGCACCTCTTCAGCTGGGTCTCGGTTCGGTTGTTTGGTCCGCACCCGAGTTCGATTGCTGTATTCACACCTGCCCAAAAGGTCCCAACAAGGGGGGAAACGAACTAGAGTTCGATTCAATCGAACCAAACAAGGCAGGTGTGAATACACCCTAACACTCACACCACCGGCCTCGCGCTGTTCTCTCACGTCGGCCGCGTCCTGCTCGCCACATTATTCTATTCACATAATGTGTGTGTTACACTATAGCAGTCTTCTTTGCAAACGGCAACATCTCTGACCACTGCTCCATCTGTTTTCCTGAAGCCAAAATACTTCCACACCCATGACCTGACGCCGACTGGAGTGTGTAACATTTCACTTTCATTGCCAGCTCGCTCTGACGGTTCCATCGCTCTTGAAAGTCAGACTCAAAAATGTGTGTGAACATAGATAGACTGAAACGTACGGTAAGTAACGCGTGTCAAGTAGAAGATAATAATGAGGTTAGCGCCACCCGCAGCTTAGGAATAGGTTGTACGCATATGTCTAGAGTAGGGGTGTCCATGGTTAACAGATTAACCGATTAACCATTAAAAATTGCTTAACCGAGTGAAACATTTTGCTCGGTTAAGTGGCGTCAATGGCGTGCATTGAATTTAGTTGTAATACATTTTTGCACCACCAGAGCGCTACCATACATTTGTAATGTCCACAAGAAGAAGTAGTCATGACTCATGACCAGTTTTCTAATATGAAGCGGGCAAAGAAAAGCACAGCGTGGGAGCACTTTAAAATCGATAATGAAGGGGCAAAATGCAAGTATTGCAATGAGATATAATATGAGATATAAGGTTAGATATACTTCAAGTACAACCTCGTTGTTGTACCATCTCAACAGCCAACACCCGGGCATCATTATGGTCTTGTGTGTTCACACCGAACGCGAATAGAGCGTCAAATAACGTTACGCGTCTATCTTGAACATTCGCTCAAATTTTTCAACTTGCGAGGAAGAAATTCGCGGCAAAAGCGTCGCCCAATTTGCGTCATTCGCAACGCCCGGCGCGAATGGTGCGTCTATTCGCGTCTTTGCATTGACTTTGTATGTAATCACTCGCGCAAATAATTAAATTCGCGTTCAGTTTGAACACACCATAACTGCTCTGTCCTTACCACTGCGTTTTATTTCTATAAATTAATTTAGTTTTAAATGTGGTCCAACCAGTTATTAAAGGTGTTAAAAATGAACTACCCCTTTCGCGTGTGTCTGTATCTCGGGGTTGCGGCGCGCACACTATGGTTAACCGAGTATTAACCGCTAAGGGCCTCGGTTAACGGTTAATGAAAAACTTGAAAACGTGCAGCCCTAGTCTAGAGCTGATGCTGAAAATAGACAGGCGGCAAAATAAACACATTAATCGATACTCTTGCGGATGCATTGAATCGTCGGCTGTATAATCGATGGATCGATACGAATCGATTAATATTTACACCCCTAGCCTGTGCCTGATGAGCTGAACCACGTCCATGGGGCTGCTTTGACTGGGGCAACAAGGAGGGTGATGCACGATACCCCCCTGCATTCCCAACACAAAGCTAGCCATCACACTGTTCATCCATTTACGGGACTGGTCAATTTTCCCCAGAAGGCCCGATCTCCAGCGACGTCTCTGGGTGATGTCAGATGATCCTCTGAGGGACGCGCCGATAGAGATGTTGCAGATCCTGCTTCATTGCTGCGACGAGATCGATGCTCTTCCTGCATCCCAATCCCAAGTCGTTCCCGCCGCCGTGAATCAGCAGGACATCCGGGACTTCTCTTCCTCTAAGGGACCGGTAGAAGAAAGGAAGGAGTCCGAACCAGTGAACCTGGGCCACCATTGGCCCCTATGGTCTCTCTTCCCCACGACGCATGGAACTGCTGCCCATGATCCAAATCACTGGACCTGTTAATAGCATACAGCAATTACAATCAGAACATTGTTTTGTCAGTAAACACATTTTAATACACACAAGTAAACTGTCTCGGGCCATTGATTTATTCATTCTAAACTATAAAACACAAATGAATTGCTGTTATCTGTTCATTGAAATAATATGACAATATAGGTATTACACAAGGTTCATTTATTATTTTATTCTCTCTTACGGTCAATGTGTTGCTTTCCATATCTGACTTTAATCTAAATTATACTATAGCTACATGCTTTACCTTTGTTAGCTTGAGTGCTATGAGGAAAGAAAAATGAAAAGGGCAACCATTAGTTATAGATATCATTGGTGACATTTGTTTTTGTCCCTCTTTTATCTATATGTTATTTAACAGGCCAAAGCAGACGGTTTTGTCCAATGCGATTTACTGGATAGCTTTTTTATATGACTGACTCGTCCATTTCTCTTGCGATGTAGCTAACAGTTCATGCCATTTTGTGTTTATATTCCGCGACCATTAACGTTATACAACATCATGTGCATCAGTTAACGTTGTCAATTATGTGGCCAGCAAGCATGTTATCTTTACCAATGCCTAATTTCATCGTGCTTAAATTATATTAAAAATATGCGTTCCTTGGGCGGTTAAATATGACTCATTTAACTTACATTAGCTGTTTAAGTTTAATTACTAATATTAACTAGCATTTACTTAGCAATAATTAGCCTGTGGGAATGTTATCTCCATACATATACCCATTGGGTATCAATTCATATCACAAGCTCTTGAATATCATTTTACATAACTTCTTAAAGGGGTCATATAATGGTACATGCACTTTTACAAGTTGATTGTACTGAAATGTGTGTTGGCAGTGCCTGTACACAACCATCATATAATGATAAAAATCCATCCAGTGTTTTTGTTTTAATCTCCTTATATGTTTTCCCGTCTCAAATCAAGCCGTTCGAGCCTGTGACGTCACACGCTCGGAAGCCCCTCCCACGATTGTTGATTGACAGCAGCGTTTCAACACAGACCCGCCCTCGCTCGTGAGAGCTGTCAATCATAGTCAGCGCGGCGCGGTCATTGTTGATATGCTGGAGCACTGTCTATGAGCAGAATGGCGTCTAAGCGATTGTGGTGTTCTGTTCTTGGGTGTAATAACGAACACAGTCATTTTAATGTTCCTAAACCCGAACCGCTGAAGACGCAGTGGCTGAGTTTGTTTTCGAAGGGAATATTCCCCACGAGCAACGTCAATGCTCTCATGTTTGCGCGAATCATTTCACACACCAGACTGCTTTATAAACGAGGGTCAGTATGAGCTGGATTTGCTAAGAAGCTGCTCATGAAAAAAGGATCGGTACCAGCTATTCGTGTTCCTGCTGAACCTCCAGAAGAACTGAAGTGAGTGTAACGGTTTATTCAACTTTATATTAATATTTATATTAATCTTTGCAAATCACTAGCTGCACGCTTCACGATGAATGCGTCTAAGCTTTACACTCAGGGTACATTACGGCATGTTTTCTATGTACGACGTTCTCAATATAATTCATAATCCCATGTTTATAATGAACAACGCGTTATGGTATTGTGTTACAAACGGTGTATGCGCAGAACAGAGGGGCGGAGTCAGCAAAGCTCATTATCATTTAAAGTCATATGCACTGAAACGGCGTGCTGAAAACAGCTGTTTTTGACCAGGTAAAATAACTGTTTTCTTACAATACTAATGAGAATTTTTAATTAAAGTATATTACAAACTTTTAATTTAGACCCTAAAGAATCATATTAGCTTGTACAAAAATGTCATTATGACCCCTTTAATATTATGCATTAACTTAATATGGCGTACTGCCATTTAATTTTAAAATAAATAAATACTATGCAAAATGACTAAATAATTAATCAGAATACTAACCAAAAGTTGCTCCTGCTCACGTTCTCCGTCTCTGCAAGATTCGGTGATTCAGATTCCTCTTGGCACAGCGACTAGAAGACGTACAGCTGTCAGACGAGGTTTCTCACGTCACATCTCCGTCGTCCAGCTCAGTGTGAGCCGGCGCAGTCGCTCCGCCATCAGGAAGAGAGTGCTTCTAATTGACTTCACTTTTTCCGTTGAAGTCTATGGGGTCGCTGTGTCCATTTCTTTTACTGTCTATGGGCTTGTCGGACATAACGGTAACTTAAGGGTCTTTCCTAACGGTCAATTAAAGGGACAGTTCTCCCAAAAATGCACTCACCCTCAAGCCATCCTAGGTGTATATGACTTTCTTCTTTCAGACGAATACAATCGGAGGTGTAATATCCTGGCTCTTTATAATGATAGTGAATGGGGGCCAAAATTTTGAAGCCCATAAATGTGAATCCATCCATCATAAAAGTAATCCATACGACTTAGGGGGTTAATAAAGGCCTTCTATAGGAAAGCAATGCATTTGTGTAAGAAAAATATCCATATTTAAAGGGGTGGTATAATGCCCCCTTTTACGATATCTAAAACAAGTCTCTGATGTCTCTATGTGAAGTTTTTAGCTCAAAATCCCCCAAAGATAAAGTTTTACAGCATGGTAAAATTGTCCCTTTTTTGAGGGTCAGTAAAAACACGTCGTTTCGTGTGTGTCCCTTTAAATGCAAATGAGCTGCTGCTCCCGGCACAGAGGGCGGAGCTTCAAGAGCTTGTGTGTGTGTGTGTGTGTGTGTGTGTGTGTGTGTGTGTGTGAAACTGTTCTGCCTTTTATGTTTAAACTGGAGTCGGACAATGATGGGAGAGACTCGAGCAGAAGTGACATCTTGTAGAATGCAACAGGACATTTCTGAATGGTTAGTTGATGAATTTATGCAGCTGATGTGGAGTTAACAATCCTCAAGTCTTTAAATAGCATATTCTGTCATGATAATCTATAAATTCGCTCTTGTGGGAACTGTTGCAGGATGCTTACAGAGTGACACGCGATTGCATTTGTGTTTCGTACTGTATTGCATGTGAAAAGGATGCGATAGCTTGAGCAGACTCACAAATGTGCTCGAATACAACAAGCCTTCCTCTTCTCAACATGGACTGCGTGTTCCCGGGGGCGGGGCTTATGTCACTAACCCTGGAGTAATCTTGTGTAGTTCCTACCAGTCATTTGTTGTAGTCCTTAAAAACGATTTCTTTAAAAGCAAATATCTTCCTTTGCTTTAAACTTAAGCTTGTAAACCCTTTGCTTGTAAATTTGCAGATGTTGTTTATGCTCAAACATTACACACTAACTAAAGTTAAAATTTGAAATCATAATCAACCACCACTTTAAAACTTTAAAAACTAAACTAAAATAATTAGCTTCCGACATGCCGTAAGCATCAATTTATGGCGAAAGAGTGACCTCTGACCCGAAGCAAGACGTATTGACAAACGTGGAAAGCGCAGAGATTAGAGCAAAACAAAACACAGCTCATAAATTAATTCTAAAATGAGAATTTTTAAAGAGAAATGCAAGAGGAGCTTGAGTTTGTCACACAGCCCTATTTGTTTGTGAGTACTTTCTAACCGCTTCGCACAATCTCTTGTCTATATATTTGTGTTTCACCTCATTCCATTTAGCTAAAATACTGTATTGAAAAATAAGTATCCAGAAATGTATAAATATGTGTGTATGTAGAACTTTACCACAGGTTTTAAACAGGCAGGTGTTGGAGAAAAATAATAAAAACAATACTTTCATACATACATTTTTTATTTATTTTTTTAATAATCATTTAAATAATTATATCAGTGTCCAGACAGCCAAGATCTGTAAGAAAAAAAAAAGTATACACATTTAATATTGATGTACTTTGCTCTCCTTAGCAGGACAACATATTACCCACTGTACAGTGCAGGATCTTGCGGAGGACATGGATACTTGTAGAGAATGAGTGTGTACTGCATACTGCACACTATGCACTGTTTAAATATAGTACTAAATATATATATATATATATATATATATATATATATATATATATATAAATAAAGAGTTCAGGTGCAAAAGCCTCTAAATGCCATTTGAAATTTTCTTCTAGAATGATAATTTTTATCAAGCTTGTATATTTAAGTTCAGTAATTTCACTTAAATGGCAATGAAGATTACCTATTAATTGTCATTTAAGTGAAATTACTGAACTTACAATACTTACTGAATATACAAGCTTGATAAAAAATTATCATTCTAGAAGAAAATTTCAAATGGCACTTAGAGGCTTTTGCATCTGAACTCTTCAAATATAGTATACTACTATTTAAATATAGTATATAAAACAGCATGCATTATACAACAGTATGCTATACTGATCACATGACCTCATCATGCAGCATGTTTAATTTAGTGAGTGCAGTCCACATATCTTTTCAGAATTTAATAAAAACGTTATAAATGTTAACATTTTAATCCTATTTTGTGTAAAAAAAATATCTATTTAACATTTTGATCAAATCATGAGTCACAAACAATATATATATATATAATGATTACAGTGCATTAGTGCCCATCCACCTTTTTAGCAGCACTGGTTTTGATTTTTTTCCCCATTCATTTTTCCAATAGGGATTAAAAAAAAAAAGTCTTTGTTAATAAGCGATGAAACGAGGCAATCAGCTATGAGTTGAACCATAACATTACAAAGGATTCAAAAAATCTGATAAAGAGCACAATTTACAATTTTGTGATTCTCTGATAGGTGGATGGCTAATATAGTTGTTCACCACAAATCCATGTTAAACACGATTGTTTTAAAAATAAGCTCAAATAATGCAGGCGGATGGCTTCAACAGAAGGGAATATCATTCATTATCAACCTCCTAGCTCACAGTAGGTCTGTCTCTAATGGTTTATAAGGTGTCTTTAATGGTTTATAAGGTGTCTATAAAAATTAATTTCCCTATGGAGTTTTCCGGAACCCGACTGTTGCACTCAAGAGCTTTGCTTTGTGGGATATGTTGTTCTGTACAGTGTGTTTGTTTGAATTGCTCTGGGTAGTCTCAAATTTGCATACATACTGCATAAAGAATGAGAACATTCTGACCCAAGCTGCCAGTTCTCACCTGCATCTCTGTACTGCACTTTGGTCAGAAACAGGCCGTGGGCTGGGGCGGTCAGGTTATTTGGGAATGCCAATGAATCCCGTGCCTCTAGTAGCTCCTGGATCTGACTAACAGACAGTCTACCCTGACCAACAGCAACCAGCGCCCCAGTCATCCTCCGCACCTGTGAGGGGAAACATCACACACTAGTGCTGTTATATAACATCAGCCGCTTCTCACCACCAGACACGCTCTTTCAAACCAGTGAAATAAAACAGTGCAGAGTCGCACATTTAACACTAGGAGGCAGACATCCGATAATGCAACATAACCATCATCAGGGCTCAACATAAAAAAAAAATCCCCCCTGGCCCCTTCTATATTTTTACTGGCCCTGAAAGAAATAGAAGGAAAAGCACTTTTCCATTAAACTGTATTTATTGTATACATTAGGATTAATTTTTCTTGTCTCCTCACAATGACAGTAAACTAATTATTACATTACATGAGTGATGAGTAATATTACATAGGCCTATTTTCACTTCAAAATGGCGAAATTAGACAAAAGTATATTAGTTTGCCTGATTATTTTTGTCATTCGTTTAACATTTATGACCTAAAAAACTGTCAATGAAGAAAAAATAAAGAACGCGCTGAATCTGATTATAACAAGACTGAAGCGAACACAAATTTGTGTAGCTTACACTTAATCACACATTTTTAGGGGGGCTAGGCAGAAGTTTAGGGGGGAATTTGATTACACTTTAGATAGCCCGTCGGCAGGCCGGTTATGCATTTTGGTCGGCTTTTGTTGGAAATTTCCGGCAAACGAAACAGTACATGCCCTCATCGCCTTTCTCCACCCAGGTGTACTGTGTTTTCCATGACACTAGGAATTAGGACTGGGTGATATGGCCAAAAAAATCATATCTCGGTATTTTTTGGTTAAATGGCGATATACAATATATATCTCGGTACTTTCTACGTTTTTCTATTTGGATAAAGAAAATCTGTATTTATTTAAAAATATATATATTTCACATCCTGCTCAATGATATCCAAACAATATTGATATTGAAGGATATGGTAACAAATATAGGGAATGTAATGTAGGCTTACTAGGCTATGCAATATATTATGTGCAAAAAGGTTGTTAAAATCATATTACATTCTAACATTGTAACATTACAATCTAAAAGCAAAAATAATGCTTTTGTTTTTAAAATGACTAAAGGCTAACCTAAAAATGGAAATAAAAACAAAAGCACAATCTAATTATATTAGCCTGCATTTGATTACCCCATTATAATGCTCACTTTCATAAAAACATACTTGTAGGTTTAAAATTCCACATATGGCACATTTATTGTCTCCAACAACAAATATGATCATGTTTATAGGGAAACAAAGCCTGTACTTACTTGTCTGTATAAAAAAGACCTACTTTTAAAAGTGAGTTCCCAGAACTGAATATCTCTGAAAGAAAACAGACACAAATACAAAAATTAAAGAGGACCTATTGTGCTTTGCATTTTCAACTTTCTTTAGTGTGCATCAAAAAGCTCTGCAAAGTTACAAAGTACTCCATATATATATATATATCAGTAAGCACTGTTTCTGAACTCCCTATAATGACTTGGACGTAGCAAAGTCACTTGAAGGCAAGCCTGCAACCTAAGCTAAAGGAGACAAGAGGCCTTTTTTATTCATTTTTATGTTAATTGAGGAGAGGCTTTACTACGCTGAATAAACGGTGAGGAAATAGCTTATAATTGAATGCATCGACAGCCCATCGGCTAATCTTCAACATGTTTCCCCTTAAACATTTGTTTTGGATTTATCGATGTTTAGTTTACACCAAAAAAATGCTATTTTACAAGAGAAGTCACGGACTTTGTGTCAGGTATGATTAATTTTACGGCACTTCTCATTCATTTCTATGGTATCCGTAAACTGTTGCACAACTCTGAACGAAATTCAATGATGTCAAGGCTGTAATTTGATTGGTTATCAAGGTATCCAAGTTAGCCGTTACGCGTTTTCCATATCTCCCAATAATAATTCAATTAATTTCAATTAAAATGTATTTGTATAGTGCTTTTCACAAAGCAGCTTTACAGAAAATGCATGTCTACATTACAATTTAGAGTGATCTGTTATCAGACGTGACATTGTCCAAGTTTTGTATTTCAGAAAAACACACAGTTAGCTAACAATATATTAATTTAAGGCAGAAACAATGAGCTCATTGAAGAAATGAATACATGTTGTTAAGAAAATTACTAGGATATATAGAAAATTTAGCCTAATAAGACCATCTCTAGTTGAAGTCTTGAGTTTTCTTAAGAAAAACGAACTCTTCACAAACAATATTCCTCATTTAAATAATTACCGTCCAAGGCATATTATGCAAAAAAGGGGCGGTGCCTGATTGAGTTGCTTAAGTAGTGTGCTGAAACACGCTCAAAACGGTTGACCAATCACAAACACACTGATCCAGCTGGCAAATCAGAGCGCATTGTGCTTTTCGGAAGGAGGAGCTTCACAGAGACCAGAACTAAACAGGGCTGCGTTTCTCAAAAGCATCGTAAGAGTATCGTAAGTAGATCGTAGAACCGTTTCCACCAATGGTCTCTACGATCTACTTGAGCTTATGATGCTTTTTGAAAACAGAAGCATCGTAAGCTCAAGGCAGACTAGGAAGAGAGGTGATGCAACAATATAAAAAGATACAAATAGTAAAAGGGTATATCCTTAAGCTTTTTTAAACCACTTTACATATTAGCTCCAATGTTGATGTGCCAACCACAACATGAACACATTTCCATGTGGGCAGTCAATGATCAACAGTTTCAAGATGTGACCTCTTTTGTGTTGTCTCCCTCACTCACTCAACATATTAATTCTGCCTAGTTGTTACAGTGTTTCTCCCATTAAAACTAAATGTGACAGCTATTTTGCCAAGTTTCCTGCATCAAATAAACAACTGGAGATGCAGCAGGAGCACTGGAGCGGTCAGGCTAGATAACATCTCAAGCAGAGCAGACAATATTTACTGCCGGAGAGGTTAAACGGGTCATACTGGCTTTTTCAACAGGAAAAAAAAAAAGATGGCAGAAAATTCATTATGGGATTTCTTTGGAATGACTTCATAGAAGCGCTGAATGAGATCGTCTGGCTCTCATTTACTGTAATCATGGCTTTGAATGAACAAACAGGCAGTGTGCGTTACATGAACAGAGATAAGCATACAACACCAATGCAATGAAAACCTCAAAGGACGAACATGTGAGTCTAATATAAGCATGCATTTCCAGAACAAGAACTGTGCTCAATAGAATAATAGCTTACTGTAATGATAATAGAATAAACTGCTTACTGTATTGCACTAAATGTAAAAATATGCATGTGAAACAGTGTCCAATGTTAAACATTTCATTATTTTTTTAAAGAATGTCCATGGTTCCATATCTATAAATCACACTTTTTAAATTTTCAGATATTTCCAGATTATTGTTATTCTCACTTCCTGCTCGAAGCTGTGTAGGTTTGTAACATATTTGTATGATGCCAATCTATGCTCTTCAATGGCCAATCACAACAGACTGGGCCATCTGACCAATCAGAGCAGAGTAGACCAATCACAACACACTGGGCCATCTGACCAATCAGAGCAGAGTAGACCAATCACAACAGACTGGGCCATCTGACCAATCAGAGTAGACCAATCACAACAGACTGGGCCGTCTGACCAATCAGAGAACAGTAGACCAATCACAACAGACTGGGCCGTCTGACCAATCAGAGAAGAGTAGACCAATCACAACAGACTGGGCCGTCTGACCAATCAGAGCAGAGTAGACCAATCACAACAGACTGGGCCATCTGACCAATCAGAGCAGAGTAGACCAATCACAACAGACTGGGTCATCTGACCAATCAGAGCAGAGTAGACCAATCACAACAGACTGGGCCATCTGACCAATCAGAGTAGACCAATCACAACAGACTGGGTCATCTGACCAATCAGAGTAGACCAATCACAACAGACTGGGTCATCTGACCAATCAGAGTAGACCAATCACAACAGACTGGGCCATCTGACCAATCAGAGTAGACCAATCACAACAGACTGGGTCATCTGACCAATCAGAGTAGACCAATCACAACAGACTGGGTCATCTGACCAATCAGAGTAGACCAATCACAACAGACTGGGCCATCTGACCAATCAGAGCAGAGTAGACCAATCACAACAGACTGGGCCATCTGACCAATCAGAACAGAGTAGACCAATCACAACAGACTGGGCCATCTGACCAATCAGAGCAGAGTAGACCAATCACAACAGACTGGGTCATCTGACCAATCAGAGTAGACCAATCACAACAGACTGGGTCATCTGACCAATCAGAGTAGACCAATCACAACAGACTGGGCCATCTGACCAATCAGAGCAGAGTAGAACAATCACAACAGACTGGGCCGTCTGACCAATCAGAGAACAGTAGACCAATCACAACAGACTGGGCCATCTGACCAATCAGAACAGAGTAGACCAATCACAACAGACTGGGCCATCTGACCAATCAGAGCAGAGTAGACCAATCACAACAGACTGGGTCATCTGACCAATCAGAGTAGACCAATCACAACAGACTGGGCCATCTGACCAATCAGAGCAGAGTAGACCAATCACAACAGACTGGGCCGTCTGACCAATCAGAGAAGAGTAGACCAATCACAAGGAGGGGTTTAGAGAAACCGAATGACACTGTAAAAAAAGAGCTGATGCTGCAATGGCCTTTATGACAAATTTAAAGTGTTTTTTTGTTTATCTTGGATAAATGTAAACCTATTGTAGGAGACTCCAAAATAAAAAAAGGAACTTTTCAAATAGCATAATGGGGGCACTTTAATATCATTTAAGTTAACTGGCCCATGTGAACTAGCCAGACCTTGACCCCTTGATTTTAATTGAACATTTAAATATATCTTGTTTTACAAACAATAAACATTTAGGTTACCTTATTAGCTTATGGTCTTTGCCTCATATTCAATCTGCACAATGAATCTACTTTCAATGTCTATGAGATTCTTTTAATACCATTGCATGAATATGGCCCTATTGTAGAAATAACTTCTGATCTCATTAACTTAGTGATTGTACAAACACTTCAGTGTTATTTTCAATAAAAAACCCGGACATCTAAGCTTATTTGCTATTCATTTAGTAATTAATTCATCTTTGCATGACATAACAGATGTATCTGACGACCACCTGGGGTAATATTCATGATGTTTCTATATTCATGATGCTCCTCCTGGGTGAAGTCCTCGATCTCAATTGATTATGATACAGATGGATATGGCATTAAATTAACTACTTAACTTCTGTAGTATAAAACCTTGTTTGGATATTGGATATCTTGTTGTTTGAATCCAAGTCAATAATAAATGTATAGTTTAACTGCATCACTTTAAAGTTACTGTGTCTTCATTTAAAACACACAGGGTTTAATTTAGGCTCTAGCTGTCAGGAGAATGACCTGATTCTGAATGTTTCTTGAGTTGTGATCAAACTGAAATATTAATAGACATTATCTCTCACACACACACACACACACACACACAGAGAAAGGAGGAGGCTTTCATAAGCGCTTAATAAAACTTTTAAAGGGAAAGTTCATTGACAAGTCAAACTTCTGTCATCATTAACATCATTTATTCTGTTTTAGCAAACTCATATTACTTAGAACCAAAAAGGAGATATTTTAAAGAGGCTAGAACATGTTAACATAATTTCATGTTCAAAACAACACTTTAATTTTTTCACATAATGTACATTATTGCAGTACCTCTCTTCCTAGGCTGTCTGAAATACTCTGATTAGGTTTTATTTATTTTTTAAAACCCTACTTTCGAGAAGCCTAGAGTGCTCTGATTGGCCAGCTAACCCAGTGCGTTGTGATTGGCCAAACACCTCAAGAGTGTGTCGGAAATGTAACGGCCCTTTCCATAATCGTGAGCTTCAGCTTCACATTGTGACAGACGTTTGTGAAGTAATATATAGACTTTGATCAAGGCATTTTAGGCAGGTCTGGATCAGTGTTCTCTGTTAGATAGAATAAATCACTTTTGTGGGAGACTTCGTAACTTTGCAGATCTTATACATGCACAAACAGATCCAATACACTAAAGGGAAAGGAAAACGTTCAATGTTCACACTGCTGTTAACGACAGATGGCATACGAAGACAAATTTTTCATCCTTTTTTTGAGGAACTGGTCCACCTTTCAAGAGAAAACATAAACTTCTGTGTGAATTTCTTGGGCTGTGAAGCAAAATGCCTTGATCTGGTTTTGATGCAGACATTCAGTTACACAGTAACATACTATGAGTGAGATGATAAAAGCGGCTGATGATCCCCTGCAGATCTTGATATTAGTGTGAAACAGAGCAGATGGTGTGTGTGTGTGTGTGTGTGTGTCCTGACTGCTCTCTACCAGCTGAGATGACCCGCTGAAGGGATCCCAGTGTGAGCTGGTTTTAAACATATGCCCCTCAATGCAAGTTTAATAGCGTAACGAGGGATTTATAAGCTATTTTTTGTTGACTGTGCCATTTTGTACAACGACAAAAAAAACATTCCACAACAAATTTCCTGGTTAAACATTAAAGCACACTAGTGTGATAAACAGTCCACATTTTATATATATATATATATATATATATATATATATTTTATGTAAAATTGACAAAATTATCCACAAATAACGCTTTTTTCACTCAAAAACTGAGGTACGTAAGCTCGGATAAAAAAGGCCTATGATCGATCAGTTCAAAAATAAATACAAAACCTAATTGAAAGAAAACAAGTTGACAAAAAGATTGAATCCAATATTTGGTGATGATATTGCTAACGAGAGATTTCTAAGCAATTTTTTGCAGGCCGATCATATTTGACCGGGAACACCACAAGTGTTATGGGGTTCTCAACACAGCACAGGGGATATATACACTCACCTAAAGGATTATTAGAAACACCTGTTCAATTTCTCATTAATGCAATTATCTAATCAACCAATCACATGGCAGTTGCTTCAATGCATTTAGGCGTGTGGTCCTGGTCAAGACAATCTCCTGAACTCCAAACTGAATGTCAGAATGGGAAAGGGGAAAGGGGATTTAAGCAATTTTGAGCGAGGCATGGTTGTTGGTGCCAGACGGGCTGGTCTGAGTATTTCACAATCTGCTCAGTTACTGGGATTTTCACGCACAACCATTTCTAGGGTTGACAAAGAATGGTGTGAAAAGGGGAAAAACATCCAGTATGCAGCAGTCCTGTGGGCGAAAATGCCTTGTTGATGCTAGTGGTCAGAGGAGAATGGGCCGACTGATTCAAGCTGATAGAAGAGCAACTTTGACTGAAATAACCACTCGTTACAACCGAGGTATGCAGCAAAGCATTTGTGAAGCCACAACACACACAACCTTGAGGCGGATGGGCTACAACAGCAGAAGACCCCACCGGGTACCACTCATCTCCACTACAAATAGGAAAAAGAGGCTACAATTTGCAAGAGCTCACCAAAATTGGACAGTTGAAGACTGGAAAAATGTTGCCTGGTCTGATGAGTCTCGATTTCTGTTGAGACTTTCAGATGGTAGAGTCAGAATTTGGCGTAAACAGAATGAGAACATGGATCCATCATGCCTTGTTACCACTGTGCAGGCTGGTGGTGGTGGTGTAATGGTGTGAGGGATGTTTTCTTGGCACACTTTAGGCCCCTTAGTGCCAATTGGGCATCGTTTAAATGCCACGGCCTACCTGAGCATTGTTTCTGACCATGTCCATCCCTTTATGGCCACCATGTACCCATCCTCTGATGGCTACTTCCAGCAGGATAATGCACCATGTCACAAAGCTCAAATCATTTCAAATTGGTTTCTTGAACATGACAATGAGTTCACTGTACTAAAATGGCCCCCACAGTCACCAGATCTCAACCCAATAGAGCATCTTTGGGATGTGGTGGAACGGGAGCTTCGTGCCCTGGATGTGCATCCCACAAATCTACATCAACTGCAAGATGCTATCCTATCAATATGGGCCAACATTTCTAAAGAACGCTTTCAGCACCTTGTTGAATCAATGCCACGTAGAATTAAGGCAGTTCTGAAGGCGAAAGGGGGTCAAACACAGTATTAGTATGGTGTTCCTAATATTCCTTTAGGTGAGTGTATATATATATATATATATATATATATATACACAGTATATATATATATATAGATATAGAGCGGGCAGTTGTGGCCTAATGGTTAGAGTCGGACTAGTAGGAAATGTAGGTGGGGGAGAGAATTAACAGCGCTCTCTTCCACTCCCATTACCCGCCACAACTGAGGAGCAAGGCACATAATCAAATACTGAATGCCTCTTTTGGTATTTGCCCAAAATAGTTTTGTTACTAAAATGTTTTCTTTGAACTGAGCTGAAGGAGTATGGAAAGGATAGTATAAAAATGGCCATTCTTCACTGTATCTGACAGGCTATAGAGTCAGTGTCTGTTCCTCAGCTCATTACAGCAAGAGTAAGCAGCCAACCCGCTTTTGTCAGCATCGTGCTTTAGTCCAACATCTGTTGCCTAGCAACAGTCTCATCGCACATGCCCAACTCAAGAGCCGACTGATGAAAGAACAGCCTCAAAGACTGGCCATCCTCTGTTGTATAAAGCAGTTTTGCCTTTCATACTGTGTGTTAAGCATTTATGACATTTCTACATGATATTAAACAATGTAAACATTGCTTTAGCTTGGGAGCCGATAATGACCAGTGGTTGAACATGTTACTGACCATAAAAAAAAATGGGTGCAAATAATTATTGATGCACAAATGTACTAGGTCCAGGAGGGTTTATAGCTGTAGAATGAATTTGCATTAGCGAGTATTGACAGCATGTTGTAATTTCTGATCCACTATTCATGGATTATATGACCTTTGGCCTTGATGTTCAGCCATATTATCTTTCTAGGAAATCAGAAGCTATTTATATGATTCTGTGCCAAATGACACATCTGCACATTTAATCCCTCTACACATACTGTTGAGAAGTGGCTCTTAAAATAAAGAAAGCTGCACTTAAAGGCACAGTATGTAATTTTCGGCGTAGCTTGATGACGCTGTGAAGGAGCGTGGAATGATGGGAGTTGTCGTCTTCACCTCCACAGCCAATGAAAATCCATCCGACGGGACTCACAAATCATGTTCATGGATGAGGTAATGAAATAAAGTTTTATAACAGTTACCTTTGATCACATGATTTTATTTCATTCTTATGAATAAGCTGCAAGTAACGTAATGTTTAATTGTAAATGACTACTCATATATGTCACTTTATTTGTCTAATTAATGGTGGGGTAACACAGTGCAGTTTTAAGTGTTCAACATTTGAACGTAGCCACAGGCTGACTTAGTATTTATGTATAACACATATTGTATTTAATTCCACTGCCATTGACTTGTTAAACAGTGTTAAGAAATGCCACACTGATATTGATCCTCATTTTATTTCTCTTTTTTCATGAGACTCACTGTGTTGGCATGATTTCTACGGCAGTAAAAGCGGAAACCGAGGATAAAGCGGACATGACCTCATTGACAGATGACGCAATGAGGGGGGACGTCACACTGATTAAAACTGCGAATTTCTCTGGATATTGTTGGAAACATTTGGGATAATGTAAGTACACAAGTACATCAAACATATAACACGGTACTAGCGTTTTTTTTGTGGATATTTTAATGCAAAAATCTTGCACATTCTTCCCGGTGCAACTAAATTTTGTTCCTTATGAAAAACATGTAATGTCAAATGAAACGAAAGTCGTGTAATATATATTTTTTGGTAAATATCGAGTAAAATAAATACGATTAAAAGGCAAGACTGTCAGTGAATAATGACTTAAAATTCAATCTAGTATCATAGTTTCAGAAGACTATAAGAAATATTGTGCACAAGGTATTTGGGCATTTTATTATGGTGCGTTTTTTCAGCAGCATTGCATGGAAAATACCAGCGTGAACATTCTGCTAAACTTCTCATTTTGTGTTCCATGCAACAAAGTCTTTCAGTTTGGAACTTATTGTTATTGTTATTGAAAATCATGTCAACCAATATTGTTGGTATCATCACGACACTAATTAAACCAAGCTTCCTCCAATCTTTGGTGCTGTAGCTTTTTACCTGGACAGAAGAGAGTCGTACCTGTGAAAGTGTCTCTGACTGAATGAGACCCCAGGCTCCAGCCGGGCCGACTCTAGGGACTTCACTGGGTTCTTAAAGGGCGTCTCTGAGTTCAAGGCCCGGAAGGTGCTGAAGTCATGGGTTCCTATCAGCAGTGCAGTAGCCTCTTGCATTGCATTGATATTTAGCCTTCTGTGGGGAGAATAAAGTATTGGACAGCATCAAACTCTGTTTTCTTTCGGACTGTGTGGTGACTGCGATCAACAGTATTTTAATACTGCATTTAATTACTTTAGGATATACCATAATATAGTAAAACAGTAGTTTACTATTACTGTTTTCTATTTTGATGCATTTTAAAAGGTAATTTATTCCTGTGATCAAAGCTGAATTTTCAGCATTATTTCTCCAGTCTTCAGTGTCACATGATCCTTCAGAAATCACTCTAATATGATAATTTTCTGCTCAAGAAACATTTCTTATTATTATCAATGTTGTAAACAGTTCTGCTACTTCATATTTTTCTCGCTGGAAGTAGTAGTTCATCCGGTTTCTTTATGCCTGCTCTTTTATGAAGTACTGTGAATTCGGACATACTTCTTTTGTCACATGCTTTTTTTCGCCTACTATATAATAGGGAAGTTTGCGATTTTGGATGCAGCCAACCATTTACTTAATTCCTGGATGAATCAGCCATTTCAACAAATCGAATGAATGAATGACTCAATAACTTACTCATTTAGACATGTACCGCCACCTACAGTGTTGGTATCTTTTTTAGCGTATCACTTCATTAAAAAAAATATTTTATATTTTGGTGATAATAATGGCTTAAAATTATATTTGAGGGGTAATTTATCAGCCAAACTTTGCCTCCGCGAAGTGGATTAAAATCGTCCAATGCACAGCTAGCCGTGGATTATCACGCTTATACCATGGTCATGACCAAAAGGGTCAAACTGATGGTTATTTTCATCAGTTACAGCTAGATCTAGCATTCTGCCCACGTTGAATCAGACACAGAGATAAAGTAGTGAGTAAGATTACATTTATTTTAAGTAATGAATTATAGCATTTATTTTATTCATTATTGAGGGGGGGAGGGGGGTGTACCTACGTCTGTTCAGCGTCTTTCTCTATCGACAGGTTTATTATTAAGTTTTTACTATTATTAAGTTGAATTATTTCATAATACCACTTAACAGCCCGATATATATATATTAGTGCTGTCAAACGATTAAAATATTTAAATCGCGATTAATCGCATTAATGTCATAGTTAACTCACGATTAATCACACATTTTTATCTATTCTAAATGTCTCTTGATTTCTTTTTGTCTCATTATTTTTTCTCATTTTAATGCTCTTATCAACATGGAAAAGTGGATCGGCTTGCTTTGTGCAAATGTTTTTTATTGAAAACAACATTGGCATATACAGTGTTAAATTTCACTTGGATCAAATAATCTCTCACACAATGTAACACTGTCCATTACGGAGCCCCCCTAGTCCCACTTTGTCAAAAAAATGTATTATAACTATCTCGTGGCCTCAAGATAGTTATAATACATTTTTTTGACAAAGTGGGACTAGGGGGGCTCCGTAGTCCATCAATAAAAGGGTGAAAGAAATACTGACGAGGTCCTGATATTGACGAGGGGCGGAGAATTCGCATCAGCTGTGTGTGTGTGTGTGTGTGTGTGTGTATGTGCTTGGCCATCATCAAGTGGTATTTCAGACTGGACGCGCTGCGATGATGATAGCTCAGTTCACAACGACAAAACACACAGATCACTTTGGTCTCGTCAATGGAACCATTTGGCAACTTTTTAAAAGTAAACTTTCCATTCAGAATCTTATTGGCATCCATTTCGGCGTCTCACGCTTGTCATCCACTCAAAACGTAACGTTAACTTAACGTATTTGGCCGGCTCGCAAGCCCAAACAAGTGCGGCGTGCCTGTTGTTTTGTTCCCGGTCTAGCTAGATCCGCTTGCGCTTTGGTCGACGAAGCAACAAAACGTCCTCACGCGGCGCAAGCCATTGAAATGAATGGGTTTCATAGTGCAGCGCCGCGTCCTGTTGCAGAAGCATGTGAAAAAAAGACAAAGTTTGCTAGGCCAAAAAGATAAAAAGAATTTTAATCGCACGATAAAAATTTTTGCGCCGTTAAAATGGGTTTGCGTTAACGCCGTTAATAACGCGTTTAACTGACAGCCCTAATATATATATATATATATATATATATATATATATATATATATATATATCAATAATCATAATTAATATATATATATTAATATTTTTTCATTGCATGCTTTAAATTATTAAAATTGATTAATGATTAATTCTAACTTAAAAGACACACAGGTCAAGGAACATTGAGATGAGCACAACCTCGACAAACATCCATTTTTAAAGGGCTTAATCCAGTTGATGTGTGGGGAACAGCAGTTCTTATGAATGAGATGGAAAGCCAGATGGAATGTGTGTGTTCATGGACCAGACATAAGACGACAGTGAGTGTTGTTCTGCGTCACTACGAGCCTGAAGCTTATCTTGGCCTACTTTCTCACTAAATATGAAGACAGTGGAAAAAATAGCATTAATGTTCACTCGTCACCTTGGAGACGAGCCTCTCGCTCCGTCGTGGGCTTCAAAAAGACATCTGAGGCACTGCCGAAACAATGCATGCTTTCCTCATCTGCGTTCTTTCGTTTCAATGTTGGCCTAGATAATCATTTGCTTGCCCTTGCAATGGGTCTTGTTTGTGAGTGTATATAATTCATGTGCAGCTTTTTCCAGTGCTTGTTCCTATTCCTCTCTGAGAGGATTTAGCTTCTGTGACACAGGCGTAGTGATGCGGTTTCAGACAGAAGCGCTCTGAGCACGTGCAGAAGAGCGGGGGTGGCACTCACGTGTCTCGTAATGCCCAGCATAGATCCCTCTCCGTTACTGGCATTTCTGTGTGATGTCTGAGACCTGAAGCAAAGCGGTACACATATGTCCGTGATATGGCCTGATAGCGTGCGTGGAAGTCGCTGTGGACACGGTAAGCCCTGGTGATTCTGGGGGAAAAAGACAGAAAAGCAGACACTGATTCAAATCTGGTAATGCACATGCTCATGTGTTTGTTTTGCAAACTCCCCCGCCAATTTCCACTAAAAAAGGTTCAAGTTAGTCCAGAGTAATCAAGACACTGGAGGAAATATCATAACACTGGTTCTCATGAAAGAAAAACAATAGTCACTCAAAATTCAAATGCATCTTGATGTAATAACAAACAAATCTGGTTGAGCGAAGTGGTGCGCGACACGGAAATAAGTTCCTTTATCTGACATTTCAGCCACTTCTGCTACAATGTTAAGATAGCGTATTTTTAAACTTTTTTTTTAACTAGGAGTGGAAATGTGTTAAAATAATTAATAAAATAATGATATTAATAATTAAATTCCATAAACCAAAAAATAAATATATATTTAATAGGGCTGTCAAATCACGATTAATCACATCCAAAATAAAAGTTGTTTTTTTACATAATATATGTGGGTGCACTGTGTATAATTATTTTGTATATATATATATATAAATACACACACATGCATGTATATTTAAGAATTTTTTTTTATTTATATATAAAATATTTATATTTATATATAATATAAATTATATATAAATCTATATACAGTATATACATGAAAATATTTCTTAAATATATACAAGCATGTGTGTGTATTTATATGTATAAAATAATTATACACAGTGCACCCACATATATTATGTAAAAAAACAACTTTTATTTTGGATGTGATTAATCACGATTATTCATTTGACAGCCCTAATATTTATATTTATATATTTTTTGAAAGAAGTCTCTTCTGTTCACCAAGGCTGCATTTATTTTATCAAATCATATTTTCATATTATTATCAATGTTGAAAATAGTTTATGCTGCTTAACATTTTTGTGAAAACAGTGATACCATTTAAAACATTTTTGTAAGATTAACAAAACAGAAATGCATACTTTTAAGCAAGGATGCATTACATTGATCAAAAGTGACACTGAAGACATTTATATTGATACAAAAGTAAATAAATGTAATAAATGCAAATAAATGCTGTTCATTTGAACTTTCTATCATCAAAGGTACTGAGACTTATACTGATATATATATATATATATTTTTTTTTTTCATAAAAATTGTATTACTTTACATAATTAATAATTTCCATAACTTTAACAGGTCTAGAGATCCCGATTAAAATTCACTCATACAGTATGGTTGTCCGAGCTCATGCAAATGCTGGTTCTTAAATAAAATGTTAAAAGGACAAATTAACGAAATAACCTGTTTTAGCTTAATTTTTATTTTATTTTTAATCCTTATTTTAAAGGATTTTAAGCCATTCCGCGGCCCTTAGTTGGTCCCGACCCCTTCATTGAGAACCACTGCCATAGACATACACTGAAGAAAGAACCAAACCATTTCTAGAAACCTGATTATCACTGTCTGCAACCACTTGGCAATGCACTAAAAACCACGCAGAGCACCTTCAGAAACCACACAACCGGTCTGGGAACCACCCATAGCAACAAGCTAGTAGGAGGACAGCGAGTTTTGCACAGCCACACACCTCACATTTTATTCAGAACACGTTAAAATCGAGTCCTTTTTACAATATGAAATACTACATATATATATATATATAGTAATTAGTTGAATAACAGTGAAACTTACAACAGTATTTACATCATCTGTAAGGTTTTTACGACGCTAGATATGCTGCTCCAAACACTGTCACCTGCTGTGATGGTGCTCTTCATCTGACCAAGTGCGCTTATGGATTAAACTGGTGGTCTTGAAACCCCATGAGTTCTATGTTGTCTCACAAAAAGCTTCAACTCGTCATTAAACATTCATGCAATACAGTCCCATGAGGCCTTTTGAGAGGACCAGTCTATCACCGTCAGACTAAAGCACATGACAGAGGGCTTAATTAATAATCATGAGAGGACAGTATGGATCTTCTGTGAATCTACTCCTGAGTTTAATGGTAACGTGACAAATCAACAAATAAAATCAAGTTCAAAAGTCACGGATCCTGTTGACATTCAACACACTTACTGTGATGAGGTCATACGAGTCAAATGAAGAGGGTTTATGTTACCTTATGTTAACAGAAAGGGGACATTTACAAAGAACCGTCCACAGATAAACTGCCAATGTTCTGCTAACAATGTTATATATAACATACCGGTAATTATACTAAGGATGCCCCAAAATATAACTATCTGTAAATACAAAAAGAAAGAAATATTTTTTATCTGCATTTATAAACAAAAATTACATCAGTATCAAAAGGTGTGATATTTATAAGGTGATATTTCCTATAACAGAATTGATTTTCAAATGCATATTTTTACCTTTGTGAGAGCATATTTAATTAATTGTGGCATTTTTGTGAAATGATGTGCTTTAAATTATTTCAGGCACAATTTAAACTAGAGTAAGTAAGATAAACTTAAACTGTTTACAGTTTTTGAAATACATAAAATATATAATAAATTGTTCAAATACACTACCGTTCAGAAGTTTCAGTATTTTCTTGACAGAAAGAAAGAAAGAAATTAATACTTTTATCAGCAAGGACACATTAAATTGATCAAAAGTGACAGTAAATACATTTATAATGTTTCAAAAGCTTTCTATTTCAAACAAATGCAGTTCTTTTGAACTTTCTATTCATCAAAGAATCATGAGAAAAAAAATTACATCACGGTTTCCACAAAAATATGAAGCAGCACAGCTGTTTTTAACATTGATAATAATCAGAAGCATTTCTTGAGCAGCAAATCATCATATTAGAGTGATTTCTGAAGGATCATGTGACACTGAAGACTGGAGTAATGATGCTGAAAATTCAGCTTTGATCACAGGAATAAATTACATTTTAAAATACTGTATATTCAAATAGAAAGCAGTTATTTTAAATTGCAATATTGTTTCAAAATATTACTTTTAAACTGTATCTGGATCAAATAAATGCTGCTGAGAAGAGACTTCTTCAAACAGTGATCTTTTAAAAAAGCATCTCCTTCAGTTATACTATTTTCATTAGTGTGAGGAGACCGTCTTCAGTGGGCAGTGAGTTTTAAACATAGTGAAGCCGAGAGAAAAGAGCGCATCTGCCAGCAGCAACTCCAGATAAAAGCACCATTAGACTCTGCAGGGTCGCTGGGGCATTTCAGGGACAATTTCCACCAGTTTGCTCCTCCACTCACAACACCAAATACAGAAGATGACATGCTCAGGCTCCCAGAGGAGTCTGTCAGTGGCGATTAATGATTTACCAGCAGTCGCTAATCGCTGCTAACAGGAACATGGAATAAAACACAAACAGACCAGACATGAGCACTGTGTGCCCTCAGTTTTAAAGAGTTTTTGTGACATAAGGCAAATGTAAAATGAAAATGGCAATGAAACAGTTACTAAAGCATTCCAAGAGAATCCCAGGCGTCTGTGCAAGATGAGCATTAGTGACATCGATTCTTGATGTGAATTGTGAATGGTTCCTGTGACTCAATCAGACCTGAGGTTCCCCAACCCACAACCACTAAAATATTCATCACTGCTCGTCCCACCAGCCAACTACACAAACTTATACGATTTGGATTGAAATAACAAACAAAGAAAAAATATGAATTTAAAGGGAAATTAAAATTCTGTCATCATTTACTCACCCTTGCCCCTTTTCCACCAAAGCATTTTGAGAGCCGGTTCCGAGCTGGTGCCTACTCGCGAACCAGTTCTTTGTGTTTCGACAGCCAAAGAACCAGTTCTCGGCCAGAAAAATTCGTTCCAAAGCGGCACCAACTCTTTGCTGGACTAGAACCGTTCTTTTACCACGTCATGCTTACGTCGGGGGCTGGGGGCGGGGTTATTGTGACCAACAACACGACAGGAATGGGAAAGCTAAGACGTATGGCGACGTACACAGTGACGTAACGACGTCGTTCGCTGGGCTCTCTAGTCAGTGGAAAAACAAACAGGTTCTGAGAAGGTTCGCAAGTTGAACCAACTTTGAACCAGCACCAGTTCCGAACCAGTTCTTTTTTGGTGGAAACGAGGTACCTGATATCTTTCCAAACTGGTAAGACTTTCGTTCATCTTTGAAATACAAAGATCTTTTAAATGAAATCTGAGAGATTTCTGTCCCGCCATTGACAGTCTACGCAACTACCACTTTGACGTTTCATACTACCGTACTTTCTTATACACACAAAATGATTTTCTTTAAAGGATTCACTTGGTCGCTAACAGCAAAACACCACACCAGCACACTAAAGAAGATGTGTCAAGGTGACTTTGTAAAAGCAATTTACAGAGCATTTAATACAAGGAAGGTCTGCCTAGAGCAACATGGGTTTAAATCTCTTGCACAACAGGTCATAGTAATTCCCATGAATCCCCCCTTCAGGGGTTTGAATCTCCAGATAACTGGCCCTGATCTTTCACAACTTAGTAACCTTCAAAGACTGCAGCAGATCTGAATTAGCCATGTTTTAACCTCTATGACACGGACACTACACAGTGTGAGACATTGTTTGACTTTAAAAAGAAAAACTTTGAGTTAATGCTATATGAGGGTCATGTTTTCAATGTTTAATGGTGTGTTCACACTTGGTTCGGTTGAAACGAACTGTTGCGATTGCGCTGTTAATGTGGTTCATTTGCCCTGATAATATGTGTCTACAGGTCAGAAATCATTCTAATATGCTGATTTGATGCTCAAGAAATATTTCTTATTATCATCATCAAAATTTAAAACAGTTGTGCTGCTTAATATTTTAGTTGAAACTGTGATATTTTTTCCCCCCAGGATTCTGTGATCAATAGAATGTTAAAAAGAACAGCATTTATTTGAAATATAATTGTGTTGTAACAATGTAAAAGATTTTAATGTCAGTTTTGATCAATTTAATGAATTCTTGTTTCATAAAAGTAATAGTAATTTCTTTCAACAAAAAAAAAAATCTTACTTACTCAAACTGTTAAACAATAGTGTATATAAAAAATGTGGTTCAAAAACAATGGAACCCTGTTTCCACCACAGAATAAAAAATAAAAAAGCTAAATGCGACTTTTTATCTCACAATTCTGACATTTTTCCTCACAATTGTGAGTTACAAAGTCAGAATTGCGTGATATAAAGTCAGAATTGCGTGATATAAAGTCAGAATTGCGTGATATAAAGACAGAATTGCGTGATATAAAGACAGAATTGCGTGATATAAAGTCAGAATTGTGAGGGGTGGAAAAAAATCACAATTGCGAGAAAAAAGTCAGAAAATTGTGAGTTTTTGTCTCTGACTTTATAATTTGCAATTGGGAGTTTATATCCTGCAATGCAGAGATGGTGGAAACAAGCTTTTTAAGTGGTGGAAACAAGCTTCCATAAAATACATACAGCTTTTTAACTCCCTTAAAAGACTCCCACCTTATAGGTTCTGCTTTCAAGTGGAAGTTTAAGGCCTCCACCAGGGTTTGCTCCAGCAGTGGGGGTTTGTCTGCTCTCCGCTGGATATCCACATGTGCAGCGTTACACAAGGCATGCACACCACTGTCTGTTCTACTGGAGATGGACACTGACACCTCATTGACCGGCTTTAGTTTTCGCACTGCACTCTACACAGAAACAAACAAACAGCAGCAATGAAATGAATGGTATCCAGACACGTAGGGCCAGATTTACTAAACAGATCAAATTAGCGTGAGAGTGCAATTCCAAAAAAGCGCAGAAAGTTCTGCCTCTGATCTACTGACGACGCGAAGTATTTTAAATACGTTATGGAAGTTAAAAGTTGGTTCTTAGATAGGTTGTCTAGTGATGAATTTGTATTAATATATGGTGTGTATGTGTTTACCTGTGATTGTAAATTTTATAAATGTGAAACGTATTGTAATTTTGTATTTATAATACTATACAATACCAATGCACCTGTTGCTAGGAGTGAAGTTTGTGGATAACATCAAGGACCACAATGGAAACAAGTTTTTAACTTCGTGTTATCCTTGACAAATTATTGTTTCATTACTTTTTTGTGCAACAAATCCAATCACAGAGACAATACAATCCATGCAAGAGCAGCTAACTGTCTTGCCAACAGAAATACACCACACAGGAAAACATTTATATTACATTTCCAAAAGAAATGCAGTTTAAGGAGCAGACATATTGCTTTAAAGAGGTCAGGTGACATGTTTTGAGACAAGCACCAGAATCAGAGAATTTGAATGCAGTAAAATAGAGAACTGGATCGTGTCAGTTTAAACTGACATTTTAAACATTTTCTTACCGAAACAAGTATCAAACAAACAAACCAAACAAATTGGCATCAGTCATGAGGAAAAGCTATTTGAGATAGTGAACTGTTTTTGATTGTCAGGCAGAGACTGACCTCTAAATGATTCTCAACCCCCTGTACAGCTTGATCGGCTGGTGTTCTCATCACGCCACTGAGGACAGAAGGACAAGCAGACATGTGGTGTTATAATAACTTAAAACAGCTCAATAAGGAAGAAGCGTGACTGTGCTTGACATGGAGACAGACCTGTATTTGGTCCCTGCGTATTGGAAAAAGATTAAATAACGGGCGGTGGAGTGTAACGTTCGCATGTTTACCCGGTATATTCGTTTGCAGTTTGTCAGAACGAGAAGTTAACAGGATTGAAAAAGCAGTGGACATGTACGGCCAACAAATACGTAGCCATTAGACGTCGTACAAGTCATGTTGAAAATCAGAGGCATGTGTGAGCGCCACAAAGGAAAACACAGCTGCTGTCTGACGTTTAGAAGCCGAGGCGATGCCTGTTTAAAAAAAAAGGCGTTGAACTGCCAAATTACCTAAAACACACATCTTTTCAGCCTTGAGACGTGTTTACCTTACAAGAGTATTTATTTTTATACCATGTTTGGCTTCATTTGACAATATTTATTTTCTAAATGTTGGAAATTTAAAGGCGGAATTGGAGGACGACATAAAAACCTTTCAAAAAAATCCGCGGGAGCAGGGACAAACCTGACGTAGACATTGACGTAATGGTGATTGACAGAGGGGGGCGAACTTAAAGCTCTGGTGTACATTGGTAAAACATTTTTTTTTTTAAAGATTTTATATAGAGATGGATACTAAATGTGAGTTTTGTGGAATGTAGAAGCAGACTGTTGTTCGTTTATTTGTTGCAACCGCATTTGTTATAGAATATTTTGGAATGAAATGGAAAATTTGTAGGTGAAAAGGGTGATTCATAATCTAATTTATTAACTGCATCAAAACTTGTGTAACAGTGTACCGTTAATAAATACTGTAATTATTGTAGCCTAAAGTGTTGCTGAAAGAAAAATAATGAAAATATTTTACTGGTGTAAAAAAAAATATTTGAAGGATGACCTTATAAGGAAAGTTAAACGGATAGCGCACTCTAAAATGAAAATAATTTACTCACCCTGGTGTTGTTCTATGCCCTTCTTTCTTTTATGGGCCACAAAAGGATATTACCGGTAAATACTTTTTTATATTTAAAAAATACTATTTATGTAACATGATGTACCTTCTTCTCTGAGATGAATATATCCATTGTGTTCAGCGTAACAAGAAGTTTTCACATTCACATCTGTCAACTGTCATTCGGACTGTTATCAGACAAGAAGTTCCGGTCCAGAGATATTTAACTCAGTGAAGAAAGCACACAGATTTCTAGGCTTTGTATTTCATGTCGTGTTTTGGTTCATCTTGATTTCTCACAACTTGTATGCTTTTCCAGAGCGACACGGAGTGAACTGCAGTGCTAATGGAGTCTCACGAATGTGTTCATCGTGCAGAGAAGCCCAACGGCCAAGGTCAAGAATTACGTTAAATACATTACATTTTGGTTTGTTTTCACTAAACCCTGCTATTCACTGCCACTATGTGGACGAGCTGGAGCGGGACATTTTTATAAAAAAAATTCTCCTTACAGGCTGTGTTTGAAATCGCCCACTATACCTTAAATAGGGTAAAGGGGGCGAGGTATGCTATATTATATGAGGGGACAGCCATTTGTAGTGGTGTCCAAAACCATAGTGAAAGTTATCAAGTGCACTCATTCAATCCCATAATGCACCGCAATAATGACATATGCTCAACCATAGATATCCATAATAAAGGCTAGATGTTTCGTCCGCGCTACTGGCCAATGGAGGTCGACGTCCGCACCTGGCGGCCATCTTGTCACAGGCAGCTCGCTCACTCGTAACATTGTGTTTTAATGGCGCATGTACTTTTTAAATAACCATAACTTGCTCAATTTTCTACCGATTTTCAAACGCTTTGGTTTGTTACAAACTTCAGAGATGTAGTTATGACACTGCATACTTATGAATAATAAGTGTATAAATAAATAATCAACCAGAAATTATAGCCACGTTTATAACGTTTGTAAGAAACCAAACCGTTTGTAAATCCGTCAAGATTTCAACGAGATTTGTGTTCATGCTGATCACTCATCTTACATCAGGCACCACAGAGCCCGCCAGAAAGCTTGCCTGTGACAAGATGGCCGCCGGTGATGACGATAGAGACTCCGCCGTAAGACATCTATAGCCTTTATTACCGATATCTATTTGCTCAACGGCTAGATAATACCCATAATGCACTGTGAGGGTTGTGCCTTTTTAATTGGTTTAATTAAGGTTAAACATGCTAGTTTCCATGACAGTGTTCAAGATAAATCTTTTCATTACTACTGGAGCTGCCAGTTTGCTAAGTTTCAAATGATTATTAAACAGCAAGCACAAACTATGCAGCCCTTCCCGCCACACTAAAGGCCTGTTCACACCGGGACGAATTTCGCGTGCGATATTCGCCGACATTTAACGCCTCGTGACTAAACAAAGGGCGCCAATGTAAGTGTGCACACACCGACGCGGAAAACGCCACGCGGAAAAGCGTTTTTCAAAAAACGCCTCGGGTCCGACCAATGAGATTGGCGCTTTTGCTTACGTGTCTGGAGCTTCTGAAGTTACAGTAAAACACAACTTGGGGGCGCTCAAACACAAAACGGTCTTGCCGAGCACACATGTAACGGCGAAGAAGATATACGCCAAGTAGTGTCTACAGAAATAAGACGAGGAAGATGCAAGGCAAGATGAATGTAGAGCTGCTGGTCTCGTTGGTGTGGGAACATAAAGAATATGACAAACGCGACAAACTTGCTCTCTTCTTCTGAGTGACAAGCGAGTGTCAAGCCCCCGTTCACACAACACGCGACCAAGCGACGCGATACCATTAATTTCAATGGTGAGCGGGCGACCTCCGGCGACACGCGCGACAGCGACCGTTGGCGACTAGATGGGGCGTGTCTAGCGACGCGACAAAGTTGAGAAATTTTTAACTTTATGCAAATGAAGAGCGATTTTCGCGAGCGACAACCAATAGGAGTGGAGCGCACGTGATCCTTCTCCTCAGCCCCTGGGCCTGCAGTGATGGATGGCAAGAAAGCTGATTCGCTGTCTTTTGGATGTCATACTAGTCAACCAGTAGTGGGAACGCCCACTAGCGACCTCATCGCCAGCGCCTGGCGACTTGCAGCGACAAAGTCGCGTGTAGTGTGAACGGGGCTTAAGAAGCGTAAAGTTGTGCAGCGCCACTTTGTGTACCGGGGTATTTCTGTTTTACATTAAGCGCCATCTAATGCCAGGGAATGAATTTGCATGTTCACTCGACTCATCGTCGGCGAAAATCGCTTGGGTGTGAACACAAAAAACGCTGACGAATAACGCGCCGATATTCTTCCCGGTGTGTACGGGGCTTAAGTGTCTGAATTCACTCACTCGTTCTCCTTTAAGCAGACTATATTAGTGGAGTAATAGGGAATGGTGAATGAGGGTATAGGGGGCGAAGCCACAGTTAAACCAAATATTACACACACAGTAAAAATGTGGGATATTTGAAGGACGCTCCCTTATCATCGTTTGCCGCATCTTTGACGACGGTCCCTTAGCTCTCACAGCGCTGAAACTGATCCACATAGAGATCTGTAACAGCGTGTCACAGTGTCACTGTTTTACCGGGGAAAGGGATACACTTGCGTTTTACATTCAGGCGTATTACAACCACCGGCAATGCTGTGTTACATTTTTAACTGAAAGAAGGAATAACTGCAAAAATGACGGTGGATTTTGAGGAATGTATTAAAGATTCTCCCCGTTTCAGGTAAGAAGAACACACTCATGATCCACAGCTGACGCCTGTTTGCATGTGAATGTTCATGAATATTCTCTTTGAACAACACACACAGTTATTAACATCGTTGGCGGTTCTTCTCTAATGTGTTTCTCTGTGCGTTTATGGTCAATTGGGGGTTAATTGTAAAATACAAAAGATTTTTGTGTGAGGTTGTGGGTTTATGTTAAAAAACGACGAGTCTTAAAAACAGGTCTGGCTTTTATGCTTCGTTTATAACAATGTGATTTTAAACATGGTATGTACTTCATAGGTATGTTTTTAGGGCATCACTGGCGCGTGCTACATTGGGCATCATAGGCGCCCAAAAAGGCTGTCTCGCTCGTCATCATCATCTTACTAGGTTATGAGGACATTGGCCGTGTTCTTGAGGGACCAGTTGAATGAATGAGGGTTTTTTAAGGACACGGATCTCTAGCTGCAATAGCTCAGTTTCGCTTGATTCTTGCAATAGTTGTGTTACAGATGTTGGTCGGTGGATGCTATGCTGAATCGTTTACTGATATAAATTAGATAAATCGGTCCAGCCTAATGCGAAAGTATCGCATTAAACCCAATGCAGCGATGATGTTCAGATGAATTCATGAAGGGGGGCGTTGCTGTGCTCTACACGCCAAGTATCAGGATTACTAATGCAGAAACACTGGCCATTTACATGCACAACTGCACAGCTTTCTTGAATATACACTCATCTGTTACAGTAGCATTAATTATCACAGTAATAAGGCTTGCATGTATAATGCATAATGCTACAGAAAAATTATATAGTCATTAAGCCTTTTACCAGAGACAGTCATTTAGTAGTCATCATCATTCGTCACAATTAATTATAACAGTCATCAATAGACTTTATAAAAACATAATATTGCTTTTTTTCAGGGCCATTGATTCAACTGCAATAAATAAACTAGCTAAATATTGTTAGCAGATGTTTAAGTTGGAGTCAAAAAGGTTGAGAACCACTGACTTAAAGGGATAGTTCACCCTAAAATGAAAATTGTCATTATTTACTAAGTAAAAAACAGCAATGCTGAACAAAGTGAATTACAACACAATATAATATAAAATGCATGACATCCCTACATATAAATATAATCATGAGCATTATATAAAAACACAAATGCATAAAAAATGCCCAAAATGCCAAAGAATGAATATGCATTTTAAAAACAGCAAGGGAACATGCAAACAAATGTTTAAAACCTGAGAAAATCTGAAGAATATCCTGATTGCCCTTTTCCATTTAATTAATTAACAGGAGCTAAAGTGCTTAAAATCACATAAAATCATAAACGTTTAATTAAAATGGTTCATACATTGTTTCAAAAGTCCTCAGGAGTATGCAGTAGCTTTGTGTGACTGAAATTTCATATTTTTTTATTCAAATCTTCTCTATAGCATACATGAGAAAAGTAGCAATGTCCCATCTGTTTTTGTAGAGTTTTTTCCATGAGACTGTTGACTCAACAAAAAAACTGATCTGATTGATTCATAAATCCGACTTATGTTTTATTATATTTCAGTTCATTGACTCAATCGTCTTGTTGCCATTGAATTAATGAATGTAGATTTTCAGTCTTATGCATCTTATAATTCCAAAAGGCTGGAATATAGTTGTTTGGACTCCTTTTATTACGTTTTAACAGGACATTTAAAAAAAGATTTGTATTGGTTTGAAACTGAATTTTTGCTTTTTGATGAACGATTCCTTTTATTTTCTAGCCTGGTGTCTAACGTTGCAGGAATTACGGCTATATAAACCAATACAATTTTTAGTTCTGTCCTTGTTCCCTGCACAGCGAAAGTCTTGGTTTCAGTAGTTTAGTCAGCACACGTGCAGCTTTCAGCATGGGCAGATTCACTTCAGATGAATTCTAATGAAGTGAATCACAGCTTTTGACAGTCATGGGTCTGTGATTGCCATCATACATGAAGGACACAGAAGATTCTGAACTTGTTCTCCATCTGTTCAGCTAATCTTTTATCTTCTTTGTCAGACATTGAGGCATCATGAACGTCATTCTACAGCAGTGATGTTAAATACTATGCGGTGAATGTGATTTCACCAAGTACAACATGTTCCTGGATCAACATCCATCATGCACATAGACATTTATCCAGCACACTGTCTGTGATGCTCCGAGCTCTGCCCTCTGTGTGTCTCTGAGGCTTCAAGGACTTTTGAAAGGCAGGCATCAGGGTCATGGAGATGTGGAGTCTCGGCAAGGGAGTTGATGTTCTGGGCAGACATCCAGTATTCCCAGCTTCACTCACTAACACTCTCTAGGGACCATACATGAAGAGCCAGACTGCAGATTTCTGGGAAAAATGATGGTTTATCCCCATGATCCTATAGGACAAGCGATTTGGAGAATGAATGGATGGATTTATCTTGTAGTGTCCTTTACATTTAGCACATTCAGACACGCTTGTTTGTTTTGTCACCCTCTGACATTTTCAAATAGTCTATTGAAGGAAAAGATCCAGTGAATGTACTTTTTTACACTTATATTTTTTTAAAGAAATTATTAGTACTTTTAGAGGCCTAGAAAAGTTGCAATTTTCTACATAAGAGTCGACCACCATCATGTTGGCTGCCATTTTGAGGACAAGGTCACATGACTAACACATTTTCCAGAGTATTGACCTGTCCGAATACACACGCTTGCGGTTTTTGTATTTGAACACTTGTCTACGTTCAAGACGTATTTGTGGTATTTGGCCCAAGTGTTAAGGGTTAGTTCACCCAAAAATGACAATTATTTCATTAATTTCTCACCCTCATGTGGTCCCAACCCCGTAAGACTTTCGTTCATCTTCGTAACACAAATACTTTTTTTTTTTTTTATGAAATCTGAAAGATTTCTGTCCCTCCATTGAAAGTCTTTTTACCCAAAACTCTTGACGGTTCAAAATGGTCATGAAGAGAATGTAAAATAAATAAATTAGTTTACTGATCAATTTTTATGTGAATACAACTTGACCTCCCTGTTTGCTTGCTTTCATCACTTTTTGCTTCTCTTCTCATGTACTGGATACTAGCTGAAAAGCTAATCAGAGGGATTTGTATCACTGACTGACCGACACCAATTCTGACAGTATCTGTCTAGTGAAACGCATAGCACAAACTGAGCTGACAGATGCTCAATGATGGCTTAAAGATGGCTCAAATATGGGTCAAAGATGGCTCAAAGATGGCTCAAAGATGGCTCAAAGATGGCTCAATGATGGCTCAAAGATGGTCCAATGATGGCTGAAAGATGGCTCAAATATGGCTCAAAGATGGACAACCTTCAACTTGGTGAAACCATCATTTCTACTTGTGACGCCAATAACTCAGTTTTCTCAATAACTCAATAAGATTTAGTTTTAGCTTTGTCTCTTACAGTAAACTCATACTCATATGTCTGGGTCTTAATTAAAGGGAGAGTTCACCCAAAAATAAAAATTCAGCCATCATTTACTCGCCCTCATGTCGTTCCAAAACCCGTAAGACTTTCGTTCATCTTCGGAACAAAAATGAAGATCTTTGATGAAATCTGAGAGCTTTCTGTCCCTCCATTGACAGCTACGCAACTACCACTTAAGAAGACACTTCAAAAAGTTTATAAAGAGATTGTAAAACTAATCCATATGAATTGAGCGGTTTAGTCAAAATTTTCTGAAGAGTCACGATCGCTTTATATGATGAACAGAATGAATTTAGACTTTTATTCACATTAAACATTGATCAGCGAACATAAACAGAAGCTCAACCGAACCTGCTTAATGCAAGAACAAACCTCATTGGCTCTTGCTGAAGCTCAAACGTTCTGCGTAACACAAGAATGAACCTGATTGGTTGTCGCACGTCAAGCGAACATGCTTGAGCTTCTGTTTACCACAAGGGATGTGTGCGTTGATGAATGTTTATATGTGAATAAAAGCCTAAATTAAATATGTTCATCATATAAAGCAATCAAGTCTCTTCAGAAAACTTTGGACTAAACTGCTCAATTCTACGGAGCCCCCCTAGTCCCACTTTGTCAAAAAAAATTATTATTTGTGGCCTCAAGATAGTTATAATAACATTTTTTGACAAAGTGGGACTAGGGGGGCTCCGTACAATTCAGATGTTTTAGTTTTACGATCTCTTATGAATTTTTTGTTGTGTCAAAGTGGTAGTTGCGTAGCCGTCAATGGAGGGACAGAAAGCTCTCAGATTTCATCAAAGATCTTCATTTCTGTTCTGAAGATGAAGGAAAGTCTTGCGGGTTTGGAACGACTTGAGGGTGAGTAAATGATGGCTGAATCTTTATTTTTGGGTGAACTATCCCTTTATATTGTAAGTCCGTCTAATTCGATCCAAGGGCGGCATTCAAATTAGCGGTGAAGGTCTCAACGCGCGTTCCGTCTCTTCCAATGGCAAAGGGATATTTAATTAAATGCAATACTTTTTGTCTTATGTATTAACTCGTTTCATCTGACTCCATAGAATGAAAGTGTTTTAATGATATCTGTGCATCATTAAGTATACGTTAATGTTTGACTATTCGTTTTAACTCCAATGAAAATAAAGTCAAAGTCTGTTAGAATAATCAAATATAACAATTTATTATGTCAGGTAAATGTATTTTAACAATTCCATAATCAATTGAAAGATAATCAATGCAAATCATCAAATGTTTTAGGATTAGAGAAATAGATGCGAACCCAACATGAACTACATGAGCTAAACCTCACGGGCTGATCTGAAATACAGAAAAAGCCACGATCCCTTGCTGCCTTCCATTAAATAGCCAGACCTCATTTAATATGTAAACCTGTATTCACAGTGGAAATGTACTGTGTTCATCCCCCCAGACTTACTGGGGGCAGAAGTAAATTTACATGGTACCATTTGCTAACAGTGGAAATTAGCATTGAGTTCACACCTTGGGAGTAGGAGACCACATTCATTTGTGTGCCAGATATCCCTAAACTCTTAAAAAACCTTATTACCTTTTGTTTTATACTTTGGGAATGAGACATCTGAACCAGCCACCCTGAGACCTTTAAAATGATACCAAACATAATACTCAATGATAATCATTCACATTAAACCATACATTCTTATGTGAGTTTTTATGTGTCACTGCGAGAGTGGGGGATGTGGGGAAGAAGTGTGTGTGTGTGTGTGTGTGTGTGAGAGAGAGTTCAAATGTTAATTTGCCAAGGTCCTTTGTCTCAATAGACCATGTGGTCAGATATTTTCTCTTCAACAAGTTTTACGGTCTTACAGATTCCCTCCTTGATCCCGTGGGTCACATTCAGACACTTAAGGGGTCATAGTAAGACGTTTGTCGTAATCCTTGAAACTCAAAAATTGTCTTTGCAATGTCAGCATCTGTAGAAGCTCAGAGGGCTGTGTTCACCTGCAGAACACCTGTTCTCACCAGGTGTATGTAGCATGAGTCCAGCAGGTGGATGAGGCGTTCAGGCTTTCTGCCAGTGATCCTGTGATGTGAGCAAAGTTCATAGAGTCAATCTGGACCTTTTGACTTGTTCAGTTGATGTGTCATTCCTTCATGGAGAAACTTCCGCTTCCCCGGCACCTTCCCCATAACGATAATCTGTCCCTTCTTGACCAATCCTGTCACCTCCCAACGGTGCGGCTGTCTGGACAGACCTCAGTGGGTGAAGGTGTTCTCCTTGGCTTCACACTGCCTTGTGTGAGACACCTGAAAAGCATCTTAAATGTCCGCTTCACGATTGAACACATATGAACCTGAACTCGCGAAGAAATCCTTAGAAACGCATAATGCAACAAAACAACATCATGTCATTCAATGTAAAATACCATGTTCTTGTCACCAGGTGTGAATGGTACATCTGTCTCATATTAAATGTCCAATTCTTAAATATATATATTTTTTTGGTCTGAAATATTCAAAGGAAATGCAGCAAGAGGTCAGTGTAATCAAAGCAATCAAATAAATGGTATGCATCAATACGTCTTGTAATAACAATAATAATATTCAAAAATAAAAAAAATATGAAGAATCAGTGTTTGTTCAGGAATCTTCCAATGTAAGCCACTTATGCAATCTAAGAAGTGACTTGGAACATGAATAGAGATTGTTCATTTCTTGTAACAGGTGTGAGATTGTTTGTTTGTGTGAGGGTGTGTGTGTGTGTGTGTGCATCTGTGTGTGAGTGTGATAGTTTGTGTGAGAGAAAGAGAGAGAGAGAGTGTGTGTGTGTGTGTGTTGTTGGCTAAGTCACAGTCAATGACAGGGTTGAATTGTAAATTATGTAATTGTTTGAAGTGCTCACACTTCAGATCTATTTAGTTATGATGTTTCTGTTATTAGTGGTTGTTGAGAAATCAGGGGCCCTCTGACCTTCCAACCACCCTAATAACAATCAGAAAGTTTAAACATTCTTAAATTTAATAGCAGGTCTGCCTCTGCTTTAATTTTGTTTTTTTGCATCATTGATTTGTGACTGCAGCCATTCATATGTCTTTCCCATCCTATGTGTGTGAAGCTATCTGGATCTGTTAGTGTGAAGATGGACAATAGATCTTTAGTGAAGTTACACTTTTGGACTCTATGTCATCTTTATCTTCTCATGATGTGTAGTGTTCAGTCTGAATAGACTTGATCTATTCCAGGTGATGATGCTGTGAGGGTGTAGTGATGGAGGAGTGTGTTCAGTGTTCATGTCTAGGAGATGGGTGGAATCGACTGGATAGCAATTGTGTTGCAAATTTTAGTTCCAGTTCTAAACTGGGAGGCCATGCTAATTTAGTGATGTGCTATTGTGAGATGTAAATGGCCTTTGAAGTGTCTTTTCACCCATCTCCCGAATCTCAGGTTATGTTCTAACAATCGTGAGGTCCGGCCGTCCTGGCATCCGTCCCCTGAGGAATTGCAGAAGTAACCTGACAGAAACAAGTGCAGAGAGAACCACAGTTAATTCTGATGTTTTCAACAGTTTCAAATTCAGACATGTGGAATTATTTTGCTTTCTCCATTATCATGGCCATTGCAATTTTAATTCCGGTTGTCATATGAAACCAAGTTTCATTGACCAGGTCTGAATTATTGCTGTTGTTTCAGTGCAGTGTGTGACACCTTAAAGCTGCGAGCCTTCACAGTCTGCTGTGTCATGAGCATTAGAGATCCCAGTTCTGCTGGGGACATTCTCTGGCTTTACCTCAAGTTGCTTTCATTACAGTCAGATCTGTGGGCATAAATTATTTCACCTGTTTCGCTGTTGCCTGCTGCTTAGCATTTGCTGTTTTCTGGTGTTGTTCACACATTTGGTTAGTGCAGATCTCTTGTGACCTGCAAAGGCTGTGGTACTTCTGTCTGATGTCTGGTTCAACACCCTCCTTGTGAATGTGCTTCCTTTATCAGTTTGCTATTACCTGTGCCACACTTCTGGGAGTGTTTTTTAAAGGCAAAAAATAAAAGCACACCTCCGCCCTTTTGGCACTGGGTAGTAGGTCAATGAAATCGAATTGTAAGGATTAATGTCACACTTCTCCAATTGATGCCCTGCTTGGCGATTGTAATATAATGTATATTATAATTCGAGTTATAATACAATTATATTATATTTAAGAATATAAATGAAATTATACTGTTTCTGGTCTCTGAAGAGACTCTGCTCGTTCTCGTGTCAGTACATTTGAATATGAAACGTTGTTGTTGTTTTTTTTTTTTTTTTTTTTTTTTTTTTTTTTTTTTTTCAGGGCTGATGCGCATTCGCTGTTTCTTATGTAGATTTTTAATGCCTTTTTGTTTCATCTAGTCTTTTTTAAAAACTAGGCCTATATGAAGGTAGAGGTTAAATCTAGATGTTAAACTATTCAGCTCTTTGCTATTGGGCTGCTACCCGACTAGCAAATGACGCTAATAGCTGAAGGCCTTGAGTGACCAAAGTTGTTAACTCAGTAAGAGTTTTAGATGCATTTGAGCTTTGGTTACTTGCGGAGCGCTGGTTTGTGTCATTAGAGTGTTGTCTGCGTTTTATGAAGTAGGGTGGTGGTCTGCCTTTGCCTACTGACCAGCACTTTTCCTCTGTATGGCCTGTTTTGTGACAGGAAGTGCATAATGTGTTTTGTTTTCCACAGTGTGGCTTTCTGAATTCTCCTGAAAATGGAGGATTTTCATGACATTCTAACACAGCTACCTCACAATGCATTTGTTTGCGTGACTCAAGTCTTGTTGCCCAGCTAACGATCCCTTCGAATGTATTTTGTGCTGGAGAAGCACCATACGTGAGCGATTGTTGTACACGCGGCCCTGCATTTGTAAGCAGTAATTCAAGGAGAGTTACATGGTTGTGGTTAACATCTTTAATTCCAGAATACTCCTCAAAAAGTTCAAACATATTTTCTGCATATGTCTCAAACGATTCTTCAGAACTCTGTTTCCGATTGAAAATCAATTCCCATCCAATGGGACTACAACCACGCAAATCACGAAGGCATTGTTTTAGTCTATTAAAGATTTCACTCTCAGACTCATTGTGATACATTGGCTGCACAATGGTGCCTGTCATCAAAACCTGTGGTGTCTTATAGATCAGAACATCTGGAATTGAGCTGATAACAATTTGCCAAATATCTTTTGGTTCAAGCTGAAATGCATGTTTTAGACTAATAATGCGTCTCCACCATGGTTCGAATGGCTCTTTCAAGGGCAATGGTCCGATCTCTGCTTTAAACAAGCTACATTCAGTTACCGTTAGAGGACGTCGAATGGTTGATTCTGTGCCATTTGGGTGCCGTATCACCTTAAAGGCTGAAACAGGCACTCTGTTCAAAACTCTATCACATGCTTCACCTGTCTGAAAAGATACAGGATTGTTAGGGCAGGCGGGCTCATTTAAGAAGTGCACATTTTTAGTCCCATCGCTGTTGAGGTTTTTGGGAGACATGGACTTTTTAGCATTTAGTTTAGTCTTAAGATCTGCGATGGTGTATTTGTGATTTTTACACTTTTCAGTCAGGGCTAACTGCTCAGCTAGTAATTTATCTAGCTGTGTTTGAAGATCTTGAATCTTTGCCTCAGACATTTTTGCCTCTGCATTTTTAGAATGCACTTCTTCACATTTAACATCCATAAGCGAAGATAGAAATGTTGTTGACTTATCTAGCCGTTTATAACTTATGAAGTTTAAAGCCTCAATTATTTCACCATGTTTTGATTTCTTCTGTTTACTACCCACGGTTTTCCACCAAGTGACAATTTCATTGTCAATAGCGTCCACGTTAAGACCTTTTTTACTGAGTTTGTACAGTATAGGCTCGACCTTTTCGGCCCACAATGTAAACAGGGCAGGATCATTATACATGTTCCAATTTATATTTGGGGAAATTTCGTTCCCTGCAGCTTTGAATATGAAAAGGCTTTCTGGCTCCTGGCTGATAAGGTGTACATTCGCTGTTTATCTTTTCTGTTTGCTAGGTTTCAAATACCTTTTCTTCTCATTTAGTCTTTTTAAATGGCCATTTTAACGTTTGATTATTCTTTTGAACTCTTAATTTTAGTTTTATTCGATTAGATCAGGGAATCTATATCGCTCAGCGTTCCTTCTCCCAAGGCCGCACGGCACACTCCCGTCAGTTCCAATAACCAATTCAGAGGTAATTTTGGCTAAATATCTGGGATCTGCCGTAATTCACACGTACAAAATCGAAGACATATACACAGCCCCCTTGAATGCCACCTCAGGAACAATTCAATAATTTACTTTAGTAGCGTACACTTATCTAAAGTAACATTAAATTAGAACAGAGGTTTTTAGACGTACCCGAATCTAGATCAAACAGCATTAGCTGATTCTAGACGGAAACTACCCGTCTCCTCATTCAAGTACACTTAAAATGGTATCGGATATTAGCCGTCGCTAATCTGACGCGAAAGATGTGGAAATATACGAATCCAATAATCTATGGAAAAAACAGTCTTTCAGAGTCATTCAGAATTAATTCAAACGTAACCATTTACAAATTTGGTATGCGAAACAGCTCCCATAGAGTGGAGAGGTAAAGTCTACGTTCTCTAAAGCTTTGAATATGAAAAGGTTATTTGTTTCAGGATTAATGAGATGCGCGTTCGTGGTTTCTGACTCTCAAATTCATTGTGAATCACATTATAACCACATTCAGCATAGAGACACACGCGTTTAATTCAGTTCACACAGGATACGCGGCCTAGAATACAACATCAACAGCCTTTACCTAAGTGTTCCAAATACACAAACAGTAAAGCAATCCTGTGTTTAAAGAATAAACTTACAATTAGCCTATGTGCACATATAGTAGCACAAAACAAAAAGTGTGTTCTATGAGTGCATTACAATGTTTAAAACACAACTCCAAATTTGAAAATACAAATTATTGCATTATTGCTTTTTAATCCCATCTGTGTTAAAGTGGAAGCTTTCAAATGCAATATAGAGTTTGTCAAGATTCGTTTAGGTTTAGTATAGAATATTATTCAATGTGGCTTTTGTGCCCACCGGTGGGCTGGTCACACAAAGAGTTAAGCGTTTTTTTAATGCAGCATGGCTTTAGCATTTAGCATTAGCTTAGTTTTTAAGTAGCATGGGCAATACTAGCATTTAGCCTAGCCTCGTTTTGGAGGCAGCATGGCTTTAGCATTTAGCATTAGCTTCGTTTTTTAAGTAGCATGGGCAATACTAGCATTTAGCTTAGCTTCGTTTTGGAAGCAGCATGGACAATAACATTTAGCTTAGCCTTGAGATCCGATTTTAGCCTGTAAATAATATCATCCTGTTTTTCCAAATTTAGCTTTTTATAAACAATGCATCGATCTGCCTTTTTATTTATAAAATCACGTGTTCTCCGATTTTCTCCATTTACAAACTTAGATTTTTCTTTCTGTTGTTTTCCGATTCTCTTCATGTGTTGCTAGTTCGTTTCAACAAAGCCAATACCACAATGGCGACAAACATGCGGCTGATTTGAAAACTTTTAGGCTGTTTTACAGCTCCTCATCAAGTAACGTTGCACGAAAAACATTTGGAAGATGTTATTCCGATTTTAGGTTTCGTTTTTTTGTTGCTTAGGCAAACGAGGATATCTTTAATCTATTAACAAGGGTTTTCATTCTTCATCTGCGCTGCCGCTTATCACGTCCTCACGTATTTCAGTTCTGGACTAAACAAAGGGCTTTCCTATAGCTACCCATAACAATGCAAACAACATTTTTCTCAACACTTCACAAGAGGAAGAAGAAAATGACTTACCACAGCGGCAGAAGAAAGTGAAGATGTTCAAACCTCATGCTGATTTTAAAATCCCCATACTTTGCTGGAAAAGACGTTGCTCGCGAATTCATCTGTTGCGATCACGTCTCGGGGGTCACCAATTTGTAAGGCCGTCTAATTCGATCCAAGGGCGGCATTCAAATTAGCGGTGAAGGTCTCAACGCGCGTTCCGTCTCTTCCAATGGCAAAGGGATATTTAATTAAATGCAATACTTTTTGTCTTATGTATTAACTCGTTTCATCTGACTCCATAGAATGAAAGTGTTTTAATGATATCTGTGCATCATTAAGTATACGTTAATGTTTGACTATTCGTTTTAACTCCAATGAAAATAAAGTCAAAGTCTGTTAGAATAATCAAATATAACAATTTATTATGTCAGGTAAATGTATTTTAACAATTCCATAATCAATTGAAAGATAATCAATGCAAATCATCAAATGTTTTAGGATTAGAGAAATAGATGCGAACCCAACATGAACTACATGAGCTAAACCTCACGGGCTGATCTGAAATACAGAAAAAGCCACGATCCCTTGCTGCCTTCCATTAAATAGCCAGACCTCATTTAATATGTAAACCTGTATTCACAGTGGAAATGTACTGTGTTCATCCCCCCAGACTTACTGGGGGCAGAAGTAAATTTACATGGTACCATTTGCTAACAGTGGAAATTAGCATTGAGTTCACACCTTGGGAGTAGGAGACCACATTCATTTGTGTGCCAGATATCCCTAAACTCTTAAAAAACCTTATTACCTTTTGTTTTATACTTTGGGAATGAGACATCTGAACCAGCCACCCTGAGACCTTTAAAATGATACCAAACATAATACTCAATGATAATCATTCACATTAAACCATACATTCTTATGTGAGTTTTTATGTGTCACTGCGAGAGTGGGGGATGTGGGGAAGAAGTGTGTGTGTGTGTGTGTGTGTGTGAGAGAGAGTTCAAATGTTAATTTGCCAAGGTCCTTTGTCTCAATAGACCATGTGGTCAGATATTTTCTCTTCAACAAGTTTTACGGTCTTACAATATTTTACACTGTAGACTACAAGACACAGATAGTAATTTCTGTCTAGTTTCCTCAATCTCCAGTTAGAAAGTACCTGGAGCATCTACAGAAACGATCAACTCCTTGAGGACACTTTCACACTAAACATGTTCTTCCACTGAGTCACTCCAGCCAAAAAGTGAACAGAACAAAATTGGCGGGCACCACAGTGTATATGTGGACCTGCTGACGGACAGCCGGCTGCTGTTGTGTAACACGGTGAAACTGGGACATGGAGAGTAGGAGGCAGGAACCAAAATGATCTTCCCTGTCATCCAAGCAGGCTGTCAGCTTTAGGAAAGGTGGAGCTGCCGTAGACTTGCTGGTTTCTACATGCTTCAACCTGCAGCCCGGAAACTTCAGTGCAGTATTAAGAGAGATCAGGTGTGGCTGCGGTACATACTGCACTAAAGAAGTCACAATCAGTTGAGTGAAACAGGCTACAGGCATCTAGGTGGGACAGTGTTGCACCCGAATTCCTGTACTTTTATAGTATGTCCTGAATTAGATGGAAAAACCCTCGTCTAGACCGTTGATGGAGTGCGTTGTGTAGGTGTGTAGTATAAATGCATTTCCGTACAAAATACATTTGACACGTTGCCATTGGTCTTATGATTTTATTTTTTACCTGAGGCATAGTAAAACAAACAAGCACAAAAATAGTTCACGCTGGTGTTGTTAAACAAGTACAATTTAACCATGAGGAACAACTTTCTGTGTATCTATAGCACGGTCACATTTACTGTTTAATGTGGCAAAATCCAGTCATTTCAAAAGGAATCCACACACTATCAGGAATTTTGCACGTTTGAAATTTTCCGATGCGTATTTCACAAGTTTGTCACTCGGATTTGAAACTGACTTCTGAGGTGATGTGCTTCATGTATTGCTACGTTATTGACGTGGACCTTTTTCACCTGTGAAATTTTGCATTAATTTTGCTAACTTTACATTTTCTTCCTATATGACGATAGTTCGCCTAAAAATTTTAATTCTGAAAATTGTTTACTCATTCTCATGTCGTTCCAATTATTTTCTTTAGAAAATAGCTAGAATAGCTATAACAGTTAGCCTGGGAAAACCCAGACAACTTCCGGCAAATTTAGATTTGCTCTGAAAGTTAGTCTGGCAAAGAGCTAATTCAAGCTCATTTCCAATCTGCCGAAATCGCGGCACCAATCAGAAGCGTTGGGGCGGGCTTTACACGATGACGACAGCGCTGGGATTTTGAAGCAGATTTTGTAGCCTACATTACAAAGATGGATGCCGCCGTCGAACATCACTCGTTCCAATCAGCTATCGCGTCTGTTTTAAGCCATTTGAACGTTTCCTTTTAGTTAAAAACCGAGCAAAGAACAACACTCAGAGATGTCTCTCCGCCGCTCTTCATACGTCATCTCCTTCATCGCTCTAATTGGGTTTAGGTCTATCCGCGACGTCCGTTGGTGACGCCCCTCTGGAAATGATTTGTCTATGACGCTTTGCCAGACCATAACTCAGTTACAACTGAGAATGCTCTGGTTTTAACCAGGCTATATAACAGTACAACTTGCAATACAAATTTGACCGTTTAAAAGTGACTGGCCCTCTGTTGTGAAGTCTGCTTTTGTGCATGTGTTTTCAAAAAAAGCATTGTCGGTGAATGACAGCATGTGGCAAACTGTTTTGTACCGCAGACTTTTCACAAACACAAAGGTAAAATCAATCGCTCACCTGTCACAATACCCTTCATTCATTCTTAACCCACGACCGCCAGCGGCCTCTTCTTTGACAATGCAGTAGAACCGGCATGTGACAACTCCTGTCACACCTCCCTTTCACAGAAATGTGCACATTTACATTAGCCTATAGGTCAAGGTTTCACTCTGATGTGTGTAGTCGGTTTACATTAAGCCTCATTACTTCCTCTGTGGATTAAGACATAGCCGTCAAACAACTAAATCAGTTTTGCCTCAAGATGTCAAAGAGGGTGACTTGAGTAAACAGTTCTGACAAACTGAATTCACGCTGTTGTTTCACCCGACAGTTCATTCAGCGCTGTGTCAAAACAAGCTCTGAACATGCAGAACAAGGGATGGCCTTTTATACAGTCTCTCAATAGTGGCACAACAGTGTATTTTCAGTTTGGTCACTATAGTTACAGGAAACTACCACTTTTCTCCTGGATCCTACAGTGAAGGAAACAGACAGATATGGGGTCGTGACCCTAGAACTCAGCATGTGTTTCTAATGGATGGGCTTCCTTAATCGGCTGACTGGAATGCATGAGAAGAATGTATGGTTTAAGATGACAAGGAACTGAACCAGAGAACATTTGCCATAATGCTGAAAACAGTCCTTTATCACACTTCTGTCTGTAGTGCACGTATTACAGTATAAAAATAATGTAATGTATAGATATATAGTATAAAGTGTGGGGGCAAAGCCATGAAGGCACAACAAAATGTTTCTAAATTTGCAGAAACAATATGTAAATGACCCAGTAAATCTCAATAAAATAGTTACATTTATTAATACTTTTATATTTGTGTATATATGCATGTAGGGGTGGGCGATATGACCCAATTCTTATTTCACCATATGCGAAATTTTATTTCACGATAATATATCGCGATATAGTTATTTTTTGTTATTTGATCTCATTTCTGTTATTAAAAACAAGAAAATGGGACAAATACAATATAAAAATGGGACAAATACAATATAACAAAAATATGACTTAAACAAATTAAGTGTTTCAGGTACAATAGGTGTATTTAACATGCAGTTAGAATTAGTACATAAATGTAATAATCATATGTAAAAAATAAAATATTGCTTAGTCTTCAGTTCAGTGTATGAATTAAATGTATGTAAATATGTATACATCTATTTTTATTTAAGCTAAAAAAAGCTATTTTCTCTTTTGTTTCTCACATTAATGATACAGAGTAGCAGGTAAGTAATATATATATATATATATTACTGCATTGTTATTGATTGATCACATTCTATTATTCCAATTAGCAAGTCTAAATCTATTATTTCTATGGATAGATGATTATCTTCATTACACTCTGCTTTTATAATTATATAACCTCATTATTGTACCACAAATGTCAACTGGATGTAATCCATTGTCTCCAGCATCACCATTTGAGAATTATGAATACCTCCTCTGCTTCATTATATTGTGTATAAGTAAATACGAGCTGATGTCATCGGCAGTGACTGGCCGCCATGGCAACAGGCTTTTTGGATGTAGGCGGATGACTGTGTATTTCACAGGAGTGGCCTTTACCTATTCCACATCACACACTGATGAACAGTCATAATCCACAGAAGATAAATGAAAAATTCACTCCACATATCCCAGCGACCTTTGTGATTTGCACACATCGATCTCTTGATTTGATTTATTAAATCCCATAACATTATTTCATTAGAAAGGTCAGGACAAAATGGATCGCTATTACCCAACATAAATCTGATTCCCTAATGTTTGAAAAAAAGTACTCAGTGAATTGAATTATGATTGCATTCTGGTCCTTAATGCTCTATATCTTGTTGGAAACCCTTTAATCCCAACGGATTTATCCTATGAAAACAGGTTTTCAGAGTAGGTATGTTTGCATCAGGTCAATTGTTTGACCAGGATTAAACCTTGAATCTCATCTCTCTCCGCATGCTTTAGAGAGCATTAACAGGAAATAATATATGTAGATTTGATAGTAATAGAAAGCAAACAAACAAACACTGTGGGGAATTCTGTTGCATTTGTTCTTCTGAGTTCATAATGCAACTCGTTCGTACATATAGTTGCATATATGGTCCGTGACATATCAGAGTGTCCATGATTAAGGAAAAAACTAGTTTTAAACACCTGGCAAGTCCTTAGAAATATACTCTTTGTATTCATGTTTGTTACTTTTTTCTTCATTGAAGCTTATTGTATTATGTAGAGTATTATGTGAGAGAGATCGAGTATGTTTACAGTATGTATGTAACAACATTCTCACCAAAAAACACTTAAAACTACATTCTGTGACCACAACAAGAGTAGTATTTGTAAAATTATGGTTGTTTGCTCGTCCGCCATGATCATCTCTGTGAGAAATGCCGTGAGCGGAGTGATGCTGGTAGAATATCGCATGGCTGGAAAAGGCTCTCAGCCAATCAGAATCGAGAACCAGAACCACATATATATATAAATGTATTACAAATTTCACAAATATTACTGCCTTTTTGTGGAGTTGCACCACATGACATTTTACAACCTGAACTAACTTGTGCCTTGTTATAAAAATGTCAAATCATCTGATCTGAAATCTTGACCTTTGCTGAAATATTTGAACGCACTTTGCTGTTTGTTTTTCTTCTGCATGTTGGTCATACACCACATGACTATGGTTTGGCAGACTTTTTTTGTTCATGATATTAAATTAGTTTCTTTAAAACCATTTTTTCCCCCCTAAAAAATAATAATTGAAGATCGTGTCAAACTACGCTTAAGTAGGTTGTCTTTTCAAGAATTTCATTCATTTAATAAAGCTTTTGACCGTTATGTGATCAGAATAGTTATACCATCCTGACAAAAATATCAGAATGAAGTTTAATGAAGTTCCTAAACGTAAGTTTGGGAGGAGTGAGCCAATCTAATCTTTCAATCAACAGCCTGAGTATATAAGCAGCCGCGTACCTCTCCCTAGTATCCCTCCACCTCCCCATACTCCACCTTCATCTTAGGTACCTCGCCCTTTTAATTATCAGGTCCTATATTTAGCCACTGGGGGGTATATCAGAGCTCGAGTTGAAGCTGCTTCATCGAGCCCCTCTCCAGTGGACAGCAAGCCAAATAAGTTTAACCTAATATCTTAAAGATTTTATGGGCAAACAAACTCGTTGAATTCAGACAATAATACCATGCTCATCATAGGAGTCATTTTCTCTTCCAATTGTATTTTATTGAGTTTCTGAATAAAAGAGTAGGACAAACACATGAACATCATATTGTATTGGCCCTCCATATTTTTGTTTCATAAAGTCATTACACTTAGATTTATTTGACAAGCCAACATTCAGGTTTCCACCATCAGTCAGTATACCCAAGCGTTCACTATAAATCAAACCCAAGAGGAAGAAAGACTTGTAATAAAGTTACAACTCAAAGATCTGTTTTTCTTGGGAAAACTGTTCCACTCTGCTTCAAGCACATGCTGGGAATACCAGGACGTCCTCTTTCATGTCAAGATCACGAGAGTGCCACCGAAGAACTTCAAAGCAGCGTGAGAAACTGAGATGTCACTCTGCATGCCCTGCCGTCTGAAATATTTAGTGGTAGTTAGCGAAAGGAATATAGTGTTTATGTATTTTTGTCCGGCTTTGTAATTATGATTGGTGTAATGATCTAGAACTCATGAAATATTTTTCAGAACGGTGACGTACAAAATGTCCAACACATTTTCATCATCTACGCATGTCTCCAAATAGAGTTTAGTGGTCATTGATCTCCACAATAAGGCCAATGTCCATTGGCGTAGTCCTGCCTCATTCAGAATAAACATGTTGGGCAATTTGTACTTCATTCCAAATGGATTACCCATTTCTTGAACTGTCTACATGCTGCGTCTCGCAGAACACATTTTGGAGATTAGTGAAACATGCAGACAGATAAATGCATTTTTTCATTGCACCACGTTTGGATTGTTGTTATCTCTTTAGTCTTTAGAGAGAGATACCTGTCTGTTGATCTGTTATTGACTTCAGTTCAAGCTCAATGAGTCAGCTAGTCCTGAGTTCACATACAATAAATTGGGTCATAATTCACTCACCCTCATGTCATTCCAAACCTGTATGTAATTTCTTAGTTTTGTGGAACACGGAAGGTATTTTGCTAAATGTCTCAGTCCGTACAATGGAACTTAATGAGTTCCGATGTTGTTTTGGACCCCATTGACTTTCATTATATGCACACAAACGGTTGAATCATTCTTCCAAATATCTTCTGTTGTGTTCCATAGAAGAACACAACCAAAGATATAACAGAAACCAGAATGGTCAGATACTGAAGACGGTGAGATCTATTATCTCCTGTATCTTCGCAATCTATTGACACTATGAAGGTGTACATTGTCGCTGTTGTGGCAGGAGACTCCTTATCCGGTCCTACACAATGCCAAAGGCATGTTCCCATCATATGAATCTAGTGACTAATGACAGTGATGTCTGTTGAAAGAACCTTGTTAATCTTGGTTGTATACCCATATCTCTACTATAAAGGGCTCATTGTAGCTCATCCAACTCCTGACCTGACTAGTCCTGCATTTGTTTTTGGTGTTGTATGTCCCCTTTCGATTAGGGACACATCACCTTACTGAAGTAAACTAGTGCCGGGTTCAGTACAGTATCAACCCCTGCAGCTTGTCTGGGTTAGTGCTCTTGGAGAAGTTGAGTTAATCCCGGGATGTCCCGACAGAAAGACAAGCATGTTTAATATTTTCGGTCCTCTAAGATGGATTCCGTCACATCTACGACATTCACCAATAGTAGCACAGAAACTCTTCTATACACAGCTTTTAAACATGGTGAAACGAAAGAATGACTATGGCATTGGTGCTGCTAGGTGTAATTATGCAAAGGAGGAGAGGTTTGTATAGCTATGGCAACAATACTACTACCCTTATGATGTTTCCTCGAGGGACGACCACGACAGAGTGAAAAAACATAAATGCTGATGCTTCAGCAACGTGAGTACTGGAATTAGCATTAAAGGGTTAGTTCACCCAAAAATGAAAACTCTGTCAGTAATTACTCTCCCTCATGTTGTTCCAACCCCGTAAGACTTTCGTTCATCTTCGGAACACGAATTAAGATATTTGTGATTAAATCTGAGAGCTGGATCACTCCTCCATTGGCTTCTTAAGGGATCGAAACTGGCCGGCCCAAAAGTTATGAAAGACATCGTTAAAATAGTCCGAGTGACGACAGCGGCTCAACCTTAAGTTTATCAAGCGACGAGAATACTTTTTGTGCGCAAAAAAAACAAACAAAAATAACAACTTTATTCAACTATTCATTTCCTTCTCTGTGGGCCATGAGATTTCATGTAGTGTAACAGCGCAGCGCTTCTGTGTTGTACGTCACACACAGGCTCACTATTGGCCGACGCCGATCATGTGTGTGATGCTTGATGTACAACCTAGAAGCTTTGCATAGTTTCACTACGTGAAATCTCACGGCCCACAGAGAAGGAAATGAATAGTTGAATAAAGTTGTTATTTTTGTTTGTTTTTTGCGCACAAAAAGTATTCTCGTCGCTTGATAAACTTAAGCTGGAGCCGCTGTCGTCACTCGGACTATTTTAACGATGTCTTTCATAACTTTTGGGCCGGCCAGTTTCGATCCCTTAAGAAGCCAATGGAGGAGTGATCCAGCTCTCAGATTTAATCACAAATATCTTAATTTGTGTTCCGAAGATGAACGAAAGTCTTACGGGGTGGAGACCTCTCCTCAGTAATTACTGACAGAGTTTTCATTTTTTGGGTGAACTAACCCTTTAAGCTAATACTTCAGTTGTTTGTTTACGCTCTTGTGTCCGGATGATGACATCACGCATGTCGTTAAAGACAGCAAGAGGTGATTGGTCGGGAAGCAACATGTGGTCTTGACAAGTTTCTTGTCCATGACACAAGCATTGAGCAGTCATGATAGCATACTCTGACTATCGTAACAGTCTGAACCCGGCATGAGTTGGGAATGCATATTGACTAATATTCCTGGAATATGTATCAGCATGTGCTGTTATTGCTGCATTAAAGCTGTTAGTTTTGACTTCAGTTAAACGGTTTGTGACTTCAGTGTCCAATTTCACAGACAAGTTTTAAGCCTGTAGTCCCAGACTAACATGCATGTTTGAGCTTTTTAAATTGAATGCAACTTGCTCCGATATATCTTAAAATATGTCAGTGCCATTGTTTTGTCTCAAGATGCACACCAGTAATGTTTTTTCTAAGGCACGTTTAATAAAGCTGCTTAAATGTCCTAATTGAACTATAAAGTCCTACTACTGGAAACCAGGCTTAGTAGTTTTCAATGGTTTAAAATTCCAGGTCACCAAGCAACTCTATTATGGCCGATTATTTCCCACAAACCAATGACAAAAGTACACATAACTCGCTTATCTGTCCTACGAGAACCCTGGAAGTACTAGTTTTTGAGTGTCCTGTTTGTGGACAGGAGGAATTTGAATTCCTGCTTTATATCATTTTTAAGTGGTTCTGGTGATAATAAACACCCATCTGTGTCTGGGTTTTCCTCTTCTTTTTGCAGCTCTTGCCAGTTGTATCTTTTTTGATTGTTGCTTCTGATCTGTTTTATTTATAGGCTTGTGACAGATTCATTTCTGGGTCACTGGATTGTGTGTCCCTCTTGAGCACTTTATGAAAACATGTTTGTGTATACAACCTCTGATTACTTCCCAGATCAAGCGCTGCATTTGGGGCTCTTTGCTCTGTGTGAGCGTCTCCAGACCACTGTGAAGGATACTGATGAATAATTAAATTTCGCACCCCTCTGCTTATTTTTATTTTTTTTTTAAACTGGATAGCTAAGACCCGCATCACTACTACTTTTGCTCATATTTGGGTTAATTTTTTAAACAAATATCTAATCATGAGTGTAAAACTAACCCTTACCACACCATGTTGTTCAGATTAGTGGTCAACCGATATTCATTTAGGCATGTACGATACCTCAAATCATGCAGTATTCACTTAAACGACATTAACCCTCTGGGGTCCTTCATTTCAGAGTCACACTCAGGACCTTCGGGTCCAAATGGGCCGGAAGGGTGGGATTAATATTTATTTTAAAAAAATCATCTTTTTTTTTTTTTACTTGTTTTTTATAATATTTTTTCTTTTCTTTTTTGGTGTTTTGAGATAATTTCAAAAATAAAAATGATTTATAATTAATATTAATGCACTAATTATGACCCATTTTTTCCCCATTGAATATAATAGAAAATTTAAAAAAAAATATAGCTGCGAGCAGCGATTACGGGCCCAAGCCGGTGGCACCGCCACCCCGGTGCCTTTAGTTACCTAAAGGCACCGGGGTGGCGGTGCCGCCGGCTTGGGCCCTTCATCGCTGCTCGCAGCTATATTTATATATATATATATATATATATATATATATATAAAGCCGGTGGCACCGCCACCCTGGTGCCTTTAGGGTTATTGTGCACGACGTGCAAAAAAAACGTAACCCTGCTTTGATTGTCGAAAAGAAGAGTGCTGTAGAGCTTGCATTGGTGTGGGCTCTGCAAAAGTGCGCATCGAGGGCACATATCAATCACAAAGTATGCGTGAGCAACCTTCTGAAAGGTCAGGTCTACATCCAGCTCTACATCTGCCGTGTGTTTACATTATAGTAGTGAAGTTTGAAGAAAATCAGGTAAAAATAAGAGGGTGATTTCAAATCATTTTGAAAGTGACACACTTCCTGCTGCCAGTTGGTGGCGCTATGCCCGGGGTTGTGGTGCCACCGGCTTGGGCCCGTAATCGCTGCCCGTAGCTATAAATATATATATATATACACACACATATTCATTTGCATTCATTAATTTAGCTGACGCTTTTATCCAAAGCGACTTACAATTGCCATATATGTCAGAGGTCGCACACCTCTGGAGCAACTAGGGGTTAAGTGTCTTGCTCAGGGACACATTGGTGTCTCACAGTGGATTTGAACCCGGGTCTCTCACACCAAAGGCATGTGTCTTATCCACTGCGCCATTACCACCATGTGTGTATATTTATATAAAGATACAGAGAATATTACTTGCTTTACCTGATTAGAATGCTACCTTGAAAAACAATAATTTAAATTAAATCTCACCCAAAAGATAAATCCCCCTGCCACCTGCCCACACAGGATTGTCCTCAAACAGAGCTCTAATCTGTTTATTTTTAAGTTACACATTCTACATTGATTAAAAAAGAAACATCAAAAGTGTTTTTAGTCAGAGTATTATTTCATACAGAATTTTTTTTTTTTTATTCAGATGAGAATGAGGTTAGTGTTTTAAAATTTTAAGGAAAACAAATATATTGAAATATAGCACATGAATTTTAAATTCATTCAGCTTCAATTACCAAAACAATCTTACTTTTATTTAAAGCAAACTATACATTTAAAAGATGGGGGTTATATGCATATTTTGTCATTTAAAAAAAATACAAAAATTGTTATGCGAAAAGACAAGGACTTAGAGATTTCTTTATCCTTTAATGCAGGAAAAATCAAACAGCCAGCCACACACACACACACACATAAACACAGACACCAACCCTCCCTCCCTCCCCTCCCCTCCCCTCTGCTCCCCTCCCCACACAGACACACACACACACACACACACACACACACACACACACACACACACACACACACACACACACACACACACACACACACAGAGAATGGCAGGGGGCACAAGAAATCCATTCAATCTACAATATCTGACTTTCTGTTGCTCAGAGCTAATGACTTTAAATTAGAAAATTGATCGGCTTTATGAGAACAATATCCGTGGCAAGTTTTGTAACTGTAGGTAAAACGAGTAAAGTTATAACACACTTTATGTGTCCTTTTTTAGTCATAAAATTCATTTCCTCGCCACGGCCAAACCGTTCGAGATATCAAAAATCCGTCTGGAATTTAGCATCCTCAATGTCTTGACTTCATGCTGACCGAGTTTGGTTGGAATCCGATCAATTCCCAAGGAGCATTAAATCGAATTTCAGGGGTATGCGTTTCCAAACAAACCATAATAGCCGGCTTCCTGTTGGACTGTCGTAAAACTTAGAGCACGAAAGTTGTTCAACCCAATGAGATCTATAAGTGTACCGAGTTTCATATTATTACATGCAAGTGTGTTTGACTTATGGAAAAGTGTTCGAATCCCAGTCCAGGGGGCGCTGTCGAGCCGCCCTGCCACGCCCGGGTACCAGCTTCAACCCGGCCCTGATGGCCGCGGGTTCTGACCCGTGTGCAAAGTTTCAAGAGTTTTAGAAGATGTTAAGGGCCCCAAAAGCCCCCGAAACCTTGAACAACAATAATTAAAAGCATTCTCACTCAAACAGACACATCCCCCTCCCCCCACAGACACAGAGGTACGCAGAGAGAGGGAGAGAGTGACAGAGATTACTCCGAAACATCCACATTCAAACCAAAATATCTGACTTTCTTTTGTTCGGAGCCAAAATCTGTAAATTAGAAAGTTGTCCGGCTTGATCTGAACAATATTCCTGCCGAGTTTTATGATTGCAGGTAAAACTATGAAACTAACCCTCTCACTTTTGTCAAAAGGTGGCGCTACTGAGCCCCTGCACCACGTCCGTTCCTGAAACTTTGCACATGTCTACTGGCTAATAAATGTGACATGTCTGTCGAGTTTCATGCAATTTCAAGCATGCTAAGAGTCTCAAAAGCATCCTAAAAGAATTTTAAAGTATGATGCGTTGCCACGGCAACAGTATCAAAGATATCAAGAATCCATTCACAGGTCTACATCTGCCGTATGTTTACATTATACAGATGAAGTTTGAAGCAATTTGGGTTCAAATAAGAGGGTGATTTCACAGCATTTTGAAAGTGACACACTTCCTGCTGCCAGTTGGTGGCGCTATAACTTTGACTCACAATAGTCACATCCATGTGATCGGGCTCTTACGACGAACACACTGCTGAAGTTTCATCAAGATCAGTTAATGTATGCTGAAGTTATAACACACTTCCTGTTTCACGTTTCTCGCCATAATTTTGTTTCCTCGCCACGGCCAAACCGTTCGAGATATCAAAAATCCCCTCGCAAACTTTCATCCTCAATGTCTTGACTTCATGCTGACCGAGTTTCGTGCCGTTTGTTTGAATTCTCTAGGAGGAGTATTTCACATTCCATTGCGTGTGTTTTACCAACAACCCTAAATAGCCGACTTCCTGTTGGGCTGGGGTAAAAAGTAAGAGTGTGAAGTATATATGAAACGAGGAGATCTACATGTGTACCGAGTTTCATATTATTACATGCAAGCGTGTTTGATTTATGGACCATGTTTTCGGACCCCGTTCCAGGGGGCGCTGTCGAGCCCCCCTGCCACGCCCGGGTACCATCTTCAGCCCGGCCCTGATGGCCGCGGGTTCTGACATGTGTGCAAAGTTTCAGGAGTTTTTGAGCATGTTAAGGCCTCCAAAAGTGTCCAAAAGGTAGCAGAAAAATAATAAGTCGGAAGAAGAAGAAGAATAAATATAGCTGCGAGCAGCGATTACGGGCCCAAGCCGGTGGCACCGCAACCCCGGTGCCTTTAGTTACCTAAAGGCACCAGGGTGGCGGTGCCGCCGGCTTGGGCCCTTCATCGCTGCTCGCAGCTATATTTATATATATATATATATATATATATATATATATATATATATTTATATATATATATATATATATATATATATATAAAGCCGGTGGCACCGCCACCCTGGTGCCTTTAGGGTTATTGTGCACGACGTGACACAAAATATCTGCTTGCTATCTGCCGAACGGCTCTGGTAGTTTCGCTTCAGCACTGATGATGTTGTAGAAATAGTGCGCTCTGGTTGTTCTGGATTATTCGGGATTTTTTATTTTATACAGAAATAAATTCTTTATAATTCAGATGAGAATAAAGTTAGTGTTGATTAAAATGAAGGAAAACAAATATATTGATCTGAAATATAGCACATTAATTTAAAATTTATTTAGGTTCAATTACCAAACATACAATCTTAATTTAATTTAAAGCAAACAATACATTTAAAATATATGGGTTGTATGCACATTTTTTTTAATAAAAAAAATATATATCCAAAAAGACAAGGCCTTAAACTTGAACAAGGGTTAAACTCTTGTCGCTGTAAGAGACACAAATGATTCAGCATTTTAAAACGAATCGATTTACTCGAGTCAATGACCAATCCATAAACATCCACTGTCTCATTCATGCAAGCCTATGTAAACAAAAAAAACACAGCCACTGTCCAAAGTGGCAATTATATGATAACGGACACAGCAATGCATCATGTTAAGGTCATCATGTTTGTAGCATGATCCAGGGGATTAAAACGTACAAAATATATTTCAGGCCTAGTGGAGTTGGTAACTAATAATAGTAGATGTGTAAAGTTGCATAAAATGGAAATACTCACTAATGCAAGAAAAAACTACCTCAAAAAACTGTTATCTGTGTTGTTGTTCAGTCACTCCAGTTGGAATTTTCACCCCAAAATGGCGGCCGCGCTACCGAAGCGGTTAGCTGTTACCAAAAAAGCATCAGAGCTTCGCCTCTTGTTCTTCTATACTCTTTGGTGACAGTGGCTGCACTGGCATTCATAACGGTGCGCGTCCGACAAGCGAGCAAAACAGAGCGAACTTTTTTTCATTTCTACTTCCATAGAAATTCATTCGAGCGCACTGCGAGCGCCACCACTATAAATATCCGTGCGGACGTCCTTACTTTACTTTCACTTTTAACTTAGCGATTTAAAAGCCCCCCGGCGGTGTTACACGTCAAATAACCGGTGAGAAAATGTTCTCGGAGTCACATAGGCTACCTAATATATTTAAATACACTAGGCCTACCTGATTTTGAACACAAGAGGGCAGTATAGCCCTATGTATTACTTGATATATTTATTTTTTGACTGAATAGTGAATCCTGGCTGTTTTTAAACTTTTACATTATTCTTAAATTGAAAACAAGAATAAAATGGGTTTAGTTCTGTTATTTCTATAATTGTATCTAGAAATAAATGGTGTATAATTAAATTTTTAAAAGATATGAGGCTTTTAGTGTTTATTTTTTTGACATGATTTTAATCCCTCGCCATAGCAAAACAATTTGAGATATTCAATAGATATTCACAATTATGCTTCTTTAATGTATTTTCATCATGTTAAAAAAGTTTGGTGGGAATAGAATAAACCACTTAAGAGGAGTGGGTAAAAATGTAGAGGCTGGTTTTGCAAAACATCCAAAATCCCACTTCCTTTTGGTCTGGCTTAAAGTTGTTTGGCCCGATGAGATCTATATACCGAGTTTCATAATATTACATGCAAGTGTGTTTGATTTATGGACCAAATTTTCAGACCAAGTTTATGGACCAAGTTAATTTAATTAATAAACTAATTATATAAAACTATTTTCAATGCACTACAATTAATTTGGTTATATGCCTTTACTTATTAATAAAACCTATTTAAAAAATACAAGGCGTAAGCCATTTATTTTCCTTTTTAATGCAGGCAAAACCACACAGCAGTGAAATGGTTAATCTAGCCCCCCTCCCCCTCCCCCTCCCCACACTCACAGACACACACACAGAGACGTAGGCTCAGAGAGAGACACATAAAATGACAATTTTCAAACCAAAATATCTAACTTCCTGTTGGTCGTAGCTAATTACGGTAAATTAGAAAGTTGTCCGGCTCGAAGAGTACAATATACATATCGAGTTTTGTTACTGTAGATAAAACTAACCCCCCCACTTTTGTCAAAAGCATTTAGAAAGTGACACACTTCCTGCTGCCAGTTGGTGGCGCTATAACTTTGACTCACAATAGTTACATCCATCTGATTGGCCTCTTACCACGAACACACTGCTGAAGTTTCATTAAGATCAGTTAATTTATGCAGAAGTTATAACACTTCGTGTTTCTCTTTTCTCGCCATAAATTCGTTTCCTCGCCACGGCCAAACCGTTCGAGATATCAAAAATCCGTCCGCAATTTAGCATCTTCAATGTGTTGTCCTCAAGCTGACCGAGTTTGGCGGTAAACGGATGCAATCTCTAGGAGAAGTACTTCAAATTCCTGAGCAAGCGTTCTCCAAACAACCCATAATAGCCGACTTCCTGTTGGGCTGGCGTAAAACTTGACCGAGGGTAAGTTGTTCGGCCCGATGAGATCTGTATGTGTATTGAGTTTCAGATTAATTCATGCAAGCGTGTTTGATCTATGGACCAAGTTTTGGGGACCCCGTTCAAGGGGGCGCTGTTGAGCCCCCTTGCCACGCCCGGATACCAGCTTCAGCCCGGGCCTGATGGCTGTGGGCGCTGACCTGTGTGCAAAGTTTCAAGAGTTTTCAAGCACGTTAAGGGCCCCAAAAGCCCCTGAAACCTTGAACACCATTAAAATTATAGTCAAATTCCCCAACCCCCCCACACACAGAGACAGAGGGAGAAAATTCTCCTGAAAATCATATTCAAACCAAAATATCTGACTTTGTGTTGTTCGGAGCTAATGACTGTCAATTAGAAAGTTGTCCGGCTCGAGGAGACGAATATCCATACCGATTTTTGTTACTGTAGGTAAAACTAATACCCCATTTTTGTCAAAAGGTGGCGCTACTGAGTCCCTGCACCACGCACGTTCCTGAAACTTTGCACATGTCTACTGGCTAATATATGTGACATGTCTGTCGAGTTTCATGCAATTTCAAGCATGCTAAGAGTCTCAAAAGCATCAAAAAAGAATTTTAAAGTTTGATGTGTTGCCACGGCAACAGTATCAAAGATATCAAGAATCCATTCACAGGTCTACATATGGCGTATGTTTACATTATACAGATGAAGTTTGAAGCAAATTGGGTTAAAATAAGAGGGTGATTTCGAAGCATTTTGAAAGTGACACACTTCCTGCTGCCAGTTGGTGGCGCTATAACTTTGACTCACAAAAGTCACATCCATGTGATCGGCCTCTTACAACGAACACACTGCTGAAGTTTCATCAAGATCAGTTAATGTATGCAGAAGTTATAACACACTTCCTGTTTCACGTTTCTCGCCATAATTTTGTTTCCTCGCCACGGCCAAACCGTTCGAGATATCAAAAATCCCCTCGCAAACTTTCATCCTCAATGTCTTGACTTCATGCTGACCGAGTTTCGTGCCGTTTGTTTGAATTCTCTAGGAGGAGTATTTCACATTCCATTGCGTGTGTTTTACCAACAACCCTAAATAGCCGACTTCCTGTTGGGCTGGGGTAGAAAGTAAGAGTGTGAAGTATATATGAAACGAGGAGATCTACATGTGTACCGAGTTTCATATTATTACATGCAAGCGTGTTTGATTTATGGACCATGTTTTCGGACCCCGTTCCAGGGGGCGCTGTCGAGCCCCCCTGCCACGCCCGGGTACCATCTTCAGCCCGGCCCTGATGGCCGCGGGTTCTGACATGTGTGCAAAGTTTCAGGAGTTTTTGAGCATGTTAAGGCCTCCAAAAGTGTCCAAAAGGTAGCAGAAAAATAATAAGTCGGAAGAAGAAGAAGAAGAATAAATATAGCTGCGAGCAGCGATTACGGGCCCAAGCCGGTGGCACCGCAACCCCGGTGCCTTTAGTTACCTAAAGGCACCGGAGTGGCGGTGCCACCGGCTTTGGCCCTTCATCGCTGCTCGCAGCTATATTTATATATATATATATATATATATATATATATATAAACAAGCCGGTGGCACCGCCACCCTGGTGCCTTTAGGGTTACTGTGCATGACGGGCAATAACTTAACCCCGCTTTGACTGTTGAGAAGATGTGTACTGTAGAGCTTGCATTGGTGTGGGCTCTGCAAAAGTGTGCATTGAGGGCACATATCATATGCGTGAGCAACCTTCTGAAACCTAAAATGAAAAATGAGACACCCTACGGTCTCATGGACTTAATGGACACATGAAATAAGTACACAAGATTGAAAGTTAAATCAAGTGTGCCAAGACAGAATATTACTTGCCTGATCTGATTAGAAAAAAGTTTGTGTGTGTGTGTGTGTGTGTGTGAAACGTGATTGAACAATGTAGACATAAAAACATACTCCGTCCTTTTGTTCATACAGGACATTATTAAAACTGCAAAGTGTTTACTTATATTTGTGTACAATCGCAATAAAACACAACATTGTGCTTTTGTCAAACTGTAAACTACAACTGTCACCCAACCAAAATCTCTTTTTTATTTTATACAGAAATAAATAGTCTATCATTCAGATGAGAATAAAGTTAGTTCAAATTTTAAGGAAAACTCTGAAATATAGCACATTCATTTAAAATTCATTCAGGTTCAATTACCAAACATACAAATCTTAATGTAATTTAAAGCAAACGATACATTTAAAATATATGGGTTGTATGCCTATTTTTTTTATATAAAAAGATATATATCCAAAAAGACAAGGCCTAAACTTTAACAAGGGTTAAACAATCACTGTAGCAGACACAATCATACACACACACACACACAGACACAGACACAGACACAGACACAGACACACACACACACACAAGTCAAATCACTTACATTTTAGATGCAATATTGACTTTTTTCTGTTTCAGCAGTGAAACTAGTTAAACAAAGATCACAGCAGAACCATCGAGCATCTCACAGCAACGTGTTTTCTCATTACTGAATGATTCAGCATTTTGAACGAATCGGTTGACTCAAAGATTCAATGACCAATCCATAATCTGTCTCATTCATGAATGACTCAGCCGTTCGAACGAATCGTTCGAACAAATGAATCAATGACTCGCTCATTAAGACGGTCGCCTGGCGACACCTAATGACGGTTTAGTGATATGTTAAAAAGTATCATTCTTTCAAACGATTGTTAATTAACTCATATTTGAAACATAAGCTATATATATATATATATATATATATATATATATATATACACACATATATATACACACATATATATACACAAAAATAAAATAAAAACACATTTGAAGCGTGTTTGCTTACTAAATTGTGAGCAGAACGAAAGTTGCAGCAAATATCAGCAACAGGAGTCAAATTTCATTAATCACGAGAGTGAAGAGCTGACTGGAAAAATTATGACGGAATATTTTGTGTAAAAGCACCTATTTAAGCGAATCTGTCATTTACTCTTTTGTTGTTGTGTTTTCCCTGAAAACCGGAAGCAATCGGTCCCCGATATGGCGCTAATTTTAAAGTGACACTAAAAAGTATGCGGCTGCACTGGCATTCATAACGGTGCGCGTCCATGGCGACGAGCGAGCAAAACAGAGCGAACGTTTTTTCATTTCTACTTCCATAGAAATTCATTCGAGCGCACTGTGAGCGCCACCACTATAAATGTCCATGCGGACGTCCTTACTTTACTTTCACTTTTAACTTAGCGATTTAAAAGCCCCCGGTGTTACACGTCAAATAACCGGTGAGAAAATATTCTCGGAGTCACATAGGCTACCTAATATATTTAAATACAACAGGCCTACCTGATTTTGAACACAAGAGGGCAGTATAGCCCTATGTATTATTTGATATATTTATTTTTTTAACTGAATAGTGCATTCTGGCTGTTTTTAAACTTGTACATTATTCTTAAATTGAAAACAAGAATAAAATGGGTTTAGTTGTGATATTTGTATAATTTTATCTAGAAATAAATGGTGTATAATTAAATTTTTAGAAGATATGAGGCTTTTAGTGTTTATTTTTTTTACATGACTTCAGTCCCTCGCCATAGCAAAACAATTAGAGATATTCAATAGATATTCACAATTATGCTTCTTTAATGTATTTTCATCATGTTGAAAACATTTGGTGGGAACAAAATAAACCACTTAAGAGGAGTGGGTAAAAATGTAGAGGCTGGTTTTGCAAAACATTCACATTCAGACCAAAATAGCCCACTTCCTTTTGGGCTAGCTTAAAGTTGTTTGGCCCGATGAGATCTATATACCGAGTTTCATAATATTACATGCAAGTGTGTTTGATTTATGGACCAAATTTTCAGACCAAGTTTATGGACCAAGTTAATTTAATTAATAAACTAATTATATAAAACTATTTTCAATGCACTACAATTAATTTGGTTATATGCCTTTACTTATTAATAAAACCTATTTAAAAAATACAAGGCATAAGCCATTTATTTTCCTTTTTAATGCAGGCAAAACCACACAGCAGTGAAATGGTTAATCTAGCCCCCCTCCCCCTCCCCACACTCACAGACACACACACACACACACACACACAGAGACGTAGGCTCAGAGAGAGACACATAAAATGACAATTTTCAAACCAAAATATCTAACTTCCTGTTGGTCGTAGCTAATTACGGTAAATTAGAAAGTTGTCCGGCTCGAAGAGTACAATATACATATCGAGTTTTGTTACTGTAGATAAAACTAACCCCCCCACTTTTGTCAAAAGCATTTAGAAAGTGACACACTTCCTGCTGCCAGTTGGTGGCGCTATAACTTTGACTCACAATAGTTACATCCATCTGAATGGCCTCTTACCACGAACACACTGCTGAAGTTTCATCAAGATCAGTTAATGTATGCAGAAGTTATAACACTTCGTGTTTCTCTTTTCTCGCCATAAATTAGTTTCCTCGCCACGGCCAAAGCGTTCGAGATATCAAAAATCCGTCCGCAATTTAGCATCTTCAAAGTGTTGACCTCAAGCTGACCGAGTTTGGCGGTAAACGGATGCAATCTCTAGGAGAAGTACTTCAAATTCCTGAGCAAGCGTTCTCCAAACAACCCATAATAGCCGACTTCCTGTTGGGCTGGCGTAAAACTTGACCGAGGGTAAGTTGTTCGGCCCGATGAGATCTAAATGTGTATTGAGTTTCAGATTAATTCATGCAAGCGTGTTTGATCTATGGACCAAGTTTTGGGGACCCCGTTCAAGGGGGCGCTGTTGAGCCCCCCTGCCACGCCCGGGTACCAGCTTCAGCCCGGGCCTGATGGCTGTGGGCGCTGACCTGTGTGCAAAGTTTCAAGAGTTTTCAAGCACGTTAAGGGCCCCAAAAGCCCCTGAAACCTTGAACACCATTAAAATAATAGTCAAATTCCCCAACCCCCCCACACACAGAGACAGGGGGAGAAAATTCTCCTGAAAATCATATTCAAACCAAAATATCTGACTTTGTGTTGTTCGGAGCTAATGACTGTCAATTAGAAAGTTGTCCGGCTCGAGGAGACGAATATCCATACCGATTTTTGTTACTGTAGGTAAAACTAATACCCCATTTTTGACTAAAGGTGGCGCTACTGAGCCCCTCACCACGCCCGTTTCTGAAACTTTGCACATGTCTACTAGCTAATAAATGAGATGTGTCTGTCGAGTTTCCTGCAATTTCAAGCATGCTAAGAGTCTCAAAAGCATCAAAAAAGAATATTAAAGTTTGATGCGTTGCCATGGCAACATTATCTTAGATATTAAACAATCCTTTCACAGGTCTACATCTGGCGTGTTTTTACATTATACAGATGAAGTTTGAAGCAAATCGGGTTAAAATAAGAGGGTGATTTCAAAGCATTTTGAAAGTGACACACTTCCTGCTGCCAGTTGGTGGCGCTATAACTTTGACTCACAATAGTCACATCCATGTGATCGGCCTCTTACAGCGAGCACACTGCTGAAGTTTCATCGAGATCAGTTAATGTATGAAGAAGTTATAACTCACTTCCTGTTTCTTGTTTCTCGCCATAAATTCGTTTCCTCGCCACGGCCAAACCGTTCGAGATATCAAAAATCCCCTGGCAATTTTTCATCCTCAGTGTCTTGACTTCATGCTGACCGAGTTTCGTGCCGTGTGTTTGAATTCTCTAGGAGGAGTATTTCGAATTCCTGAGCATGGGTTTTCCAAACAACCCTAAATAGCCGACATCCTGTCGGGCTGGGGTAAAAAATCAGAGCATGAAGTATATATGAACCGATAAGATCTATAAGTGTACCGAGTTTCATATTATTCCATGCAAGCGTGTTTGATTTATGGACCAAGTTTTCGGACCGCGTTCCAGGGGGCGCTGTCGAGCCCCCCTGCCACGCCCGGGTACCAGCTTCAGCCCGGCCCTGATGGCCGCGGGTTCTGACCCGCGTGCAAAGTTTCAAGAGTTTTCGGGCACGTTAAGGGCCCCAAAAGTGCCCGAATAGTCGTAAGAAAAATAGAAAAAAAAAAAAAAAAAAAAAAAAAAAAAAATAATCCTAAGGAAAACAATAGGGCTCTTCGCCCTTTGGGCTTGGGCCCTAATAAATAATCCTAAGGAAAACAATAGGGCCTTCGCCCTTTGGGCTTGGGCCCTAATAATAATAATAATAAATAATCCTAAGGAAAACAATAGGGCCTTCGCCCTTTGGGCTTGGGCCCTAATAATAATAAATAATCCTAAGGAAAACAATAGGGCCTTCGCCCTTTGGGCTTGGGCCCTAATAAATAATCCTAAGGAAAACAATAGGGCCTTCGCCCTTTGGGCTTGGGCCCTAAAAATAATCCTAAGGAAAACAATAGGGCTCTTCGCCCTTTCAGGGCTTGGGCCCTAATTATTATTATTATTTTTTTTTTTAAAAGCTGTATTTCATTTTAGAGTCAAGCCTAGGCCTCATGAAAGCAATTTTTGAAATGAGATGGATGCCATCTGGTGGAAAAACTGAGAATTTTAAAAATTCTAAACCCATATGTAATCTGAATTTATTAGTGTGTATGTGTATAAAAGTGTGTTTGTGTGTGTGTGTGTGTGTGTGGATGTGTCTGTTTTGCACTCTTGATGTTTTATAGATTCACCCCTTCACTGCTGTGTGCTTTTTTTCTGGATCGTGGCTGATTTGTAGATTGTACGCACAAAAAAACTCTGTATTTTCACATTTTTGCCAATTTCCCATTCATTTCCTATGCGGGTCCATTTGGACCCGAAGGTCCTGAGTGTGACTATTTTTTTTACAACCACTTAGACTATTCAAATCCTGTCCCCAATTTTTTTTTGGGTGTTCATATACCAAGTACCAACAAAGTCACCAAATTTCGGACCATTCCGATAAAGCTATGATTTAAAAAAAAAAATGATTTAAATGCTTCGGGTCCATTTGGGCCGAAGGACCCCAGAGGGTTAACAACAGAAATATCCCATAGACCTGCAAGCAAGCGCATAGCAAAGCTTGCACGTTCTAAACCTCTTCCTGGGTTGACATTTTACGGTAATGTTAGGCAGTTTTGATTCATATAGTGTTTAATGTTTGATTATTATGTTATTTAACATGTAAGCAATGCTTTCTGCTTCTTCTTCTCCTGTGTTTTGATCCAGAGATTCTTTGAGAAGATGCGTAATAGCGCCCCCTACCGTATAACAGTGAAAACATGGATTGCTGGAAAATTCTGTCAATGGCGGGGAAGTGCCATTGGTGCGGAAAGAGTTAACTGTGTTTACTATTTCTTAAAGACTTGGAAGCTGAAACTTGCAATTATGGTAAAGAGTGTTACATTTCGCACACAAGCTTGAGGTGCTTGGCCAATCACAACGCACTGGGTCAGCTGGCCAATCAGAGCACTCTGATTTCTACAAAGCCTCTCCTTCTGAAAAGTTCAGAGCGTTTCAGACAGACTGGGAATAGATGATATGCAATAATTTACAGTATATTTTGAACATTAAAGCATGTTAACCTATTCTATTACACCCAATACACTAAATAATGAACTTTTAAAATAGCATCAATTCGTTTTTGTTAATTGAAATAATCATTATTAATTACTGAAAATGAAATTAAAACTAAGAAATATTTAAATAAAAAATGAAAAATAGTCAGTGAGTTAGTGAGCGAGTTCAGTCAGGTCGTTGTTATTGTTAGCTAAAACTATTTAAAATGTTTTTTGTTAATTTAAATAAAATAATAAAAATAAATTAAAGCTAAATAGAAATATTTAAAAGAAACAAAAACGCATAGCAAAACGACTAAAACTTAAACTAAAATTAAAAATAAAAATAATAAATAAAAGCTTATTATAAATATGAAATACTATACTAGTATATAAATAATACTAAAAATGCAAAACTTTTAAGCAGAACTTCATTATTTACTATGAGATCATCCTGTATTATGCAGAAAAGGAAGCCATGTGGAAAGCGACTGTACACTTTCAGGGCTTCAAACCAAAAGAACTGGTTTTGCTTGTCACATGGTTCCCACTGCAGTTATTTAGCATTTCGAAACCGTTGCACATGACCACATGTGATGCTGTTTGAATCAAACCCATACTGTCTGTGGCTTTCAAAAATGCAGCTTGTACATTATTGATTGTTGTTGTTTTCGGCCACAAACGAATCACCTAAACGTAGGAGGAGAAGAGAGTGATATCTCTTCTCGGTACGTCTGATGCAATATTAAGAGTTTGTCTGGTGGTTATGAACAGGCCAATATTTCATTCTCAAGCTTTGTCTGGTGGTTATGAACAGGCCAATATTTCATTCTCAAGCTTTGTCTGGTGGTTATGAACAGGCCAATATTTCATTCTCAAGCTTTGTCTGGTGGTTATGAACAGGCCAATATTTCATTCTCAAGCAGATATAGTCCTGAGCAATATCTTATCAATACCAATCTTGTATGAATGTTACATATTGCGCTTTTGCAGCAGAAGAGCTACAAATGATGGGATTGGGGATGTCATTTCACAACCTGAGTGTTTAGATGTTTTGATATAGGAAAAGTGGACCAGGAAATTCCACGACTATGATGCAAGGTTGTTATGCTTTTCCCTATAGTGATCTGTTTCATCATCTTCAAATAGCAACTCCTCCATATTTAATAATATCAACAAGCGATGGAGGTTGGTTATGGTTACTGGCCTGTTTAGGCGTTTTCTCAGCAATGCTATATTCAGTGAATGTCAGGCTGTCTGTTAGACTTCTATTAATGATCCAAAGTTTTCCTTCAGCTATTGGCTGTCAAAGCTGTTTTTGTGTTTAAAAATCTGGGAGATGTATAGTTTCTCTCTCAACCTCAGTATTCTCTTCAATCGTAGTATTTATCTATTTGCTCTGAAATATCTTATAGAGAGATCGATCATAATAGCCTTTGAAACCGCTAACAGTGCAAATTAAATTTCATTTGAATTTATTTATTTATATGGTGATTACTGTTATCAGGCTGAATACGCCACTACCCAGACCTCACAAAAAATAAAAATAGTTTTACACAGTATGAACCTCTACTGTGGGAATTTGACAAGACCAAAAGGATGTTAAGCTGCGCAATAGTAGCACATTTTCCAGAGCTTCCAGGGCTGTCAGTTTTAGACAACATGGTTTAAGAGCAGGTCCTGGCAGACCAACGGTGGAAAATTAGAACAGCTGAAATATTGTCGTTCTTCTATAATGGATGGTCTCGCTGGTGGGAAGGAAGAAAACGCTCGATATACTGCATGCTCGATGCCTCAGTTCAGAACCAGCTCATGTATCCTTAGAGAAACTGGACTGGATGTAACAGTGGACGACACAGCTTGATTATATCTTGACCTTGGCAGGAAGAGAGAGAGAAAGAAAAAGTGAGTGTGTTTATTGAGGAAAGAAATGAGTTACTAAAGTGAAAATTGGCAGCCAGAATTTCGTAGTCAAGCTTCTGAAACACTTAAAACCATTTTATGTGTTCCCTGAAGTCCACTTACTGGTAGTCAAGGTTTTTTTGTACCCCCCAAAAAATTCGTAGTTTAGTTTTGGTCCAAATACTGTTTTTCCCCCTTGGATCTGTTAATTTATTCATAAATGCATTAAAAATGCAATTCATGCATAAATTGACCCCAATAAACCTTCAATGATGAGTATGTTTTTGGCATAATCTTTATATTTATTTCATAAAAAAGTGTCTTATAAACTAAAGTCATGTGTTACAATAACCATGAAAATAAGATGATAAATGATCTTATTTTAAAATTTGAGATCGTCTGACCTTTTAATGGAAAGGCATGGTTAGTGCAGGCTGTAAAATGTCATGCGGTGCAACTCCTCCAAAACTGGATGATATTAATAAATAACGCATAATATATATTTTTTTAAATACCTTGAAAAATATATATATTTAAAAATTTGAGATGTACACTCGCATGTCTTCAAGGTGTAAGGAAAATATAGAAAATATTATTTGTTTCTCGATGGTTACAGCAAATGGCATTCATTAAATTGAAACTTTTGTTTAGTATAAAAGTTTTTCAATCCAGATGAAGCCAACATGAATATAAAGGGTATATTTCTAAGAATGCTTTTTCCCTTTTCATTGTCATTTCATTAACCCTTTAATGAACAGGCTGTTTTGCTACTATACCTTTAAGACCTCTATATGTAAATGTCCTCTTATGTTTGGCTAATCTCCACATAACGGTGACATCGTTAATCAAGTTTCTGAATACTAACAGACATTAATATGTAAACATCGACTATCATATCTTTCCGTTCTCACGGTTCTGACGCCAGTACCATGAAGATAATATGCTGAGCTCAGAGAAAACACATCTTCCTGAATAACATGCTATTGAAAATAACTTAAACAGAATTGCTAAGGTTTACCATTCCTAGCCTTATGAATGGTGAGAGCATGCCTTGAACTCCATCCGAGAGCATCCGATGGTTACTGGGATTGAAACGCAACCAATTGAGGCTTTGGCCCTGAAATACGCAAACAGACTTTGACACATATTTTCCCTATAGCTCCTAAAGACAGATACGCACTGTTGTTCTGTCCCTGTGGAAGAACATGCATACATGTGCATCACAATCACGCACATACACACTGTCATATCAGGTTTATGTGTTCTTCCAGAGACGACAGACCACCCTCAGAGTTTATGTAAACCTTCGCGAAAAGAGGACGAACACGTGTTCCCTCATTTCTGGCTCATAAGAACCCAATCCATCTCTTATAGCATTTCCCTTTCTACTGGAAAACTTGATTTTATACAGCTCGACAGCTTATTTTATGTGTGTTCACATTTAATGTGAAGAGCATCACACCAGATTCCCAGTTTTGATTCCAATGTGGTCAAAAAAACAAGTCAAACATTTAGGTATCAAATAGAGCTGCACGATTCTGGATGAATTGAGAATCACGACTTTTCTTTTTTTCAAACAGAGATAACCATTCTTCCACGATTCTGAACAGACAACTAAACAAAATATGGCAGATTGGCGTCACACATCTCGCACTTAAAGGATAATTCCGGTATTTAACACTGAGTCTATTTTCTAGTTTGTTTTGGATGAACTAGAGTGGTGGACTTAGAAATGTTGACGATGGTTCCTGTCTCGACTTTTTTAGTATTTTAGAATCGCCTCTGAGCGCTTCAGAGTGGCTGTCTACCGGCATGCACAAACATGTCCTTAAAGGGGTCATATAATGCCATTTTTGTACAAGCTAATATGATTCTTTAGGGTCTAAATTAAAAGTTTGTAATATACTTTAATTAAAAATTCTCATTAGTATTGTAAGAAAACAGTTATTTTACCTGGTCAAAAACAGCTGTTTTCAGCACGCCGTTTCAGTGCATATGACTTTAAATGATAATGAGCTTTGCTCACCCCGCCCCTCTGTTCTGTGTGTACACCGTTTGTAACACAATAACACAATAACCATAACGCGTTGTTCATTATAAACGTGGGATTATGAATTATATTGAGAACGTCGTACATAGAAAACATGCCGTAATGTACCCTGAGTGTAAACCTTAGACGCATTCATTGTGAAGCGTCCAGCTAGCGATTTGCAAAGATATAAATATTAATATAAAGGTTGATAAAACGTTACACTCACTTCAGTTCTTCTGGAGGTTCAGCAGGAACACGAATAGCTGGTACCGATCCTTTATTCATGAGCAGCTTCTTAGCAAAACCAGCTTTATACTGACCCTCGTTTATAAAGCAGTCTGGTGAGAAATGATTCACGCAAACATGAGAGCATTGACGTTGCTCGTGGGGAATATTCCCTTCGAAATCAAACTCAGCCACTGCGTCTTCAGCGGTTCAGATTTAGGAACATTAAAATGACTGTTCGTTATTACACCCAAGAACAGAACACCACAATCGCTTAGACGCCATTCTGCTCATAGACAGTGCTCCAGCATATCAACAATGACCGCGCCGCGCTGACTATGATTGACAGCTGGCTCACGAGCAATGGCGGGTCTGTGTTGAAACGCGGCTGTCATTCAACAATCGTGGGAGGGGCTTCCTAGCGTGTGACGTCACACGGTCGAACGGCTTGATTTGAGGCAGGGGAAAACATATAAGGAGATTAAAACAAAACCACTGGATGGATTTTTATCATTATATGATGGTTGTGTACAGGCACTGCCAACACACATTTCAGTACAATCAACTTGAAAAAGTGCATGTATCATTATATGACCCCTTTAAAACAACCCTTAACGTTCGTTTTCAAAACTGTGCAACTCACCGAGTGGTTAGTGGTGTTCGTCGATGTTCCAAAACAAGTAGCGTAGCGAAATACAGTTTCTGTCGTGTTTTATTTGCCATTTTTTAAAATCGCATTGATGTCTGCTGGAGGACTCAGTGCTCGTTGATATTACTGCGCTACCGGAAACGGAAAGGGGTCTGTTTACATTTGGTTGAAGTCTTTTCGCTCGGTTCTCCGTCTCTCAGAAGGCTAGCGTGAGCTGAGCAACGTGGTTGTCGCCATCAAGTGGTCGGGAGTGTGCTAACGCTTCAGACTCAAATATCGAGCGGAAGTTTATACGCGGTTGTGAGGTATCTGAAAAAATAGTTCCACTATAGCAAATAACACGGATTGAAAGAATACATTGCGCCGATATATTTGTTTTTAATCATCAACGAACACCACTCGGTGAGTTGCACAGCTTTGAAAACGAACGTTAAGGGTTGTTTTAAGGACATGTTTGAGCATGCCCATAGACATCCACTCTGAAGCGCTCAGAGGCGATTCTAAAATAGTCAAAAAGTCGAGACAGGACCCATCGTCAACATTTCTAAGTCCACCACTCTAGTTCATCCAAAACAAACTAGAAAATAGACTCAGTGTTAAATACCGGAATTATCCTTTAACTGTATTTTCATGATCAAAGTGATAGTTTCACTTTATTTCACCAGTCTGGAAGGCATGCTGTCCTCGCACTAACCAATCAGAACACAGGTACCGCCCAAAATGCCGCAATAACCAATCAGAATTTTTTTTTTTTAAAGTTACGGCAATCATCGTTTTCATGATTGATCGTCGCTGTCATGTCCGAATACTCGAATACATCCCTATTTACTACTAATGTACATTTTAAATGAATCACTTATTGTGCACATACATGATTTTACATTGTACTACTTATTTAAAAAATGTGCTGTGTTAATGTGTAAAATGTGTTAATGTATATTTTCAAAATTAACTGGGTGGTTTGAATGACTAGTTAACTAATCGGTGTGTATAATGAAGCAGGTTACATGCACATACATGTTTTTATATTGTACTAAAGATTTTAAAAAATACCTGCATGTAATTAAAGCTGGAATTAATTTCTGTAATTACATCTATAATTCACTCTTCCCTTACACCTGTGGGATTACAAATTGAAGAATCTGTTTAAGATCGGCTGATCCTTACATAACATCACATTAAAAAACTAAGAAGAAGTATATTGTATTTAGCACCTTTAAGATAAAGATTATGACATCAGAGGAATGATTCTGTTAAGAAAAGATTTTAGCAAGAGGTTCCTGCCAGTCCTGTTCTCTTTACCTTTTATCTTGAATCGCTCTTGGAGCCACTGTCCCATTCTTTGAATAGTTATGCTGATTGGATTAGGACTGGTAACACTCTGGGAGTCTGGGACGGGTTACTATACCTGAATACTTAATTTGCCCACTAAAAATCTATATAAACTATAATTTATCATTGCCTTATAGTTAGACTTGATGACTGTTGCTACCAACAGCTCGTGTTCTCATTGAAGAATCCTCTTGAAGAGACAACCGAGTCTCCTGGTCTTCGCTTCTGAGTTTCCTACACCCCTTTCCCACCCTTAAACCCAACCATACTCTCCCTAACCACACCTGTATCTATTGATAGCAGCAAGTGTTTTGCGATTCAACAACACAATAAGTACATTGTGCCTAACATTTTATAGTAGTTAAAGACACCTAATATGAAGTGCGACCCAACATTTTATTTGAAATAAAAATAAACTACCACTTGTATGATCTAATCAGCAACAGTAATACAATATAAAATACTGACTGAGTATAAAATACAATATATTAGAGAATGAGTTGTTTGTCATTCGCAAGTGCTTTGCTCAAGTGAACAGTTCAGGTTATCAAATGGATTTAAAAATCTTTGAAACCCCCATATTGCTCACTCACCATCTATATCGCTTCTCTCACTTTCTCTCTTTGGCTGTTTTGGACAGTGCTAAAGATTGCTTCCTCTCGGGGCAGCTCTCACAGCGAGGAGCAACGTGTCAAGGCTTATCCGTCTGCTCCAGGTCCCCGTGCCAAACACAACACCCCGCTAAGAGAATTAGTCTCTCGCGCCGGAGTTCTGGCACTGTCCAGTCAGAAAAGTTACATGCTGGCCAGTGCTTCTCTCTGAACTTCCTGAGAGTTGTCTGTCTGTCTGTCCCCTGAGAGCCATCTATTGCCAATGGACTGAAACTGATGTTTGGTTTTGTTTGTGAAGGAATTGTTCTTCAGGCTCTTTTCTCATTTTCTAGACCGGATATGTCTTCCAAAGCTCAGATCAGTCGCTGTTTCTCAGGATTAAGACCTAACGCTCGACGTGCGCATACTTTCAGGCATTCTTCACGGCTTGGGTAATGCGCTCATCTCTGCTGCTCGACTGCGGCGCAGGAATGTGCTGTGTTAATGTGTAAAACTGTATGTTTTCAGAATTAACTAGTTAGTGGGTTGTTTGAACGACTAGTTAACTAATCTGTCTGTGTAATTAGGGAGGTTTTAAATTCACCAGACCAGAACACGTGTACCTTTGCAGATACAGAAGATGCGTAGATGGTCCACAATGTCCTAGATGGAGCGCAACAGAATGAAACGATGCAGGAAAGCCATCTAAAGGCCAATTCACACTGCACGACAGATGGCAACAAACACTTTGTCTGGTTTTGTCAGATCAGTGTTTTACCCCTATCTGTGTTGGTTTGTCAATTCGCCAATTGAACATGCTGAATTGCTGTTTGAGAAGTGATGTAAAATTATAACAGCCTTCTGTCTGAACCGTCTTGACTTCTTTGCTTGCTTATATTCTCATGCACTGACTCATTCGCAAAGCTGTCAAATCAGAGTTCTCTCTCTCACCGGCGTGATGCATCAACCCAAAATACCCAGACGGTGTCCAACTAGAGCCAGTGGTGCAGAACACACCGAAAAACTAACCCAACCGACGCTAAAAAACGGCCCAACATTGCCCGAAAGCCAACAGGTGGCTTGGTGTGTCCCGGCCTTTAAAAACACAACACTTGTTGGGACAACCGAGGGCCCCAAAGTGATTTTATTGGGTGAAAGATCTTCTATTAAGTGACTGATTAGAAATTCGGTGACTGCAGCGATGGTGCTTTAAAAACGATGAATTTAATGATGCAACTGTTGTGGGAGAGTTCCTCTATGTAAACTATAAACTAGCTGTTTGCATGCTAATTAAAACATTGCAGGTAAAAATATCAACACCAAAAATATACATACGAAGAAATCTATATAGACTAGTTGACCTATAATCTGCGACTAGTCGTCTATTGTGACCCATAGCTAGTAAAAAGTATGCCTGTTGTTGTCTCTTAATCAGAACAGGATTATGAGAAGGCATACTTTTTACTAGCCAGAAACAAGTTGCCAGTTTCTTCTAAAAGTTAACTTGTTTCTGAAAGGTTTGCACAGCTTAAAGGGATACTCCACTTTTTTGGGAAATAGGCTCATTTTACAACTCCCCCAGAGTTAAACTGTTCAGTTTTACCGTTTTTGAATCCATTCAGCCGATCTCCGGTTCTGGCGGTACCACTTTTAGCATAGCTTAGCATACATCATTGAAGTGGACAAGACCGTTAGCATTTCTAAAAAAAAAAATGACCAAAGAGTTTCGATATTACGCAGGAATGAGAGTATAGTTCTCAACTTTACATTTTCCGTCGGTCTTAGTGCATGATGTAACTACAGAAGAGAAGTTTTAAATAGGAAAAATATCGAAACTCTTTGGTCATTTTTTTTTTTAGAAATGCTAATGGTCTTGTCCACTTCAATGATGTATGCTAAGCTATGCTAAAAGTGGTACCGCCAGAACCGGAGATCGGCTGAATGGATTCAAAAACGGTAAAACTCAACAGTTTAACTCTGGGGGAGTTGTAAAATGAGCCTATTTTCAAAAAAGTGGAGTATCCCTTTAACCCAAGAAATGATTTTTGTAGAATTGATCATCTGTAGTTGGCGATGCCAAGGAATTCTCAACCCAGATGGCAAAAACATACTGCAGCTGGATTTATGAAATGTTGATGCGCTTTTTACAAATAATGGGTCTCATTCATGAAACATTCGTAAATATCTGAGTAAATAGTGATTTGCGCGTAAAGAGACCTTCCCAAAAAATCATCTCCTGATTCACAAATGCTTCGTAAACGTCAGATGTGATAGTGAAATGTGTGTGTGTGTGTTAATGAATTCCAATCAGTCGTAAATGGGATGCGCGTGCACGTTCATTCTCAATTACCATAAATCCCGCCCATTAAATCCGACTGACAACTATATATGGGCATCATATTATGACACCGAACGAAGGATTTTAACATGACTTCTCAAAAGCGAATGAAAAAGAAAAATTTCTCAGATGCAGAAATCGAAGTTTTATTATCAGAAGTTCATTCAAAACACCACATTTTATTTTCAAGCGTAGTAGTGGCGTATCAGGTCCTAGAAAAAAGCAAGCTTGGCAGCATATTACAGATGCAGTTACTGGAGTTTCATCTGTTAATCAAACAGTCCCAGAAGTAAAAAGAAAAACCGTATGTAATTACTATATATATTATTTTTTCAAAATATTAAATAGCAAAACGTTCGGATGTTAAACTCACTATTTACGCGTGGCTGGCAGCAGGTGTAGATTTCTTTCGTACCAACTAACATTTGGAAAATACGAACATTTTAATGAATCCGAAAATTTACGCCAGAACCACTTTACACACGATTTACACAATTTGTTCTGCTCGTGTTTCATGAATGAGACCCAATGTGTCCTTTGGTAATTTTAAAGTTGCGGTTAATGACCGTAGGCTACTGGATTGCTTTAAGCAGAGGGTGTTTTTGAGTCTAGATTTTTTCAGTCTCCCTCTCTGAGATATTTGAGGTTTCTGGAGAGAAATCAAACCACAGTCGTTCTGGCAGGAGTTTGAATCGTCTGGCTGGTGAACATGCTGCATGGGTGGGCCTGAGAACTCTTAGACGTCAATGCTTTCTGTCGGCATGCTGATCTGCCATGCATATTGTTAAGCACCGTAAATTGCATCGAAAGTACATTTATGACTTATGATCAGGTGTAATTATTGGTTTGTGGTTCTCCACATCAGCAGACCTAAAGCAAGCAATTGAAAATAAGATTGCATATTGGGTTTAAAGTGGCTAGAAAGCTTCTACCAAAGTTGGGGTTCCATCATATATGATATGACACGTTAGTGTTTTCAGTGGTAAAAAACATGCCTGGTTTTTAGTTTGATCTCACTTAGTCCCAGAGTATGGTTGTTAAAACAAGCCAGTAAAAACACAATTTCTCAAAAGCGATTCCCATGTAAGGCAGTAGCCGTTACGGGAGAAGCTTGATTATTCGCCCTGCAGATGAGGCTGTGAAAGACTCCATTAGCGGTGGAGGATGTGATGAGTCGAAACTTCAGCGCTGCTCTGTAATTCCTCACTGGAGGACCAAGGTTATAAGTACCATGTTGGTTAAGGCAAATGATGTTCTTTCATAGAAACCATAAGTAGTTTGCCATATTAATGTTTATTAATATTTGACAAAGTCATGTGGTGCAACCAACAAAGATATGTGGTGCAACCAACAAAGTCATGTGGTGCAACCAACAAAGTCATGTGGTGCAACCAACAAAGTCATAAGGTGCAACCAATTTGCAGAAAAGAAATGGAAATCTTATCATAATTTGCGCTTTTTATAACAAGACAAGGTTTGTTCAGTTTGTAAAAAGTCATGTTACGTGGTGAAGACTCCTTTTTGGAGAATAATGATTAAGATGTGTACACGCATGCATTCAAGGTGTAAGGAAAATGTTATTACTTTTTACTTGGTAGTTACACAGTGACATTTTCTGAGTAATCATGTTTAAACTAAACAAAAGTTTTTCAAAACCATATGAAACCAAAATGAATGCAAAAAGAACATTTCTAAAAAAAAAAAAACGTTTAAAAAGATATTTCCTTTTCTTTATCTTGGACACTTTTATTTGTAACTGACCCAATTCTGGTCAACACATGTTGTGCGTAAAGACTGTATCTTGGTGTTACAACATGATTTAACTTAAATTGATTTTATGAGGTAAAATTTGTTTTGACAGACGAACAAGCCTGATGCTTATTTGTTCAACACATACTCTATACACAGCATGGGCAGTGAAACACTGATGTAATATTTGAACATTCAGGAACAGCAATGGAGGATCATTAAACAGTACAAATGTAGTGCTGTATAAACAAGAAAGCTTGTGTTTTTACTTCAGAACAGATCGTGTATTCTGTGCAGATGTATAACGGTTTTAAGCCTCGTAGTGTTGCCTAATACTTGGCGTAGGTCTTTAGCTAACTTAGGGAAAAGGTGCTATTTGCTCCCCTGCAGTTTGCAGAGGAAAGATTGAGGGCCAAAGTAAACCTCGCCTGGCCAACGCTTTTAGTACTTGTTTTTCTCTCACCACAAATGAGGTCTTTGCACTTGGGTTGGTTTTTCTCTGAACCGTCGCTTAAGCAATCAGTCCCGCTCCTGAGGGAGCTGTTTGGTAAAACACCTCAGGGTTCTGTCACCTTCTCATCTGGTCATTCTCCCGTTCAGACATTTGGATCTCAAAGTGGACGAGGGTGATACTTCTCACAAGAGACACCCTCATGAACCTTGGACTACAGAAGATATCGCTCAAGACAGATGGGAACATCTGGCAACTGTCGTTTCTTCTCAACTCTGGATTCTCTCCAACTCCTGTGGCCCGTTTTCCCATGTTCCAAGATTTGGGAATTGGGGAACGGCTCACTCCATTAAACACGACGGCTACACTCCCTCGCTAACAGATGCTGCACAGCTGATGGGCGGCATTTGATCCTGTCATCCAGTGCAACGGCCGACTCTTCCTCTACACCATCTGAAAGTCATTATAACACCATTAACAAACGTGCTTCTCCCAGTGTGACCAGTGAAAGGGGTGATAAACGGGGTCATACCTCAATGTTACAGTTAACATGTTGACGTACGACACCATGATCTGGGAGGCTCTCACGCTCTCTGTGGGTTTAGAGGGTGAGATCCTTGTCATTATCTCTCAACACCGCTCTCTGATTTAGAAGGCGGCGTAATGTCAGGGTGATCAAACAAACTCCAGTGTGTGTGGAAGTTAATGCTAGTGAGTTTACATGGCCACCCGCAGATTCCTTGATCTCACGCACAATGTGACGCATCAAGTCATGGCGTTTTGGCTCACTAACCCTATATACGCAAGGGATAATGAACATCCAGCCGGTTGTTATCGCAAACTATGAGGACGCAATGCGGAGGGGTCTTGTATAACCCTTAAGGGGTTTATTTTGCGATGTACGTTATCTCGCTTATTGCGTGGCTGCATGTCACATAAGTAGATATTGATTTGAGTTGAAATTATTTTAACTCAAATTTTAACTGATATTTTATTAGCTCATTTAAAGCAAAGCTTTCATGAAGAAAAGCAGTCTAGTAAGAAGCCTAGATGAACGGACAAACTCAAACAAGACAAACATGTTAGGGGATAATGTACAGTCGTATCACTTATCACACAGCTTTTCACCACATTAATAATATCGGGGACATAAATTGATTTGAGAAGAAATTGTACCGGTTTATTATCTTATAATCCATTACAGTGTACAAAACAACCATTCTAGCAAAGAGATGAACATTTTCCACAATATTACCGTAGGTGTAATATCAATATTGAAGTCCTCTAGTTTCATTTCACAGTAAATACAGTTGATAATTGAGACTCAAAATGGCATGAGCTGCATTTGATTTAAACGAGGGAGTGTGATGAGAGACAAGAAAGAAGCGGCGACCTCAAATACCCAGGTGAGCACTCATTATCCAGCATTGCTATTGACGACGATCATTATAAGGGGATATCTGACCTTCGGTATGATACGACTGACCAATCAGAATCAAGCATTATAGAGAGCTGTGTAATACATTTAAAACGCTTATAGGGTTTTTGTAAAAAAAAAAAATCAAGTATAAAAGGGGTTAAGAGTACAGCTTTCTCAAAATAAGCCTGCATGCACAGTAAGCTTAGTACACAATCAACAGTTTAGTTCCAAAACCCAGTGCGCTGCCTACCTAGAACAGCGTTTTAATGGGGCGTTTACACAACACAACATTTAACACATTTTAGCTGTTTATTTACAAGACCACGACATTTTGGGGGCCTGAAAACACAAACATTTCAAAATGGGTTTCAAAGTGTACGTTTTTTAAAACAATACTACCGTTGTCTCCGTGTGAAATAAAAAAAACGACTCGGTTACTAACGTAACCTCGGTTCCCTGAGAGGAGGGAACGAGTATTGCGTAATAGCTTTACGCTATGGGAAAACTCCTTTTCTCGAGAAATATTGAAGTCTTTATGTAAAACGCATTGCAGCTGCACAGCATACAGCAATGAGCGAGGCAGCTCGGTCATTGGCTGTGCTGCGGCAACTTGCACGAACCAATGACGGGGCGACTCTGAACCCGCTTCCAATGAGCGTGCTTCGCGCCCACGCGCGTCAGAGCCCGCCAAGATGGGCGTGGCCAAGGGCTATATATTGGGCGCCCCGTCGTCTGAGTTCTTTAGGTTCAATCGACTGAAGCAAACTGACCAAGCACAAGCAGGGCAGATTACGCAATACTCGTTCCCTCCTCTCAGGGAACCGAGGTTACGTCAGTAACCGAGTCGTTCCCTTTCGAGAGGTTCCTCTTATTGCGTAATAGCTTTACGCTATGGGAACGCCATGTAAAACGCCGTGCGTGCTGACTTCGCTCTATTAAGCCGGAGGCAGATGCCTGAGCCTTCGAGCAAAGTAATTATCCAACGAGCCAGCCGAAGGCGGGCTTTATAAAAGGACAACTGGAACGGCCCGATGGGCGTCCAGAGACACACACACAAGCACATTTTCATGTATTGTCATGTATGAAAATTCCTCTACATCAGTCAAAGACGGATTCTATGAGGGGGGAGACAATGCTCAGCATGTACACACCTCAGCCTATGCATAGTTAGACCGACAGTATGTTAGAGTGCAATGAGGGGACCTGTAGGTTATAAAACCTGATAAATGTGGACGGTGAGGCCCAGCCTGCAGCCGCACAAATATCTTGAATGGGTATCCCACTCGACCACGCCCACTAGGAAGCCATGCCTCTCGTGGAGTGAGCTCTGATGCCCAAGGGGCACTGAAGGCCCTTGGCTTCATAAGCCAGCGCTATAGCATCAACTATCCAGCGCGATATTCTTTGCTTTGACACAGCCAGACCTTTAGTGCGGCCGCCAAAGCATACGAACAACTGCTCTGTCTGTCTGAACAGGGCAGAACGTTCCAAATATACTCTGAGTGCCCTGACCGGGCAGAGTAAATTAGCGTCACTTTCGTCTGCTGGGGACGATAGCGCGGCCAAAGATATCACCTGTGCTCTGAAAGGAGTAGAGAGCACCTTAGGAATATACCCGTGTTTTGGCCTGAGGACAACCCTGCTGTCGTTAGGTCCAAACTCCAGGCAGGTAGCGCTTGATGACAGCGCGTGCAGGTCGCCCACTCTCTTGACCGAGGCGAGAGCCAGCAAGAGAGCAGTTTTGAGCGACAGCTGTTTAAGGTGCACAGTTCGGAGGGGTTCGAACGGGGCATGCTTAAGTGCGTCCAGGACCGTGGCCAGGTCCCAAATCGGCACCGAGGGGGGGCGCGGGGGATTCATCCTCCTGGCGCCCCTCAGGAAACGAACAACTAGGTAGTTTTTCCCTAGTGTGCGTCCTTCGACCGGCTCATGTGATGCTGCTATGGCAGCCACATATACTTTGAGCGTGGAGGGGGTGTGGCCTGCCTCCAACAGCTCTTGTAAGAAAACGAGCACACTCGGCACTTCGCATGTCTCAGGGTTCAGGTTCCTGGGTTTACACCAGTCACTGAACACCTTCCATTTCTGGGCATATAAGCGCCTCGGTGATGGTTCTCAACACTCCACTAGGGAGGTTCCCGGGAATCCGTTGAGGGGCCACGCATGGAGGGCCCACAGATCGGGGCGGGGATGGAGGATCATCCCGTTGGCCTGCCTGAGGAGATCTAGCCTCAGTGGAATCGGCCATGGGGCAGATTGCGTCATCTGCATCAGTTCTGGAAACCACGTCTGGTTCTTCCAGAGTGGGGCTACCAGGAGCACTGCACATTTTTCCTCCCTGATCCGACTGATGACCTGAGGTAGCATCGCGACCGGGGGGAAGGCATACAGCGGTCGGCTCGGCCAGACTTGGGCGAGCGCGTCTGTGCTCTTTGAAAAGAAGAGAGGGCAGTGCGCATTTTCCTTGGAGGCAAAGAGGTCGACCTCTGCTCTGCCAAAGGTTTGCCATAACCACTGAATCGTCAGGGGGTGGAGAGACCATTCTCCTGGGAGAACTTTGTCTCTGGACAGCATGTCCGCTCCCTGGTTCAGAACACCTGGCACATGCGCTGCTCTCAGCGAGCGCAGGTTGCGCTGGGACCATAGGAGGAGCTCCCTGGCCATCGAGTGCAGGGAGCTCGATCTGAGTCCACCCTGACGATTTATATGCGAGACTACCGTCATGTTGTCCGTTCGGACTAGGACGTGCTCGTCCTTCAGGTACGGGAGCAGGGCTATGAGAGCCAAAGCGACCGCTTTCAATTCCAGACAGTTTATATGTAGGCGCTTCTCCGGGTTTGACCATAAGCCGGAGACAGGCCTGCCCTCGTAAAGGGCCCCCCAACCTATTTTGGAGGCATCTGTCGTGATCATTTTTCTCCTTGTGTTCACGCCCAAACTCACGCCGGACTGATACCAGTCGACAGCTTTCCAGGGCGTCAGGGCTTTTATGCAGCCGTGATTTGCTCTGATTAAAAAGTGGCCCGAGCGCCACGCGTGAGTGGGGACACGGCTTTTGAGCCAGCGTTGGAGAGGACGCATGTGCAACAATCCTAGCTGGAGTACAGCTGATGCTGAGGCCATGAGACCGAGCATCCTCTGAAATCGCTTGACGGGGGCGCGCGCACCCGCTCTGAACGATGTTGCAAGGCGCCGAATAGTGAGCGCGCGCTCTGATGAGAGGCGCGCTGTCATCTGTACTGAGTCTAGCACTATTCCCAGAAAAGAAATATTCTGGCTGGGGGATAGCATGCTCTTTGCAAAATTGATTTTTAGACCCAGGCACTCTAGATGACTGATAACCCAAGACCTGTGTGTCACTAACTGGCTCTCTGATTGTGCTAATATTAGCCAATCGTCGAGATAATTTAGTATTCGCACTCCCCGCTGTCTCAGGGGGGAAAGTGCTGCATCCATACATTTCGTAAATGTACGGGGTGCCAGTGACAGGCCGAATGGTAGTACTGTGTACTGGTATGACTGTCCCTCGAAAGCGAATCTCAGAAATGGCCTGTGATGAGGCGCTATTGGAATGTGAAAGTAAGCGTCTTTCAGATCCACTGACAGAAACCAATCCCCCGGGCGAACTTGCGCGAGGATATGCTTGGTTGTTAACATTCTGAACGAGCGAATCATTAAAGCTTTGTTCAGATGTCTGAGATCTAGAATGGGGCGGAGACCACCATCCTTTTTCGGGACGAGAAAATAGCGGCTGTAAAAACCTGCCTCGCTCATAGAGGGGGGCACTGTTTCTATAGCGCCTTTCTCTATCAGTTTGAGCATCTCGGTGCGTAGAACATGTGAAACATCTTTTCTCACTTTCGTCTCTACCACTGCTGTGAAGCGGGGCGGTCTGCGAGCGAATTGGAGCGAGTAACCGTGTTTTATTATGTTCAAAACCCATTTCGGCATGTCGCGGATATTTTCCCAAGCTTTCGCTCGCACAGATATGGGCTGAATGCTGGCCGGGGGCGTGTCGCAGTGACGTAAGGCTCCCGCCAGCGAATCGCTCTGTGTTAATACCGAGCTCTCAGCTGTCAGCGGCGCGGGCGCGCGCTGAGCAGCTTTGTTGAATGCCGAGTGCAGGGGTGCGTGTGAGATTACAGGCACGCTCGCTGTAATGCTCACAGAGTGAGATGGGGAAATGTTTAACACTGTGTGTATAGTGCTTACGGGTGGGGGTGCATAGACTGTGGTAGGCACGCGCGCCACTTTCATAAAACTTCCCGCTCGTGGCGGGAGGTTTTTGGCCATATAAACAGTGTTTGTGAGTTGGGGTGCGTGCATAACAGCGGGCACACGCGCTACTCTTATACAACTTCCCGCTTTTACTGGGGAAGTGTTTATAACTGTGGGAACAGTGCTTGTGTGTAGTGGTGCATACGTGACAGTTGGCACACAATCTACATTTATGGGGCGTCCAGCCTGAGCTGGGAAAACATTTGGCACTGAATTTACAGTTTTGATATGTGGGAATGCGCACTTTGGTGTGTACACGTGACCCTTTAATGACACAGGCAGAAAATAGCTCTTTATGTGATTTCTGTGTGTCGCCGTAAAAACGGCGTTTGTTTGCAGGTGGGCGAGCTGTGTGGCTGGCACATTGGCTGCTGTATAGACATTTCCAGCCGCCTGTGAGGGGATTGGGTAATGCTTTAAACGTTTTGGAGAGAACGGTCCGGCTCTTGCGAGACACGCGCTCTCCCTTTTTCTCCCTGTAGCTAGGAGGACTTACGAGGCTCTGGGTTCAGCACAATCCTGGGCCGAGGTCCCCGTCGCTCGGGCGGTTGCTTCCTGTTGGCGGAGCGCGAGCGGCGTCGAAAATCCGTTTCAGGTTTGGGCTGAGAAACGGGGGGCGCCGTCTTAGCTCGCTGCTGCTGAGGCGGCCGTTGGCGGCTCTGCGATGAACTGGATCGCTTGGGCAGGAAGTGACGCATAGCCTGTGAGTCCTTACGGGCTTCGGTGAAGCGCTCGGCGAACTCCTTCACCGCTGGTCCAAACAGGCCGCTTTGGGAGATAGGAGCGTCGAGAAATGACGCCTTGTCTGCATCCTTCATTTCTGTTAGCGTCAGCCACAGATGGCGCTCAAGGACAGTCAAGTTAGCCATAGCACGGCCGATGGATTGGGCGGTGGCTTTTGTAGCTCGCAGCGCTATGTCGGTGGCGCTGCGTAGGTCCTTAAATGCCTCAGGATCGGGTCCAGACTCGTCCATACTGCGGAGAAGTTTGGCTTGAAATACCTGGAGGACAGCCATAGAGTGAAGCGCTGATGCAGCTTGGCCGGCGGCGGCGTATGCGCGACCGGCGAGAGCTGAAGTAGATCGGCAAGGCTTCGAGGGATGAGAAGCTTTAGCTTTCCATCCAGCGTTGGAGGGTGGACACAAATGATTGGCCACAGCCTCCTCGAGGGGCGGAGTCCCCTCATAGCCTCTTTCTTTCGCGCCGTCCACAGAGGAGAGCGACAAAGAAAAAGAAGGCTTCAGGCGAGCGGAGTGCGGGGCTTTCCACGACTTCATGAGTTCGTCGTGAACTTCCGGGAAGAAGGGGGAGGGTCTTTGTCGAGGGGCCTGTCGGCGCCCCTGCAGGAACCACTCGTCCAGTCGGCTACGGGCGGGTTCTTCCGGGAAAGACCAATCGAGCCCGAGGTCTTCCACGGCCTTAGAGAGAATGCGGACGATCTCAGAGTCCATGCTGGAGCCCGCGCTCGTGCCCGCTAATGTCGATGGCGCGGGGTCGAAGGACGAGCCCGGCCAATCGTCGGATGCAGCATCACAGGAAAAACTGTCATCCTTGTCATCGTCATCCCCTGATGCGCCAAACGAGACGAGCCCCATCGCTCCGCTGGAGGGGTGCTGGTCCGCCTGTGTGAACTGGACTGGCGGTGGGGAGTCTTCGGGTGGTGGTGAAGCACGCGGGGATTGGCCCGGCGTGACATCACTGCAAACCGCGTGCTCCGGCTGAAGGCGCCGGCGTCCTCGAAGCAGTCCTGCTTTAGGCTTGTCGACGGCGGCGGCGAAAAGACTCCAACAAATCCGGAGGATCCAGCGAAGAGAAGGTTCTTTGCTGAAGGAGATTAAATCTAAAGAACTCAGACGACGGGGCGCCCAATATATAGCCCTTGGCCACGCCCATCTTGGCGGGCTCTGATGCGCGTGGGCGCGAAGCACGCTCATTGGAAGCGGGTTCAGAGTCGCCCCGTCATTGGTTCGTGCAAGTTGCTGCAGCACAGCCAATGACCGAGCTGCCTCGCTCATTGCTGTATGCTGTGCAGCTGCAATGCGTTTTACATAAAGACTTCAATATTTCTCGAGAAAAGGAGTTTTCCCATAGCGTAAAGCTATTACGCAATAAGAGGAACCTCTCGAAAGGGAATCTCAATTTCGTGAAAATGGTGACGTCATGCATATTATGTGTTCAGTCTATAGCCGTGTAGTGTTTCTTACAAAGTGACATCGCCAACTAGTGGCCTGGCAGCAGAATACAGCGGTTTTTTAATAGTTTTCGCGGATCCGCGTGAATGAGGATCGTTTTGACAATGTTGTCGTCTGCACGCGAAACTTTCAAAAACACAACTGTTAGTACATCGTTGTTGTGTAAACTTAACCTAAGGCTCTCTGTGAAAAGGCTTTTCAAAAGATACATGTCACTAAAAATTAGGGCTGGGTATTGACACAAATTTCCCAATTCGATTCGATTTCGATTCACAAGCTTGCAATTCGATTTCGATTCAATATTGATTATTTTGGATATCAGGTACAATACATGGCAAATTTTCTCAAGGAAAACAAATCTCTTAACTAATGCTGTAAACTATGGGAGTCAGTTGTAGCCTAGCCTACTATAATATTGAAGGTAAAAAATAACTGATTTGTAGCTATACAAACACTTAAATTACACTTTTATTTATTTTTATAATAATACAGTTATATGAAATATAAACATTTAAATGGTGCCTGTCATAAAAACTTGCCAGATTTATTCAAACATGCATTAAATATCGAAGAACATTAAAAATTATAATGAATATGTAATATGGTGTATATATTTAGCAAAATGCTCCTCTTTAGAGTTAATTTTTCTAGCTGACTAACGAGTTTATGGTCACATGGTTTTTCTGAGGTAAAAGTGACGTTACATGACATTGTTTACAAGTTGTTTTACTGACGTCTTTCCACGGTTGAAACACTGATTGAGCGATTCCATGTAACATGATACGGATTTCGAGAAGTTGCACTCTATCTTTTTACACACTTTCAGACGTTCATTCATGTTTATTTCGCGCTGTAACTGGTATTAATTAAGGCAGAAGAGGAGATCATGTGCTTCTCTTGAGCTGAGCTGAGCCAGAGCGATCTCACGCCACAGCGCCAAAACGGTATTTATGTTTTTGAATTTCGTAAGAAAATGGACGTAATTTGAAATTTGAGACTTTTAGTATCAATAGTAACAAAGCACAAAGATTATTGCGATTTATTGGATGGGATGCGCGCTTCAATGTTCCATTCATTCATCAAATGAAAACAGGATGACTAATCGATTCTTAAGATTTAAGAATCGATATCGGTTCGTAAAAATGAGAATCGATTAATATCGAGAAATCGATATTTTTCACCCAGCCCTACTAAAAGTGTATAACTGGTCACATATTGCATTGCCATTTAAATGTCTGTTTACCTTAAAGAGCTTGCTTATTCAGTTATGCATGTTCAGTGAATCAAATATCCTCATAAATTGTGACAAAATATTTTGGTAACGTCAAGAGCAAATGTTAAGAATGTGAACGCATGCATAGTCCTCCATTTTGCTGAAGGCGTTGTGCTCCCGAACCAACCAGTCTTCCCTCTTGTTGTGAAACCAAACTAATTTGTCTTGTGTCTCCGACTCGAAAAACGTCTCCTCTGTTCTTTCAGTTTCCCCAGATAAAGCGCCTCACATTTGTTGTTTTGGTTGCTAATAAAGTAAAGCCTGTAAATAGCGGACACATGTGGACACAGATTGATATTCAGTGATCCGTTTGCTATGGGCCCTGAAGGCCCCAGTCATTCAGCGGATGAAAACAGCCCCTGTGTTGCCCTATTGAGTTTGTTTGCTAACAGTCCAGGCTTTGTGAGCGGAAACAGCTCAGGGAATGTGCTTCGCTGCGCTAGGACTCCGAAGACAGCATGGCATTTTAGTAGACTCGCAGGTGTCTTTATAATTCCCCTTCATATATAGAAGATCTATAGCTGCATTGCAGCTGTTCGACTGTGTCACTCTCCTAGAGATGTTGCTCACAGTGAGCTTGTGTTTTTACAGGGAGAATCAGGATCATTCAAACTGAGTGAAAACAAAGCACTCTCTCTGATTTTATCAGAGTAAAAGACAGATTGAAGGTGGATAATGTCTGTTAGGTCTTTGGGAGATAATTAAAGAAAGACAAACAAGCAATAAGATGACTAAAATCCCATTTTGCAACAGTCATATTATTATCATAAAAATGTCTTCTTTTTTTCTCCTCAAAATTGCTTATCTTGGCCATCAAATGGAGCACATAAAGTTTACGGTTTCTCTCTCAGCAAATCATTAAACCTGCAAATACCACCGCATCAGTTTAACAGTCTGTGAAATCGAGGATGTTTACAGCCGAGCGAGGAAATTCCAGCAATGAAACTACAGGACATCATCTGCACTAGAAAGGATGAGACCCACAATTTTTTTTTTTTTTTTTTTTTTTTTTTTTTTATTGTTGTCATTCTCACTTTACATGTCGAATTTAGCTGAGGGAACTTGATTTTATTTTATTTTATTGTATAGGATTTGACATGTCAGGAAAACAAGGAAAATGTTAAGCCAGGGGTCATAACCAGTAGTACATGTGCCACCATTTTTACTGTTTATACACTACCGTTCAAAAGTTTGGGGTCGGTACGATTTTAAATACTTTTAAAAGAATTCTCTTCTGCTAACCATGGCTGCGCTTATTTGATTAAAAATACAACAAAAATCAGTTATAGTATTAAATATTATTCCAGTGTAAATCAGCTGTTTTCTGTGTGAATATATAGTAAAGTGTAATTTATTCCTGTGATCAAAGCTGAATTTTCAGCATCACCAGTGTCAGTGTCTTCAGTGTCAAATGATCCTTCACAAATCAGTATAATATGAGGATTTGATGCTCAAGAAACATTTATTATTATTAGCAATGTTGAAACAGTTGTTGGTCTGTCAGTTGTACAGTTTTTTTATTTATTTTATTATTTGATGAATACGAAGTTCAAAAGAACAGCATTTGTTTGAAATAGAATTGTAACATTATAAATGTCTTTACCGACCTTGAAAAATTTTCAAAAGTATTGATTTCTTTCCTCCAAAAAATAAAAATAAAATTCTCACTGACCCCAAACTTTTGAACGGTAGTGTATATTTCAATTTTGATATAATAATAATAATAATAATTGGTATTATACTGCATTATTAATAGCAATTTAAAAATAATTAAAAATACATAAACACAATACATGTAATTTATATTTAAAATAAATGTAAAACACTTACCAGTATAATTTAAATCATCAATTCAGGGCAGGACAAAATATATTTTCACAACCATATGTGTGTAATTGTATATGTGTATAATATTAAGATTTTGCATATGTTCACCAAGGCTACATTTATTTGATCAAAATACAGTTAAAACAGTAATATTGTGAAATATTATTACAATTTAAAAGTACTGTTTTCTATTTGAATAGATTTTAAAATGTAATGTGATCAAAGCATCTTTACTCGCATGATCATTAAGAAATTATTATAATTTACTGACTTGATACTGTTGTGGCAGTAGAAACTCAAGAAACATTTCTGGTTATTATATATGTTAAACACAGTTGTGCTGGTTAATATTTTTGTGGAAACTGTAAAAAAAAAAATCAGGATTCTTTGATAAATAGAAAGTTCAAAAGAACAGCATATCTTATATAAAAAATATCATAAATGTCTTTACCGTCTTTTTTGATCAAGTTAATGTGCCTTTGCTAAATAAAAGTATTAATTTCTTCTGAGAAGAATCACAGAATTTAATCACAGAAATAAATTACATTTTAAAATATATTACAACAGAAACCAGTTCATTTAAATTGTAATAATATTTCACAATAATACTGTTTTTACTGTATTTCTGATCAAATAAATGCAGCCTTGGTGAGATTAAGAGACGGCTTTCAAAATCATTAAAAATCATTAATGATTTCAGACTTTTGACCAGTTGTGTGTGTGTGTGTGTGTGTGTGTGTGTGTGTGTGTGTGTGTGTGTGTGTGTGTGTGTGTGTGTGTGTGTGTGTGTGTGTGTGTGTACGCCGTGCGCGCATGTAAACACCACTAATATAAACAAATAATTGTACGGTTGCCTACAGAACTAGTGTTACACTTTTCAAGTAAATCAATCTGCATATTATATTGGAATAAAATAAAATATTTAAAAAAAACATGACTTTAACTTCAAAAAAAGTAAGATGGGTTAATTCTTGGGTGATTTCATGTTGTCTTTAAAATGTTGTGCTGATTTGAACCCGTCTGCACATTGATCAGTGTTACAATGTTATGAATGCTTGTTTGTTATATATTTGTCTTTAGATCATAGTTCCCCGAGGCTGAAAGATATGTTGTGTGTTGAGATTGTCCAGTGCTCTTTTGATGAGGAAACCTCCAGGCCTCTGCGTCTCACCTCAGGGCAGATCTGAAATGTCAGGCTGGGAGTTATGAGCATAGATTCATGTGATGCAGACACACATGCGCGCACATATCCATGCCTGCGCGCGCGGGGCTAAGAATAGCTTCTAGATGGATGGGAGGCTGCGCGGCCGAGCTTAAGATGAGACACACGTGAGACCCTCCCCCGTCGGCACCATCACATCAGTGTCCACTCACTCGAGTGAACGGGACAATCTGACACCCTAGATAGTGCTTAAGTCAACAGACACATGCATGCAAACACAGCTGTAGTCTAGGCATCCATCTATCCCTCATCTCAGTGAAGTTAGTGTCTCTGTGATCTAGTGGATTCGACATTAAGAATAGATAAGGATTCAGGACACGCACGTAGGCCTGTGAAACGGTGAAAGCAAAATACATTATTTTTTATGTTTTATTTTGCAAATCGTATATATTATTTTAAAAAACCTATGTAATAGGCTCATATTATTTAAAAAATATTCTATGAAGTAAATAGTTCATAAAAAACAAATGTAATTTCTACCTGAATAAGTAAATTCAGGCAAGAATTTAAAGTACATTCTGTATTAGGACTCAATTTAAGCTTGTAGAAATTAGTGTAAATATCAGCATTATAAAAAATTGAGTAAAACCTACTTAACTTTCTGTTCAACTATTCTTCATTCAACTATTCATTTCCTTCTCTGTGGGCCTCAGAACGCAGGCTCACTATTGGCCGACGCTGGTCATGTGTGTGATGTGTGTGACATGCAACCCAGAAGCGCTGCGCTGTTACACTACGTGAACTCACTCGAGGCCCACAGAGAAGGAAGTCTCTGCATTAATTTTATAATGCTGATATTTACATTTTTAGTCGTTATTTTTGTGTGTTCTTTTGCGCCCAAAAAGTATTCTCGTCGCTTGATAAACCTAAGGTTGAGCCACTGTCGTCACTCGGACTATTTTAACGATGTCTTTCATAACTTTTGGGCCGGCCAGTTTCGATCCCTTAAGAAGCCTATGGAGGAGTGATCCAGCTCTCAGATTTAATCACAAATATCTTCATTTGTGTCCCGAAGATGAACGAAAGTCTTACGGGGTTGAACAACACGAGGGAGAGTAATTACTGACAGAGTTTACATTTTTCGGGTGAACTATCCCTTTAATTCCATATGTGAAATTTACTTAAAAAAATCTGCATGCAAAAACATACATTTTACTAATTGTTTTTTTTCAGTGAACTTCAGTGATATGAAAATGAATTATTCATTATTCATTAATAAACAATGTTATATAATGAATGATTTAAATATAATATAAAGTAACATAATATAATATGAAACATAATTTAATGCAGTCTGATTAAACCCACAAGCCTTCATTTCTTTGAATGCTTAAATTTATCTTATTTGAATGGTAAAATGTGATCGAAATTTAAACTGCACAGTTATTGCGGTTATATCTCAAATAATTGCGATTAGAACAAATAACCACAGTCAGATGATTAATCAATAATCGAGACAGGCCTATACACACCCTGTATTATATCCATCTCTGTTTCCAAGTTATAGTGCACTTGCATTATTTGAAGGACGTTATAAATTAAATCAGTGTCCTTTACAATATTATCACATTTTTGTTTAATCTTGACTACCTCTTAGCATCAGTATAATTCAAATTGTATATTTGGACAGTCGTGCAATTTGCTTGTGGATGTGACGTCATAACCATGACACTGTTCAACGCTCTGTGCTTTTCTTTCATGTGAATGGTCTGTGTGGAGGGGGCTTTGCAAGAACAATGTGACTAAAAAGCTAAGAAAGAAAAAAATTCCGTGACATCTCACTGTTAGCACATTTATTCCAGTGGTTGATGAGCCACAGCTACCATGGTGTTTTTGACAGTCAGTGCCTAAACTCGCTGGAAAAGCCCACATACTGGGAACCTGAAGGACCAGCAACTGTTTTGTACATGCTCAAGATCGAGGATCCTCCTAACAATAGATCCTGGGAATGTGGCATCCTCACAGCTCATCACAGTTGACATACCGTCCAGTCATCATGCATCTGGTTACAAGTTAAGGCTGAACAACAAAGCGTGACCTCTCTCGCCCCTAGGATGAAAACAAGGATGTTCCTGCATTACAAATGCACATTGGGATTGTTTTGACGAGTTATTGCACAATCGTGTAGCAGTGATGAGTCCAAGAGATGGTCCACACCTTCTTTAAGAGCTGTTCTGGACTGAAGTTTGGCTCTGTTGTCCCAATCGCTCCCTCTCCCCTGAGAGAAACGTCAGATCTCTGCGTCTCGGCTCTTATAAGGTCCTCTGTCAGAGCGATGATCGATTAGAGTGTCCAAGATAAGGAAAATTAATTGTTTGTGAAAATCTAGTTGAAAATGTGTAAAACAAGTTCTTAGGGGAAAAAATGAAGGGTGGTTTCATATGGCTTTGTTAAACTTTTATACCATTTAAAAAAAAAAAAAAAATTGCTAAACTCTGCTAAACCCCGTCAGCGTTGTTTTTTAAAAAGTTGACAGCCACCGCCATCATTTTTGTATCATTCTCACAAATGTTTCATGGCCACCAGAATATTTTGTTGTATGAATATCTGAACATGCAATGTATCAAAAGAAAGAAAAAAGCCTCTGCTTTTTTTATCAACACTTTATCAACACAAAAAAAAAGCAACATTTTGAACCAAAAGCTAAGAATTTTTTTCACATTTTTCGTAGACTACATCCGAAATGATGATCAAAACACAGATGGAGTAGATCGAGTCCATGAACACCCCCGAAGCTTCACAGTCCTGTACCTCGTCCTGGGTCGATGTTTCATTCTGTAACATTGGGCAGTTTTGATTCATATGCTGTTTAATATTGATGATCGCATTATTTTACATGTGCGTAAGCAATGCTTCTGTTGCTTGTATCTGCTTCTTCGCTTGTGTTTTGATCCAGAGATTCTTTCAGGAGAGGTGTAAAAGCGCCCCCTACCGTGTACCAGCAAAAACGTGGATTGCAAGAAAATTCGGAAAATGGCGGTAAAGCGTTAATGAAAAATGTTATGAGTCTAGGAAGTAAAAAGTATAATTTCCTTAAACCTTGAATACATGTGAATCTTAATCATAATTTACATCAGTATCATTGTTTTAATGTTGTTAATTGTTCGTAATTCGCACCAAATGTCACGTGTTGTATTGGTAAAGCTCACGGAGATGAATGAATCAGAAAAACAGTCTTTAATCCAAACTCACTCAGTAAAACCGACTTCACAACACTTGAGTGTAGACGTAGACAGGACATATGAACTCAGGAACACAGGGAGAATGTATACAAGACCAAACGAGGACCTAATGAGTTAATATATATAGTAAATATATAGTTAATAGTTAAAGGTGAACTAAGTAACTTTTTTACCTTAACCGAACAGCTTTGGAGTCATTGTAATGTTTATATTACTGATTTCGTGTTGAATGGTGGTCGTCTCGCACCCCCCTGGTGCCGGTGAGCCGCAAAACCACCCTTGCAACTTTGGGCCTGCGGGCCGCCGGCCTCAGTGTTAGGAAGTATCATGTGATATCAGGTCTCGCGAGGTAACGAATTGCTTTACGGCAAAAAACAGATCTGATAAAATTCTGATAAAATGAGCATCAAACAGAAATAACCAGGCGCCGTATACATGTGGTGTTCGAGACGCACATACAATACAGACTGCCGACAGTTAAACAGGGCGCGTGCAGCTCTTAAAGGGTTACAGCGTCCATCCTACTGAACAGGTACTGGGCTGCGTTCCAGTCCACTTATAGACACGCACTTGCGAACTTCCCTAAGCACTTCCCCTCGGGGGAATCCCTGCCGCCATTTTGAAGTGCGTTCCACTTCGTGAAGTGGACGAGGGAAGTTTATATGGACAGACCCTTGTTCCCTCGATTTTGACAGAGGGAGCGAGTCTACTTCATGTACACTTCAAGCAGCTCCATATACCACAATGCAACACAATTTTGACGTCACCGCAGATCTCGTCTAATCACCACCACCACAAACAACTCTGATATATTAATTATATATATTTTTCATTTAAAACAACCCAAACACACCTATATACATTTGGATGCTGCATTAAACAAAATTAAATAATAAATCAACTCCATGGCTGATTCCAAGTGATCAAGGGCTTAGGATGTTCCAATTCAGCCAATTGCAGTTTCCGCCAGTAGTGGGCACTCGTGCAACGTAAGCAATGACGTATATCCGAGTGAACAAGACGGTGGGAAGTTAGCGAGTGAAGGGCATGACAATTTTGGACTGGAACGCAGCCCCGGTGTACAGGGGGAGGGGATCCGGCCGTGAGTGCGAGCCATCTACATTTACATTTACATTTATGCATTTGGCAGACGCTTTTATCCAAAGCGACTTACATTGCATTTCAAGGCGCACATTTACATTCTTATCAGTTCTTGCTTTCCCTGGGAATCGAACCCATGTCCTTGACGTTGCAAGCGCCAACGCTCTACTGTTTGAGCTACGTGAATAGCACTCTCTGCGTGAGTGCTATTCACGACAGTACAAGTACTCCACAGCGACTCTAGGGGTCGCTGTTTGACAAAAACGGAATTCCTACTTAGTGCTGCTTTAAACTCAATATAATATTTATTCATTTTGTTTCAGTTTTTAGTTATTTAATTTTATAAAATTTTATGTGTTTTATTTCAAGTAACAAAAATGTTTTATTTAAAAAAAAAAATGAAAAATAAAGATCCTGCTTCTGTCATTGACCCCAATTCTCTCCTCAGTAGAAACAAAACATTTGCATTGTGTCACAGTTGTCAGTCCATTCCAGGACTGGTCTCAACCAGTTAGAGCTGACCTTTCCTGTTTAAAGTCTTTAAAATAACTTAAAACTGGTCAACACTCTGTCCCAGAAGGCTAATGACTGCATCAGAGATGACGGTGTGTGTGCGTGGTATTGATTGCTCATAACCCTATAACAATATGTCTTGTTAGGACCCCCAACACAAGCAGAGCAGAAGTCCCCCACTGTGACCTCTGTGTCCCACTTAGCGGTTGCCTTGACAACTGACCTTTATGTCTCTGGTCCTTCATTTTTTAAGTGTTTGTTCAGCGCGTGGGTGTGTTTTTGTCTAATGGTTGTGTGGTCCCTGGAAGCCGGGCTGCATTAGGGACAGAAACTGTCCTGTGGCCAGAGATGGCATAAACGGTTAGAGGCTGGCATCATGTTTTTTCCAAGGAGTACAAAGTGACAATATCTTCCAAAGCAGAAGATAATCAAAATACCCAGAAGAGGCATATCCAGACATATGGGTGTTTTTGTTTAGTTTTTGTTCAGGCTGTTATATGTAATGAAGCAATAAACCGTGACTTGCTTTACTATGATTTGTATGGTAGAAAGTGGTGGAAAGTTAAGCGGCTGATAAGTGTCACAGATGTTCAAATTATTTACCATTTGCGTTTTGTTTTTTTCGACTCTCTGATTGGTGGAATTTTCTGTACAGCATCATGAATAATGTAGTTTCTTTTAAACCACCAATTCTGCTGTTAAAGGGTAACTAAACCCCTGGTCAGAGCCTGACTCCACCCACTGCCAATATTTGAAAAATGCTGGAAAAGTGGGGGAGCCCAGCGGAGATAGAGGGGATGAACGGATACTCTATCCTGATCGTTTTCAATAATCGCAATTCCAACTCCTGACTCGCTACAGTGGTTTTGACGAAACAAGATGGTTTTTATACTGCCAAGGGCGTGGTAAGCTGAAACCTGCTTACGTCAGCTCTCACCGCTACCGTCACGAACTACCGCAAACATCCAATAGGAAAATTCAAGTGCAGTAGTCACCGTTCAACCTGAAGAGGGCAGCACTCAGACGTTTTTACACCATATATTGTAGAATTTAAACACTTTATACCCAAATGTCAAAAAAGTTACTCGAATCAATGAACAGCATTAATAAAGCCCCAGTCTTACAGATCATTAACTAAAAAAAGTTGGTTTAGTGTTTAGTTACCCTTTAAATACGATTATTTTCGAACTAAGTTAAGCTCACAGTAGGTCTGTCTTTAAAGGTTTGTGAGATTTTGACCTCCAGAACTGGACTGTTGAGCTTGATGTAGTCTCAGCCTCAGAGTTGGATGCATAAGGCACACAAAATTCGAAACACTTCAGGAGTTTTGAAGTCGTCATCTGGTTGGTTGAATTCCACAGGATTTCCTGGAGACGTGTGTGTGTGTTGCGTTCTTTAGCGGTCCGCCTGGAAACAAAGATGCCGTGATGCCAAACCCCCTCATGGAAAAAGAAAGCCATTGTGTTTACAATGGTGACAATGAGCTAAACGCTGGATTTGTTGCACATCATTCTGTTATAGAGAGCCTAAGTCCCTCCCCTTCCGGTCGACCACCATGGGACCTTATATCGGAAAAACATCGTATGGTAGTCAATGGCGAGAGACAACAAATATTTTGATCTCGTTTGAATTGTGCCCTGAATTACACAAATGATGTTTGTCAATTTAAAAGATACATTTTAAAGTCAAGAAAGTCACAGTTTGTCATAAAACAGAAGAGTAACATTTTAGTTTTATGTGAAAATCGCTCAATGAACTACATCTCCCGGGAAGCGAAACAACGCTGCTCGTGTGTGTGCAGTCTGGTACAAAACACTCAGGCATGACGGCGTAACGTTACGATTATAACGCAAGACTATAGAAACAATGACAGACGTTAGCTTCAGTAAAGTCAGCTTCAGTAAAGTAAGCTTCAGTAAAGTAAGCTTCAGTAAAGTAAGCTTCAGTAAAGTTAGCTTCAGTAAAGTAAGCTTCAGTAAAGTTAGCTTCAGTAAAGTAAGCTTCAGTAAAGTAAGCTTCAGTAAAGTTAGCTTCAGTAAAGTAAGCTTCAGTAAAGTTAGCTTGCTTCAGTAAAGTTTGCTTCAGTAAAGTTAGCTTCAGTAAAGTTAGCTTCAGTAAAGTAAGCTTCAGTAAAGTAAGCTTCAGTAAAGTAAGCTTCAGTAAAGTTAGCTTCAGTAAAGTCAGCTTCAGTAAAGTCAGCTTCAGTAAAGCTAGCTTCAGTAAAGTTAGCTTCAGTAAAGTTAGCTTCAGTAAAGTTAGCTTCGGTAAAGTTAGCTTCGGTAAAGTTAGCTTCGGTAAAGTTAGCTTCAGTAAAGTTAGCTTCGGTAAAAGTAAAGTTAGCTTCAGTAAAGTCAGCTTCAGTAAAGTTAGCTTCAGTAAAGTTAGCTTCAGTAAAGTTAGCTTCGGTAAAGTTAGCTTCTTAGCTTCAGTAAAGTTAGCTTCGGTAAAGTTAGCTTCGGTAAAGTTTTATTTTGATCTCGTTTGAATTGTGCCCTGAATTACACAAATGATGTTTGTCAATTTAAAAGATACATTTTAAAGTCAAGAAAGTCACAGTTTGTCATAAAACAGAAGAGTAACATTTTAGTTTTATGTGAAAATCGCTCAATGAACTACATCTCCCGGGAAGCGAAACAACGCTGCTCGTGTGTGTGCAGTCTGGTACAAAACACTCAGGCATGACGGCGTAACGTTACGATTATAACGCAAGACTATAGAAACAATGACAGACGTTAGCTTCAGTAAAGTCAGCTTCAGTAAAGTAAGCTTCAGTAAAGTAAGCTTCAGTAAAGTAAGCTTCAGTAAAGTAAGCTTCAGTAAAGTAAGCTTGCTTCAGTAAAGTTAGCTTCAGTAAAGTAAGCTTCAGTAAAGTTAGCTTCAGTAAAGTTAGCTTCAGTAAAGTCAGCTTCAGTAAAGTCAGCTTCAGTAAAGTTAGCTTCAGTAAAGTCAGCTTCAGTAAAGTCAGCTTCAGTAAAGTCAGCTTCAGTAAAGTCAGCTTCAGTAAATTCAGCTTCAGTAAAGTCAGCTTCAGTAAAGTCAGCTTCAGTAAAGTCAGCTTCAGTAAAGTCAGCTTCGGTAAAAGTAAAGTTAGCTTCGGTAAAAGTAAAGTTAGCTTCGGTAAAAGTAAAGTTAGCTTCGGTAAAGTTAGCTTCTTAGCTTCGGTAAAGTTAGCTTCAGTAAAGTTAGCTTCGGTAAAGTTAGCTTCTTAGCTTCGGTAAAGTTAGCTTCGGTAAAGTTAGCTTCAGTAAAGTTAGCTTCTTAGCTTCGGTAAAGTTAGCTTCGGTAAAGTTAGCTTCAGTAAAGTTAGCTTCAGTAAAGTTAGCTTCGGTAAAGTTAGCTTCTTAGCTTCGGTAAAGTTAGCTTCGGTAAAGTTAGCTTCAGTAAAGTTATCTTCAGTAAAGTTAGCTTCAGTAAAGTTAGCTTCAGTAAAGTTAGCTTCATTCATTGAGAGAAAATGTGCGACTTTTGGGGTTTGTAGTCTTTGTAATTACGTATTTTCACAGTCTTATACCTCAACAGTTTTACATCAAACTGCGACTTTCTTGACTTTAAAATGTATCTTTTAAATTGACAAACATCATATGTGTAATTCAGGCCACAATTCAAACGAGATCAAAATATTTGTTGTCTCTCACCATTGACTACCATACAATATTTTTCCGAAATAAGGTCCCATGGTGGTCGCCCGGAAGGGGAGGGGCTTAGGCTCTCTATTGTAGGAACATGGCCATTTATATTTTCACGCCCCTAAACATGACGTGTAACAAAACGAACTGTGATTGGTTGCTTTACATGTCAGTCTGGGCGGTCCTTGGCCAATGAAAGCTGACCTTCTGAGAGCTGGCTTCAAAATTTGTTGTTTTGCAAAAGTAGAATAGTAAAGCAAAGTTTTGTTTATACTTCCTCAAAGATCCTACATTTTTTAGATTAAAATATACTTAAAATATGTTGTTGTTTTTCTTTTTCTTTTTTTTCTTGATGACAAGTTTTAGCAGTGGTTAAATAGATTTCTTTCTAATAAATGGGTGAAATTTATTACAAAAAGCACTGCAGTACAGTGCCTGTAATACCATGATGCTTTGATATATATACCATAGTTTAGAACGATTATCAGGTGGGATGTCACGGATATATGTGCAAGGTTGCATGCAGAGCCACACATATGTTTCATGCTTGGACTCAGCTTGAGTTGCTGATGTGATAAATCTAAGTAACAGAGCATGGTGTGTGTGAGGATGAGCTGCGGAGGGACTCGCATGAAAACCTGAACAGTGTTTCTTCAAATATTCACCAATTGAGCTGAGCTGACTAAGAGCAATAGCTTTTAGCTGGAATCTAAACTGGATTAGGATGCTTTTAGTGAGCATGCGATTAGAAATTAATGTTCATAAAGTTGTAACCTAATCCCAGAGCATTCTCGCTGCATAGAGAAAGAGTGAAGACGTGAATTGATAAGTCTTTCTATTGTCAGTCTGTATTGAGAAGAAATAGGGGATCAACTGTAGGTCATTGAAGTCAAAGGGGCAAAAGCAGAATAATGTGCAGTCAGACAGTTTGTTTAGCTATTTATTGGGTGGTAAAAAGTAAAAACTGTCCTGGTATCATGAGCAAAAAAATATTTCTTTCAAAATGTATTTAATTTTTTTTTTTTTTTTATATCTTGGCATCATCTTTTAATGTAACATTTTTCATTATTTTTTTTATTACATGGCAAGGTTGGTTCTAGTTCAGGTTGTAAAATGTCATGTGGTGTGTGAATCAAAAACTATGGATTAATAGAGTTGTATTGTAATGCCAATATTGGAATAGTAAAGCACAACTTACTGAAATGTAAATGTATACATCAAAATAGTTATGTGGTGTGAATATCCTATTGTTTTTTTCACACGCTACTCGCAGATCCTCCTTTTTAAGACTAGAATATACACATTTATGTTTTTGAGTTTGACTTTTGATAGTGGTTAAATAGATTTTGTCAGAAAAATGGGTGAAATTCACTGCAAACTACAGCTGTGAGATTCTGCATAAATTGAGAATCATGTTTTTTTAAATAGTGATCATGATTCTCCTACAATTCTTAACAGACAACTAAATAAAATAACTTAAATTACTAGAGGTTCTGACAAAATATTAATTGATGCAGTCTATTTAAAAAAAATTTTAATTAAAATTAATATTTTAAAAAAAATTGAATGAATGTTTTATTGACTCACTCATACTTGTTTCATTACTGGATGAATCAGCGTTTTTGAACTAATCTTTTGAATTCAATGACAAATGCATTTGAACAGTCACTTGTCGTCACCTAGTGGCTTAACGATGTAATCGTTATTTGAAGCGCCAAGTTACTTTGAAAAGGTGATTTGCTCCATTTTGATTGATACCATAGGCATCAGTGTTTATATCTAAACTATAAACTTTTATCCCGGGTGGGTGTTTGAATCGAGATCGCAATCTTTTAACGATTAATCAAAACAATTCAACAAAACTACTGCAAACAATTTCTTCGAAAAAACAACAACTTTTCAATAAGGTCTTTTTATGACATGCTTCAGGTTGTAAAAATGTCAGCGTGAATCCCCCCCAAAACTTTTTGTCTGTCCTTTGATATCACCAATCAGAAACGACTGTGAAAAGTCTATCATCTAATGAATAATGTGTTTTTCTTGTGTCTTTGCAGGGCGAATATCGATGAAGTTGAGACCGATGTTGTGGAAATAGAAGCCAAGCTAGATAAGGTATGAATAAAATCTATTTGAAATAACTTGGTGTGAAAACGAAATGGAAGAACAAATATCAGATGATACATGGCATGAATCAATCCAAAGAATACATTCATCCTCTGTTAGTCTCAGGCATGCGGTTATCCAGTTCAAAATTGGTCTAAGGATAGATTGGCAAAGAAATCAAGATCAATCACCAGCAACTCTCTTCCATATGTTCCGGTCATGTACGAAGATATTGAATTACTGGGGTTTGATCTAAAATGTTTGATCAATGTGTTGCTCCAACAATATCGACTGCAATGGATTAATTAGTCAGGATTACATTTAGAAAATCCCTGTCTGATGTTATCATTTTTTGTTCACTTCTTGTCAGAAGGCTAATTTTGTATAAATGGAAAGACTCTTTCCCTCCAACATATGGACCTTGTATTAAGGATGTCATGTATGATGTACAGTTGCAAACAATCTGATATTCTATGAAAGGATCAGCTTGAAGATTTTTTTTTACCATTTGGCAGCCTTTTTTAAGTTTTGTGGAGAACATGGTCGATGAAGAACTGGACTGAATGTACTCTATGATTTAAATATATATATATATATATAAATATTACTTTTACTGCATATTTATATTGGATTTCTTTAATGTTATTTTTTCTGTTTTAAAATTTTGTTGTTCTAGCTCTTTAAGTCTCTAGAGTTCTGATGCGCGTTACAATACTCTTTTTTGCTTTCTCAATCATTTCTCAAAACATGATAAAAAAAAAAAAAGATTAAGTTCAGATGTATCCCAATTCGCATACTTATACACTATTCTGTGCCATTTTGATGTATAAATAGTGTGAGCATGTACTGTGTTCACATTGAAAATTCCTGGTATTTGTAATTCAAATACCTGGACGATGCTCTTATTTAACCCGAAAATCAAAGTGTGGCATGTTGGACGCTTCATGCACTCAACTGTTGCAGATGACAAAATAACCATAAAAATATCACATAGTACACTAGATGGTTAAGTGCATAGTGTATAGTTTGTCATTCAACTTCCATTTCATTTGATTAGCGTCTTTGCTTCATTTAATTGAGATGTTGGTTTGAGGCCTGGCTAACGAAGGACTAGCGCATTAGTGCATGGATAAAACAGCATAACAAATGTGCGCCGAGCTAAATCCCAGCTCGTACGCCATACAGGATTAATGGAGATTGAGAGAGAAACCTATTTAGCATTAGGATGCTGAACATTTGCATCAGGAAACTGCAGTCTTGTGGCTCTCGGCTGCTTCAGGGTGTTATTAGAAGCGTCCAAATCTGCATACAAGGGCAACGTCTGCTTATTATTGCAAGTTTTTTGCAATATGAAAAGCCCCAGACTTTGAATTAAGTGTGTAAGATGCTCAAATAAAAGCTAGACCAAAGAGGCTAGTCTGTGTGTGTACATACACTATTAAATGTTATGCAAACTAAATGCAAGATCAGACAGCCCTACGACAGACAAATATTCAACAAATAAACAGGCTAAATAACATTTTATTGACAATATAGAATAGCATTTTTATGTATTGTTGAAGGCCTTTCATTTAGCCTATTACAAAAGTGCTGTTTTGATGGCTGAATCTTCTCAAAGCATCTCACTGTGAGACTTTTAGCATGCTAATGCCGGGAACACACTGCACTATTTTCAAAGTTGTCGTATCGCTGATCTCCTGATACTACACGACTGCCTGGGGTAGCATTTAGTTGCTGTTGTGTGCACGTTACACAACGTATCGGCGACGAGGTCACACATTGCACAATATTTTAAGAGGAAGCATCCCAGACAACTCTGTCTGGTCTACATGTTTTACAACCAAACACACGTGATAAGTGATGCAGTTGGGTAGATCATCCAAGACTGGATTTCTCCTTGTTAAAAATTGTAGCCCAGAGAAAGCTTGCGATCCAAGTTGTCTGTGAAAAAGAAGATAATGGAGGAGAGAATAGAGTACGGTGCAGTTATGACGTCACGTTGTAGGCCAAACGGCTGTTAGCATCACACTGGATCCCTCGACACAAACCCATAAGGATTTTTCCATAGGCTTTTGGATTATCGCTAAAAACAAGCTGTGTGATCAACAAAAGTTTATGATACTTGCACGCTTTGTCCATCAAGATAATTATCACAGAAACTTTTATGAGTAAATATACAGCTGACTGAGTATCATCAGCATAACAGTGAAAGTTAATTCAGGAGTTAATTAAGTATTATATCTCCTAATGGTAGCATGTACAGAGTGAACAGCAGCGGTCCTAGTACTGAGCCTTGTGGTACGCCATACTGAACTTGTGATCAATAAGACATCTCTTCATTTACTGCTACAAACTGATAACGGTCAGATAAGGTATTTAATATGATTTAAGAAATGTACAAGGTAGTGTGTGACGTCAGAAACACTAGCGATTTCAAACTGCGTTTTTGAGACTGTCTTTGATTCACTGCAGTTTTAAAGAGAAAATACTCAGCAATGCTGTCGACTTATGAACTTACACATGGTTTGTCTTAAAGCATATTAAAAACACCACATAGACATATAAACAACATTAAAAGCTTTTCACCACAGAGGTACTTTAACTGTTTGTATTCAATGGTATCATCCCAAAACCGAACCATGATGATACTATATTAACTTCATTTCAACCTGATATATAAAAATGTGTTAGTGTTTTTGTTTGATAGCTAAAGCAATTATGTGTTGGCATTAAAAGAATAGACCCAAATGACCACTTATCACAATGAAGCCGATTCCCGAATGATAAAATCAATTCACGCCCTCCAGTTTTTTGATTGTTGAAGAAATAAAGAAATGGCACGAACACTTAGCAATAAGCACATGTGTGATCTGAGCATACAGAGTACGTACGCAAAGTTAGAAAAATGTGTGTTCTACAGTCATGGCCAAAGTTTTGGCAGCGAAATACATTTTTTGACAACTATAAACAGTGTTTTCTGTCTCTCTGTCCATCAGCTGGTGAAGTTATGCAGTGGTATGATCGAAGCGGGTCGTGTGTACGTCAGTGCTAACAAACTCTTCGTCAATGGCATTCGAGACTTGTCTCACCACTGCAAAAAGGAGGAGATGATCTCAGTAAGTTTCCCAGACCAGTATTTATTTCTAAACGATCCGAGTCAAATGACTCAGATAATAGTCAGACCCTCATGAGCTGTGTTGATTTTTCGGTTATTTGCTTCATTTCAGGAATGTCTTGAAAAGTGTGGAGAGAGCCTTCAGGAAATCGTCAACTATCACATGGTAAGACACATTTCCCAAGGCTCGCTCGGCATGGCCACATGTCCCATAATAAAACACACACATGCACATTTCAGTCAGGGCCCATAATGATTCATCATATGTTGCCATAACCTGGCTCTCTCATGGGTGTTTTTATTATGAAACCATATTACGTGTGCCGTGGGGCGTAACTCAAACCAGAGAACGTGGATCTCTTTACACGGTGTGTTTCACATCATATGTGGCTGATTTTTTCCACATGCCACCCAAAAGCCATCTGCGGAGTCATAAAGGGCCTCCTGCTTCACAGGTTTGTATTGCGTATTGAAATTTTTGCCACTTTTATTGAGAAGAGAGTATAATAAGGACAGGAAATGTTCAGGAACCTTTAAGGTGAAATGGGAATTGGAAATGTTGCAAGCCGGATTTGAACTTGCATTGGTCGCATGAGCACCACAGCTCAATGTAAAATGGTTTGCACATTTGAAACCATGTCTCATTCATTCCAGCAAGTGGCTAATCACATTTATTGGTTAATCTGCGAAAGAGTACCTCATCCTCCAAGACTTTTTGGGTGTTTTCCTGTTCTTGAGGATCGTGTAATTGAAAACAGAGAGAGTTGCAATCAGCGTGTAAAGCCCTACATGTCTCCTGTTACCACAGCCACCTTCACTTTTAAAGAAAGAGGAAATACCAGGGCTGTGGTATAAAGGACTTGCAGCTTTTTAATTGTCAGCCCGACGACGGCTGATCTCTTCCTGCTCGTAGCATCAGCAGTATCTGAACAGTCGGATGTTTCCTCGGTTCTCGCTGCTTTTATGGTTAATTAGACGGGTTTATTCTTGTGATAAACCGTTTTTGTGAGACGTGACTGTGGTGAACACTGAATTCCTGGACTTTACCAGCAACACATCTAGGTCAAACCCTCAAAAGAACATGTTTACAAAAATTTGGTGGAAACTTTTGTCGCTTCACTCAATTGGCATTACAAACCGACCAGCAAATAATCTAAAAAAATAAAAAAAAGTGCTTGTATGCAAGATCACAAATTATGGTAAAAATGGTAAATGGACTGCATTTATATAGCGCTTTCAACAGACCCATGGCCACCAAAGTGCTTTACATATTGCCTCACATTCACCCATTCATTCACTCATTCATACACCGACGGTGTATGATTATTACATGTATGATTGATGGTGTATGAAATTATCAGTACAAAGTACAAAAGCTCACCAGTGACTCATCAGTTTTGGGAGTATGGACGACGTTATACTTCACACAGAACACGTTTTTGCTCAAGTTCATCTGTTGCGCTCATGTGTTTTGCAGCATCTCAGGCTTGACACAGCCTTCCCTTTCACAGCTACCTTGTTTGATCCGGACTTTTGGACTTTTCAGTTTGGTCCGAATCAAAATTACAGGTGTGAAAGCTACCCTGGACCAAACAGATGAAATTTGGTCCGACGAAAAGAGGTAGTCTCGGTCCGGATCAAACTGAACAAAGGTTTGGTTCGTTTCTAGTGTGAAAGCATTTCTGTATGGTTCGGACTTTCAGACCTTTTACAGGTGGCAGGAAAAATGAGCCGTGGCACATGGGGAGAGGAGGAGATGAGGTTTTTAATTGAAGTATGGTCTAATGACATAATAAGAAGTCAACTTGCAGTCTTCTCCTCTTTTCCTGCCGGCGGCGATAAAATGTTCGCACGACGAGGACGTTCATTTGGCGAATTTGAACTTGTGTATAGTTGGTGCTGCAGGTAATTATGCCATAAAAATAACTATATAGTTGCAACGATATGCGTCTGTTCATTCATGTTGTCAAAGTTACCCGGCGAATTTACAACACGCTGACGTCAGACGCACGTCCATTTACAAACCAATCAATGTCAAGATGCAGCCCACATACGTAGATGATGACGACAGGACACACGTGTGTCACGTAAAGATCTTTAGTGCGCTCGCAGAATTGCAGTGTGAAACCAAAGCAAAACTTTCTGAAAGTATAAAATGTATCAAAACGTGAACTTTGGTTCAGACCTTGGTGGGGACTTTCAGGTGTGAAAACGCCCTTAGTTAATAGAAGTTCAGGTTTTTAAAAAAGCATCTCCAGACCACCTTGCATTACTTTTTTCATTCCACTACCTATAGCCTCTTGCATTTATGAATGAAAAACTGCATACTGTTTGAATTCCATACACTTAAAAAAAAGAAAAGAAAAAAAAGCATTATAGAGGTTATAAATAGTGGCAAAAAGACTGAGCGACAGCATTTGTTTTCAGCGTGAATTCTGCGAAAAACACACGGTAACACTTTATAATAACTACACGCTAATAATCATTAGTTAAGCATGAGTAAACAGTTAATTCATCATTCATAAAGCATTAATAGACATTAATAAGCAGTTTATAAATACAGCTATAAATGCTTTCTTCTTGATTTACAAGCATATCTATAATTTATTTAATAATTGTATTTTCATCCTTTATTAATGATCAATTTATTATTTCTAAATGAATAATTGCATTTTTTATAAACCAGTTATTTAAGAGTTTTCAGTGGTTCATAAGATTACTTAGAACGTGTAAGTAAATAATTAATAAACTATTTAAATGTACATTCATACATCTTATTATTCAGACATATAGTGATGGTTACTTAGTGTGTTAATAAATGCTTTATTAACATGTATTTATGCTGTAATTCAGGGTTAATTCGGGTAGTTATAAAGCATTTAGTAGTGGTCAGTTAACTATGTTTGTGAGCTCATCTAAAGTGAGGACTATTCATGCCTTGTAAAGCATTTATAAAGGAGATTTAAAGGCTGTTAAATATTTCTATGTTCTGTATCACTGTGTTGTGTTTGTTACATTTTACTGTTTAGAAGATTGATGCGCCTTCAAATCTCCTTTATAAATGCTTTACAAGGCATGAATAGTCCTCACTTTAGATGAGCTTACAAAATAGTTAACTGACCACTACTAAATGCTTTATAACTACCTGTATTTACTACATTTACTTACAGTTTCTAAGTGATCTTATGAATGACTGACAACTCTTGTTTGTAAATAATGTTATACTTCATTTAGAAATTATTAATTGATCATTAACAAAGTATGAAAATACAATTATTAAACGCATTATAGATATGCTTATAAATCAAGAAAAAAAGCGTTTATAGCTGTATTTATGAACTGCTTATTAATGTCTATTAATGCTTTATAAATGATGAATTAACTGTTTACTCATGCTTAACAAATGGTTAATAGCATGCAGTTATTATAAAGTGTTACCAAACACACAAAACACATCTAAAACGGGAAAGAGCTTTGCGAGTGACTGTACAACTAGATTTGACAAGAAATCTGAGGTATATTTTTACAGACTGCCGAAAGCTACAGAACAGAGAAGCAAATAGATCGCTGCAATTCATAGAAACAACTGGATCCAGGCAGAGAAAGCTGGATTTACAGATATCATTTGTGTCAATATGCTGAATTTAGGGGTAAAATCATACCCTATATATTGTATTATTGTATATTGTATTGACAACTCACCAATTAAATAGTTTTAATTAAATAGTTTTTACAAAAAAACTATTCAAGTTTTAAGGCTGGACGATATGACGATATGTATAACATTGATGTAAGTGATCACATGGATTCAGACCTACCTATATTGTACTTATATAAAGCGTTCACAGGCAAATTTGCTTTATGTATTTCCCCGGCGTCGAAATCAGGCACATATAAATGTAAACATGATTCCTGCTGCATGTCAATATCCATGGATCACTGGGTCTTTGATAAGTTGTAAGGAACACTATATCGAGTCCAACCTTTAGTTTAAACTGATAATCGTTTGTTTTACTCGTGTTTTCGCAGCTTCATCTATTAAATTTGGTGTTTGTTATTTAAAAAAAAAAACTTTATTATAGTAGGTTACACAATGGGCAGTGTGTAATTTAGTTGGTTTAGAACTTATGTATGTATTGTATATTGTGTTTGTGATATGTTGATATGTTGTATGTATTGTATATTGTGTGTGTGATATGTTGATATGATGTTTCCGGCGGGAAAGGGACATTCTTGCTTGAGATGTTTATGTCTCGGCACAGGAAGTGGTTCTCCTGTTTATCCTTCTGCCACCCAGAAAAGGTGTCTGTCTATGGGAGGATTGACAGATAAAGCCTGTGTGCTGAAAACAATATTACTTTAATTCACTCCTCTTGTTCCTGCTCTCTCCTGTTTTACCAGGGTCAAAGCAGTTAACCTGTCACTCTATAAATCTGAAGTCTGGCCATTTTACTCTGGGATGTAGATAATCTGTCTGTCTCATAAATCCAGGACGCCCATCGCTGCCAAGTCACTGTCTCTATAGATAGCTTTTTTCTTTTCTTTTTTTGGAAAAGCAGTTTTTCTTTTAAACGAGGTTCATTAACACTTTCTGTTTTTGTCTCTTGTTCTCCAACAGCCATTGCTTACCAATAAAATTGGTATATTATATTATCTTTGCCATTTTTCTACTTTTATTGTCATAGTGCTCATGCAGAATTGCGAACACCATTAAAGCTTAATTTCACAGTATGAACTTTAAAGCAAAGAAGATACATTGGTGCACTTGTAGTGTAGCAATACATTGTTTGGGAGATGTACAGTAAATCTATAGTAATTACAGTAATTGTGACTGAAAGCCAGTGTGTCTTTTCTTTAGGTAGTGTTAATATGTCCCTCTTTTACAGCTTATTGAGTTGTTAGAATCCAAACAGTCATAAATTAACTTGTCGAAGTGACGCCTCACTACCTCCCGACTGAGTGTAATTACTGATATTATCTATTTGGCAGGGGACAGTATAAAAGAGGCCATAGAAAGAGAAGTAATGAGAGAACGTGATGTGTTTTCTGGGATTTGAGAGGTGATAACAGGAGAGTTGACACACGCGTGCAGAAGCTGTGCTGTTATACTGATAGCCCAACAGATTCCTTTATGTCAGACACTTTTTGAATATGCGCACATCACATTTGATGCCTCAAGACGTATTGCACCAAGTTTGTTAGCTTTTGTGAGTTCTGTTCACTGTAATATTAAAGGTGGGGTATGTGATTTTCTTTTTTGACCATTTTTTCAAAATCACTTTCCTAACCCACTTGCAGCCACTGAGTTAGAAGCACTGAAATGAAAATTAAGCAATTTAATCATCTGTGGAACGGGCAGGACTCGGAAAAACTCCAGCCAATCATTTCCAAGACCACCTATAATCATTGGACAGTAAGTGCGTCAATCAAACGGTCGTACCATCCCCCCTCCCTCCCCCTCGCGCGAGTCTATCTTGCCAAGCCCAAACTATCAAGGATGCAAGACCAAACTTGCAGTACTTGGTATTGAGAAACGCCTTAGGTTTTTAGTAAAAGTTCCTAATGATAGATTATTATCTTGAAGGCAAGCCTGCAACAGAAAAAAGCATAACGCCTGTTAACTCTGTGGTACGCAGGGAAGGAGACAAGAGGTTTTTTTTAAATGAGAAAATAGCTTATCATTTAACGAATCAACAGCCCGTCGGCTCTTCAACATGTTTGCTCTTAAACATTCATTTTGGATTGATCTATTTTTAGAGTTTACACTGAAAAAAGTGCTGTTTTATAAGAGACGTCTTGAACAACTGTGCGACAGGTACGATTCAGTTCATGGCACTTCTCATTCATTTCAAAATTATCCGCAAACAGTGATTGAGTGTTGCACAACTATGAATAGTGACGTCAAGGCTGTAATGTGATTGGTTATCAAGGCACACGTGATCCAAGTTAGCCGTTACGTGTTTTCCAATGGAGTCACGGACCCTCGTATCTCCCTATAATAATAATAATAATAATACCATCTCTGGATGCAAACACTTTTAGTCCCGGTTTACACCTGGTATGAAGATGAGTTTTTGTCGATTGGATCACAAGTGGACGACGCTAAAGCCTAGTTCACACTACATGATTTTAAAACGTCGGGCTGAACTGTGTGGTTCACACTACTTGACTTGCTCTCTGTGAAATCAGGAGTGTTCAAGTTGTTCACTCCACACGACACAACGTGATTGATCCGCAACAGGAGGTAACGCACTACACGAGTTGACAACAACTCTGTCATCCAACGATTCTATCTTGTCTACAAACCACGTTTTGTCACGAAAAATCACGCGATAAAACGAACTGGAAATGACGCAAAACAGCAAACGCGCCAATACCCGGTGACCTCAACCCATGCCTTGCTCTGATTGGCTGTAGCTCATGACATCACGTGAGGTTGAGTCGTGCGACAGCTTTGGATATCTAGCATGCAAGATATTTTTCTGGGCTCGGCGAGGCGTCTGCGAGCGTCTTTGATGCGTTGTTGGCTCTTTCATACTAACAGATTGGCGAGCGTTCATCGCCCGCTAATCCCGCCGCAACTTGCACGCGGTAACACCCTGACCTGTCGGCGAGCTCAACGATTTGCAAATCGGGCTTAAAATCATGTAGTGTGAACTAGGCTTAAGGTGTAAACGGGGTTTAAAAGGTTTTGATCTTGTCCACTTCCAGAGGTAGTCGAAAACGCATCTGACCGGATTGATTTCGTAATGTAAACGCTCATGCGATCGAATGTGTTCGAACAGCCACAAAAGACTCTGCCTACATACTGACCCTAATGCGTAAACATTATGGGAATTAAAGATTGTCGGCTGGAGACCTGAGTTTGGTTTGAAGACAATAAAAATGTACCAAGCACAATGTTCTCTATCATTCCTGATTTCTAACACACACTCACAGCGTTCGGCGTGGTCTCCTGGCTGTCAGAGCGGAAACTAAAGCTGAACTTATTTCATCCATTAGATCAAAAGATCTAAAAAAGCCCATACATTTACCCGCCCATAGACCCTCCCCTCGAAGAAATCAGGACAGAAGTGGTTGAAAGTGGACAAAAGAGACGGATTAAAACACCAGGTGTAAACGGGAATGTGTCTCCCTCGTCCACTTGTGATCCGGTCGACCAAAACGCATCTTAATACCAGGTGTAAACAGCGCCTTAAAAGCTTTTATAACTGTTATGAAGTATTTCAAACATATTATGAACATTTCTTTAAAGTATCTGGTTGAAGAATGTGAAGATGCAGTCAGTCAAAGTTACCAGTTCCAGCTGTAATACAACTTTAACTGTCATTCCTAGTTTCTTGTGAGAGCAACTTTGCATTTTCCTTCCTGCTAAACTCTCCAAACCCCCTCTTTTGCTGTATTATGTAACATGCCCATTTCCAGAAGTAAGAATCGGGTAATACTCTTTTATTGTTTCAAGATTTTCATTTTTGCTTCACCACAACTGAGGGTCTGAAACCCAGTTTAGCCCTACTTTATTTCCACTTGAAAGCAACACAGAACCCTTTGACCGGCGTTATTGATCTCGTTCTCTTCCTGTGATGTCCCAGCATGCTTTCTCCAACACATTTTTCCAATTAAACTAATTCAACTGTACAGTTCACGAATGGCCCAGTCGTTTGGCAGCTGGGCTCTGTAAAGTGGTCTCGTATGGAGCAGTTTTTTTAATGCAGGAAGTCAAAAGCTGAGCATGCAGTTCATTCGCATACGAACCTTTCCAACAGCTTGCAGCTGAACATGCTGTCGTTCTCTAAAGCGTGTCACTGCTCCAAAGAAGAGGAGGTTTCCATCGGATGTTCCTCGTGCCAGTTTGCGACTGTTTGGCTTTCTGTGAGCAGCCATTCTCTGCCGCCTTTATTGTATTTGGGTGGGGTTTTTTTTCAGTGATGGGCCTTTTGTTGTAGACTTTTAGAAAATTAGTTTTTGAAGGAGTTACACCGGGTTGGGTACCGAAACGCGGTGCCAATAGGGAACCGGTTCTGACGTAAACGGTAGTAACCAGACCGAATAAGAACGAAAATTTCGGTGCCTGAGTCTCTGTGGCATAAGGCGCACACACGCAAAGTCTCTCGCTCTCTCCCTCTCTCTCTCCGCCGTGCACGCACTATACGGTTTATTGGAGCACTGTCTGTTCTGTCTCACATGCGCGCTTTTGCTCGCTCGCTCAAGCGTTCCGGGAGATTTGAACTAATTTGCGGGCATCAGGGAGCCGTTATCAATATGCGGGAGACTCCCGGAACGTCTGCTGATAGCGAGGGGATTATTGAAGATGCCGAAGACAAAACGCTCCAAGGTTTGGCTGCATTTCACGTGTAAAATTACGCGTCAGAGCGATTGTCTGAAGCCCATATAGAATCACGATTCACTCCAATCCATTGGCTGATGGCGCGGCCGCCGCCTTGACGCTCACGTCATCGTATTATATTAGCGCGTCATCTGCTCCTCAGATTTCTCTGCCGAAAAAGGAAGCTTGTCGGCAGCGCGAGGAGTTTGGCAGTGAACGCAGCGTCTCGTTCCCTATTCAGAGAACATGGGTTACACCAGTAACCAGAGACGTTCTCTTTCATAAGTTTACTCAAAGCTGCGTAGCTAAGACGCAGTGGGAACAAAATACCAAACTTGCCAAGCTAAGCGCTGCGTAACGAGTACAATGATCAGATAACTTACATGACTGGTTCAAGCAGACAAAACATGGAAACCTGGAGCCATGTCGATATTAGATTACCCAGGTAGTATTCTCTGTTAATCTCCAGTATTATTACATTGTTTGATACAATATTGTTTTATTTGATATTATGTAATGTGAATTTTTATTTTATATTGTTTCAAGAACCGTTTAAGCACCGGAACCGTTTAAAAAATACAGAGTAGGTACTGGTATCGGATAAAACCCAACCGATACCCAACTCCAGCACTCACGATCATCAAGGTGCCAGACAAACAAGACTAAAGATCTCAAAAAAATAAATAAACTGTCCGCACACTTAAATCCTTTAAAGGTCCCGTTCTTCATGTTTTTTTGACGCTTTGATTGTGTTTACAGTGTGCAATATAACATGTGTTCATGTTTCGCGTGTAAAAGAACACAGTATTTTTCACACAATTTACTTATCTGTATACCGCTGTTTTCACTGTCCAAAAAACGGCCCGATGACCTCCTTGCTCTATGAAGTCCCTCCTTCGGAAACACGTAACGAGTTCTGATTGTGCCAGCGGTTCCTGTGTTGTGATTCGACGGCTTATCGCACGTTGCCCGGAAAGGTCACGCCTCTTACCATAAATTGGAGATGCCCACTTCTTCTCCGTGGGAGCGTAACAAGACCACGCCCCCTTTTTTGGTGTATTCCTGTGGGCGGAGATTAGTAAAAAAACTGTTCTAGTTACGTCATTAAAAAAGGAAGTAGAGGGATGGAGTCCAAACCGGCCGTTCGCTGCTTGCTTTGAAAGGGGACTTCTATTAAATAAAATATCTCGCTAGGCATTGAACTTTGAGCTTTATAATTTTACAGGTATTATTTATGCTCTAACAGCAACATTACACGCTAATTAAAGTTTGAAAAATGGAATCGCGAAGAACGGGATCTTTAAGCAAATTGAATCACCAAGCTTTCGGTCAAAAGACCATCCTCATGGTATACAGACAATAAATGTAACAATCAATTTAACTGTGTTCAAACACATCAGGACAATCAACAGTGATTACCAGCACCTGTGAAAGCCAGGTAGGAGAGTTGTAGTCCAATAGTGGGAGTTGTAGTTTTTCTTTAACCTACCCAATATAACGAGTTATCTAGGTAATTTACACATATACAAAAATACAGGCGCATATCACATATTTTTTTATATGTGTATATATATTTGTTTCTTGTATTGGGGATTTTCACTATGGGGAGTAAATGTGTAAATTACCTAGATAACTCTGTATATTGGGTAGGTTAAAGAAAAACTACAACTCCCACTATTGGACTACAACTCTCCTACCTGGCTTTCACAGGTGCTGGTAATCACTGTTGATTGTCCTGATGTGTTTGAACACAGTTAAATTGATTGTTACATTTATTGTCTGTATACCATGAGGATGGTCTTTTGACCGAAAGCTTGGTGATTAAATTTGCTTAAAGGATTTAAGTGTATTTATTTTTTGAGAAAATTAGTTTTTAAAACAAACTTTTCTCTCTTTCTTTAGTATACTTCATTTACTAACAATGTCCAAAGACGTGCATGAACAAGCATTCAGCCTTTTTTTCTTCTTTTTTTGAAATAATCAACATTTCTACCATGTGTTGACATGGCAGTGATGAAAAAGACATGGAAAAAACTATTTGTCTTGCTATGGCTAGTTTCAAAGCCACCATTTTACACACAATTAATATTTGCACAACTTTGACATGATTTGACAAAATTACAGTTTGCATAATAGCATGGATTCACTATAAAACGCAAGGATCTTTGGTTTAATCTCATATAGTGTGTCTGCGACGCTTTACGGCGTCCTGGCAGAAAAACTAGCATGTTTACTTTTTTGGGGTCCATCATTTTTGGGTCACATCAGCGCATGTTTGCATAGAAAAAAGGTTATGCAGCGGCTCCGACAGCACTTTATGATTGTCCGAAAGCAAACTTCATACGGCAGCGCAATTTGTGCTAATGGTGCGTTCAAGTCATCTCGTAGCTAGATCGTATTTACGAGTTGAATGCACATGAACGCCACCACAATGTAGTAAATGCGAGTGGGGAGCTCGGGAAAGTCCCGATCTTTACGAGTTGGGGGCGTGTCAGTGAGAAACATGGCGAAATACCACTGTACTTCAAGGTTTTTAGCTGTGATATTGTTTGTCAGGCTTTTCTATTTACAGCGCAGTAAGCTAATTGCCTGCACAGAAAATGATAGCATTATAAAATAACAATGTAATATGATATTATATATATTATAAAATAACTTTGCAGTGGCTTCATAAATTAACTAAAAACATAAAAAAGCAAAGCACACCTTATGCAAACCTTTGTTCTTCATTTTCTAGAACTAGAGTTTAAGAACCTTGCTGTAACTATTTTTGTGTATTAATTAAGAGAAATTACACCGCCATCTTACTCCGCCGAAAGTGACATGAACACACCTGTCGTCGTAAACTCGACTTCCCAGGAGGACTTGAACGCACCATCATACCGGTAATCTTGAGTCTTTGGTTCACACACAGCATCATACCGATAATTTACTGGTAATGTTACAACTTCTTATATCAGGAAATTGCACGAACTGATTTACCGGTATTTTTTAAATCTCTTTAATTAACGGTAATTTACCGATAATTAACCAGTAAAGACTGTAGGCTATCGTGTGAAAGGGACGGGTGACTAATTTTGTGCAGGGGTGGAAATGATAAAGAGAGATAAATCATTTTCATATAATAAAATAATCAATTTCAGATTAACCGTGAAATATAAAAAGGTTTTTATTTATTTAAATGGATAGCCAGTGGAATGTGACACACTTGGACGCTTGAAGAAAGTTCAGTTTAATGTGTGCTGCAAAAGTAGTCATTGGCCTCGTTTACACTGTCTGTGAAATGTGACCCAATTCCGATTTTTTGCTCATATGTGACACAGATCGGATGTGTTCTATGGCAGTGTAAACAGGAAAAAAAATGCATGCATTAGGATATTTCGAGATCGGTTTCAGGTCTCATCTAGCCTCGTTAAAACCAGAGCATTCTCAGTTGTAACTGAGTTATGGTCTGGCAAAGCGTCATAGACAAATCATTTCCAGAGGGGCGTCACCAACGGACGTCGCGGATAGACCTAAACCCAATCAGAGCGATGAAGGAGATGACGTATGCAGAGCGGCGGAGACACATCTCCGAGTGTTGTTCTTTGCTCGGTTTTTAACTAAAAGGAAACGTTCAAATGGCTTAAAACAGACGCGATAGCTGATTGGAACGAGTGATGTTCGACGGCGGCATCCATCTTTGTAATGTAGGCTACAAAATCTGCTTCAAAATCCCAGCGCTGTCGTCATCGTGTAAAGCCCGCCCCAACGCTTCTGATTGGTGCCTCGATTTCGACGGATTGGAAATGGGCTTGAATGAGCTCTTTGCCAGACTAACTTTCAGAGCAAATCTAAATTTGCCGGAAGTTGTCTGGGTTTTCCCAGGCTACTTAGCTTGTGAAAGATAACATGAATTTTTTAATTAAATTCATAGTTATAAGATGGAATTTCATATTTTATTTCTGAAAGCCCATAAAAACGATTTGGAAAGTAGCAAAAATAACAAAGGCATGATGTATTAAGTTAACGTGGCCTTCATAACAAAGAAAAATCTGTCTGTTTAATAAAAATCAACCCCTGGTACATAAAAGTGCCTGACGTTGAAGAACCACCCATTCATCGCTTTGTCTTTTTCCCTCTCGTTCGCTCATCCTCCTTTTATGATCGACTGCTGAAGGGCTGCAGAATCTTCTCTCTTCTCCATCTCTGTGACTGTGACGCTTCACTGACTCTGGAGCTCTCTGCGCTAGCGTCTGGCGCTACATAAAGGGCCTGTGCTTTCTCAAGGGCGCTAGCACACATGTACGGCCGGGCTGCAGGCCACGATTAAACCTCGTCTCACACACACTCGCTCAGGCTCTTTCAAATCTCCCCCAGTTTCTCTCTCCGCCTACATTCACTCATCTCGAGTCTTGACGTTCTCTTGATGTCTTTCTTAGTGTCACCCGAGGTGATGCTATCATGGTCTTCCACGCTCGCTAGAGACAATCTGAGCTAAAACAAGGATAGAGGATGAACTGAAAGGCAATTAAAGAGGGATCTCACACAGTGAAGAGGAAGTGAGAATGAGAAAGAGAAGTCGCAATGCTAATGTCTAGAGATGTGGCCGCAGTGTAGAGTCATTAATGGCTCAGTAAAGCATGCTGGTTAATTACCCTGCTGAACAGTGTTCAACACTCTCTGAACTCTTAAAATAAACTTTAACTAATATCATCTGAAGCAAAACTAAAGAAACTGTAACTTTAGCACATTACTGACTCTGGGTCTCAGATGTTTCTCAGGGATCCCTCAACAAAAAAAGCCCTTTTAACAAAACAGACCAAACCATTTTATAATTACAGGGATCTCAATTCAATACAAGATCTCAATTCCAAATTCAGTGCATGAAACTTAAAGAAAAAAATGTAAATATACACAAATAAACTCTGTAAACATGAAATCACATTCACCATAAGCAATAATGAAAATAAACTGAAACACATATACTTTATACACACGTTAAAATTAACAAATGACTCAAACACATATTGTCCCAAAACTACATTTCCCATAATTCCCGGCAAAAGATATAAAGGACATCAGGAAATGCCACGCCCTTTTAATAACAAGCCTTTATTCCAAGCTTCAGTCATGATCCCTGTGGAACGATGGGCAAGATGCACAATCATTCAAAACAAAATTACATAAAAATGTTAAACCCATATCTTTACTATACTCTAGTAATGAATTACTGGCGCTGTCACTCTTTGATCTTTAATGCGAGCATAAAGAGACAACGCGCACCTCTAATTCAAATGTTTTGGGGTAAATAATATTAAAGAAACAAAATAAATAAAATAAAAACAAGCAGACAAAAAAACAAAACATTGATCCCTCAAAGCAAACGAAATATCAATTTCACATACAAAAAAAACTAGAACAATTCAAATGAAATATTTATTAAGTGTGACCTCTGTCATGACAAAGCACAACAAACCTTTTTTTGGATTGAATTTTAAATCACAAAAATTAAAATTTTCACGTAATCGTGCAGCTCTAGTGTGTACATGTGTGCATGCTGGGCTGATGATTAATTTACCGTAATGCAAACCCCTAGTGTACACACAAAAACTGGAGTATACTAAACTGGGTCCAAAGTATGAGCACAGTAGTAGCCAAGCATCACTAATGAAAGAATCGGGACATTTGAGGCGGATGAATAGAAAATGCTGAATCTAGTCTAGTCCTTTATAAAATGCAAAGGCTGGGATTTGACAGAACTGTACAAAATGCAAATGTCTAAGCTTGTCTGCTTCCCCTTTCACCCGCTCTCTCTCTTCCTCTCTCACATGCCAGCTTTACCCTCAAGACATGTTGCCCTCCTGGTCCATGTGACACGCTCGGTCACATGTTCTCTCGTTGCAGCTTATCTCTGCCGTAAAGCTGAGCGCTTGTGACCGGAATCGAGATGATTGCAGCGTAAAGCTTTTCCTCTAGCCCCGTTCTGCTGATGTATGATCCACACTGACAGACCCCGGCACTGACATGCCTTCATTCTTACAACCTTCCATCAGAGGTTTCCTCGCAGGACCCCTGGGGACCATCTGTGACCTATTCAACCCTTGACCTGCAGTCACCCACCGTGAGAGAGAGTGTGAGATGGTGTTGGGCTCTGCTGCAGTTTTCGGGTTTACAGACACAGATCTGCAACTGCTCTGCCATCTGCTGGTGATATGAGAGTAGTGCACCCTTTTATATTCTATTAGCAAACACACTTCAACCCGCTATCAAAGTCTTCAGGATCACTTGAAAAGTCTCCGGCAGGCGAGCTGAAGCAGGTTGGAAATAAACAGTCGGTCACCGGGAGCAAGATTGAAGATCTGCTAACCTACAGCCACTTTTATTGATTGATCCCTTATAAAATTACCTTCCTAATGTGTTTAAAAGCCCTTTAGTGACCAATGTTGCTAAATAAACGGCACAAAAACGGTCTCCTTCTAACGGATGCTTTTTGTTGACATATTTGTAATAATTTGATCAAAAATGCTGTAAAACAGTAATGTTGTTTTCTATTTTATACGTATGTATTAAAATGTAATTTATCCCTGTGATAAGTTTTCAGCATCATTACACCAGTCTTCAGTGTCACATGATCCTTCAGAAATCACTCTAATATGATGATTTGCTGCTTAAGAAACATTTCTTCTTATTATCGATGATGAAAACAGTTGTACTGCTAAATTTTTGGGTGGAAACTGATACATGGTTTCATTATTCTGTATTGTAATGAACAGAAAGTTCAAAAGGACAGGGTCATCAATTTAATGGGTCATTGCTATATATATAAACACTGCTATCTGACATCAGTAAGATACATAATTTTTTTTGTTGTTGACGAAATTAATAGATTTGTTCACTTTTGCTTTTTCTGCATGTTATATTGCACATATTCCAGTTGGAGGTGACAAGCAAGTGTTTTAAATGATATATATATAGCACATTAATAGTTCTGGTGGTGATTTTGACTGATCCCAGTGACTTGAGTCTTTTGAATCTTTTTACCAAAAAGATTTGTTCACTTTTGCTCTTTCTGCATGTTATATTGCACATATGCCAGTCAGTGGGAGGTGACAAGCAAGTGTTTTAAATGAGTCATTGAGTCGTTCACAAGTTTGAAATGTAAACCAGTTTGAATCACATGCTGAATTGAACAGCTGAATGATACTGTAATTCGTTTTGTTCACCGATTAGATGTCCCAGTTGATTTATTCACAAACAAAATGCTTCAGTCGATACAGTTTGTTCACAAGTGAAATTTTAAGTTTTAAGGGAGAAGTTTTAGTGAAACGAAAAGGAATGATTCGTTCACTTAAAAAGTTTGTTAAAAAGTGCTCATTTTTTCATTTACATCATATCAAACACTTCGAGAACATCTGGCACACGCACCCGCCCTTTTCCGCCGACTCCTGTTTAATGCAAAGTACTGTTCAACCCGCTCAATATTTTTCTGTTAGATGCTGATACATTTTTATTTATTTTTTATTCTTTCACAGATCCTGTTCGACCAGGCCCAAAGATCCGTAAAGCAACAGTTGCACAATTTTGTGAAGGAGTGAGTTCTTTCTTTTCTTTCCTGCCCTTGTTTCTGATTACTATTGCATTTCCACTCCCCCCGTCCTCTGTGTTACCCTGTCATTTGTGTCCGCGCAGGGATGTTCGAAGGTTTAAAGAGACTAAGAAGCAGTTCGATAAGGTTCGGGAGGATATGGAAATCGCCCAGGTGAAGAACGCACAGGCGCCTCGCAACAAACCGCATGAGGTGGAGGAGGCCACCAGCACCCTCGTCACGACCCGCAAGTGCTTCCGACACCTCGCCCTCGACTACGTGCTTCAGGTCTTTCCCAAATCAATAACATTGGATTCAAAATCTAAAATTGTAAATCCCCAAAATGATGAAAACAAGGAAATGTCAAAGGGATGGTTTACCTAAAAATGAAAACTTCGGTCATCATTTACTCCCCCTCATGTCATTCCAAACCTTTTGGAGAATGTTTAAACTGTTTTTGTCTATGTAATGAAATTCAATGGGGTCCAATGTTTTTTGGACCCCATTGACTTTCATTGTATGAAAAAAAAAAACTTTAAAAAGTCCATTTACAAACAATTTACAAGCCCACAAACATTTAATTTTCCGTCTCCATAAAAGCGATGCCAGTTTCTGGGCAGTCTTGAATGCTATTTTTACTTGTAAATGTCCGCCAGCCTCCAGTCCTCGCGGCGGCGGTCTGACGGATCGGACCTGACCGCTTCTTCCCATCTTTACTCGGCCATCATTAGCTCTCATTTCATAACATAACGCAACCTACTTTGTACTCTCCAGGCTTTGTGTCCTGTGAAGGCTGTGATTTTATGGTTTTTCCTTTTAGTTACCATCCATGTTCTGTTTTTAGTGAACTCGGTTGGTTGACAAAGATTGCTGTAATGGCTGTACTATTTTGGTTAAGTGACCCAAGGCTGTTTTGGTAAAAGAAATAGATGTTAGTGTGTTTTGCATTTACTATAGAGCAGTGTTTCCCATCCCTGTTCCTCGAGACACACCAACAGTGCACATTTTGGATGCCTCCCTTGTCTGACCCGTATATTTCAGGTCTTGGAGTCTCTACTAATGAGCTGAGGAGTTGCGTCTTGAAGTCTTACGGGGTTGAACAACATGAGGGCGAGTAATTACTGACAGAATTTTCATTTTGGGGTGAACTAACCCTTTAATATGTCCAAGACAGGACAAAAATTGGCTGTAGTGTTTCTAATGGCCACTGTGTGGAGCAGGATCATGTGTAATCACGTAAAATTAATGAACAAGGCTAAACATGTGCCAGAATGGATTGTGTGCCAGTGCCCCCAAAAGTCTTAGGGTGCCTGTTCTTCACCAGGGTCCTCTTGCCTCATGGGACAATAATCATGCCAAAAATGGCTAGTTTGAACCAAAATGGCTTAGTGGGCTGGCAACCAAAGGTTGCAAGTTAAATTTTGCTAACTAACATGTGCTTCTCTTGATATCTTTCTCAGATCAATGTTCTTCAAGCCAAAAAGAAATTTGAGATTTTGGATTCGGTGAGTGGGTTAAATAAACACCACATTAAACCAGCATTCCCCCTCTCCATAGTTTGTGTATTGACTGTGGTTTTCTCTGTCCTCCACAGATGCTGTCGTTCATGCAGGCTCAGTACAGTCTGTTCCAGCAGGGCTTCAACCTCCTGGACGAGATCGACCCCTACATGAAGAAGCTGGCTGCCGAGGTGAGATGCATCTACACATCTCATTAACTCGTGCTCATCAGGCCCCTGTGCACCTGCTGTCCCGGGACACCTACGCCTAATGCTGGACATGTGCAGACGGGCCCCAGGCTCCACATTAACTCAGGCCTAATGAGTGAAAATGAGGGATAATGTCTATCCTTGATGATCATCTCACAGTGTTTGCTGCTACAACCATCCACTGACTAGCCAATAAATGCATCATGAGCGTATTGATCAACGCGACATAGCTCTAAAACTTAAAACTTTCCTTATGCTCCATTTGCAACATTGGCATGCCAAGTTCACCTGTTTTCCCTGGCCATGACCGTGTCCATACTCTCCTCTTTCGCTCTCCACTTTTTTCAGCGCACATAAAATTGCCAAAACCACAATTGCCAAAGTGCATTTCATCTTGCTCTATTTGTTTGACATTTTATATTTCTATACTGACTTTTCAGTCACTATACTAATAAACTTTATTTTATATAGTGCCTTTAAAAGTAGCATTCTCAAAGCACTTAACATAAAAATAATGAAATTAGAAAGATACACAACAGTCTAGGCAGTAAAAACTAAACAAGCAATAAAAATAGAAGGCCGATATAATAACAAACACAGCAATCACACGAATCACATGAAAGCCACCCTAAAAAAGTAAGTTTTAAGGGACGATTTAAAAACTCTAAGGGATTCTGCATTCCTAATCTCAGAGGGCAGGGAATTCCACAATTTAGGAGCCAAAGAAGAAAAAGCCCGATCACCCATAGTTTTTAGCTGTGTTGTTTGGACAGTTAAAAGACCAGCTTGAGAAGATCGTAAAGCACATGTAGGAGTGTAGGGGGTTAAGAGCTCACACAAATATTGAGGGGCCAAGTTATTCAAGGCCTTATAGGTGAGCATGAGAATTTTAAAATCAATACGAGAACTAACAGGAAGCCAGTGCAATTTTTCCAGGATTGGTGTAACGGGGTGGTGATGGCGCAGTGGATAAGACAAATGCCTTTGGTGTGAGAGACCCGGGTTCGAATCCACTGTGAGACACCAATGTGTCCCTGAGTAAGACACTTAACCCCTAGTTGCTCCAGAGGCGTGCGACCTCTTACATATATAGCAATTGTAAGTCGCTTTGGATAAAAGCGTCAGCTAAATGAATAAATGTAAACTGGTCCCAGTCAGAACCCTAGCAGCCGAATTTTGTACCAAATGTAATTTACTTAGGGTAGCTTTAGAAACCCCAGCCAGCAAAGCATTACAATAATCAATACGTGAAAAAACAAAAGTGTTGATTAACTTTTCAGCCGCAGAGAAAGTCAACATAGAGCGTAATTTGGCAATGTTTCTGAGATGAAAAAATGATGTTTTGACTGTGTTACGAACATGATGGTCAAATGTTAAGTTGGCGTCAAATATCACCCCCAGATTTTTTAGTTTATACTACAATTCATTAGGTGTCATTATCGTACAGTCGTACATGCATGTCGTAGGTTATTATATCCATGTCGCACAGTGTGATTTGTAAAGATCTCATAGGATTACTGAAATGTAGCAGCATTAAAGACAAGCTGAAATTCAAATTCACCCTATTTACTTAATCTATTAAATGTCTTACTGCGCATGATTTATCAGTGCATGTTATTCTGAAGCATGCAAGAAAGGCTCATTATAATTATTTTATCAGACTTTAGTAGCTTTCTCAGCATTTTTGGTGATGTAATCAAGGCCATTATAAGATTATATATATACTGTACATATTTAAAGTTACATTATCAAGGTTAAATGTGTTACTAATGTAGTTTCATGTTGTCTTGAATAGAGAAAGACAGAATATCAGCTGAAAAATGACACTTTAGTGAGTCTCTGAAGAACTGCACTCAGCAGTGGTATTCCCAAGTAAAGCAATTTATTAATGTATTTTTGGATTATCATTATTGTTGTTATTATTAATTAAAATGTAAAATAATAGACGAAATTATAATGAAAATAAAAGTATAAATAATAGTAATAAATGTATATAATAAGTTTAATTTGCATTTACTCTGTCAAAGGGCAATAACAATTCAAATAAGTTCTGCATTTTAGTTATTGGACGCATTATCAATATCATAAAATACTGGTATTGAGCTTTGCACTTTGTTCACATGATTAATTATGGTAAACGTATTATAAAACTAAAATAAAGCATATATATATATATTTACTGTGTGTATTCTCTATCGTAAAAGGAGTGTCATAGATCTAAAACAAATCGACTTTATAACCCAATGTGCTTTATGTTTGTGCTTCAGTTGGATCAGCTGGTCATAGATTCTGCTATGGAGAAGAGAGAGATGGAGCACAAACACGCCACCATACAGCAAAGAGTGAGAACATCTGCTGTCTCTCCTGTGTCCTTCCTCATTTTCCATATCCTCCATCTTTGTTGTCCGCCTGGTACCTTCTCACTCTTTCTTTTAATTCTTCATTCTCTCTTTCTCCTCTTCTTCTAACTGCCTCTTTCCATAATGGCTGATATGACGTTATTTCAAGACATCAAACGAACAAAACAACTATTTCACAAACCCACATCCTATATGCAATCTTCCCGCCTCAGATCCTCAGTTTGATTTGACTAGACAGATCTAGGTGACTTCTGAATTATTAATCCTAAAATAAAAAAAGTGTTTTTCTGCTGAGAATCAGGTGTCAGGTAAAGTTATTTCCTCTGAAGCAGTGACACACTTCCTGTCATAATATTGTCCTCTCACTCAAGCCCTTTGCTGTCACGTTCGTGCTTATCTGACAGTTCGCATAAACGTCAGCGTGTCTGAGGAACTCGGACGCTAGCGATAACGCAAGAAGAAAGACTCGGCCTTCATGTGTTTGTGTGTGTTTGTGCTTCATGTTCACATCTGTTTGTTTGTACCTTTGTTCAAAGTGCTTCATCACCATATCAATAAAGGATGATGTCCTGCCCTGTCCAGATCTCTGTGGGAATTTGGCCCTCAAGACACACCCACACACACACACACACACTCGCTAACGTCCATCTGCTAGCACACTGCTAGCCAGCAGGGCATCGCTGCCAACAGACCCGAGCCAGAAACTCTGACTTTTCCATGCGCCCCTGAATCTTTGTCTCAGCTCGTCTTTGCACAGATACCAGTATTGATAACAGATGAGCACTAGATTTCTAGACAAAAGATCTGAGTTGTTGTGTGTGTGTGTGTGTGTGTGTGAAGGCAGAAACCAATTCTAAAATCGATCTAAACACCTCACAGTGATAGAGAGATCATCAATCATAATTTTGTGCATTGATCACTGGGATCTGGACGTGGCAGTTTGCCTCCGTTAATGAGCTAATGTCCATTACCAAGATAATGGATGTGGTTTATTAAGAACTGTGCACAGTTGTTTATGAATGCATGCATGCAGCGAATTGGAAAAATGATCAAATCTGAACAATAAGAGACTAATTTTCTTTCTCTTTTCCCTCACTGTCTGATCTCGTTGTGCCACCCACTTCCAGACTTTGATACAGGTGAGTCCATTTTTCCTAATTGACGGGATGATTTCTCACCCTGGCATAGACAGACGAAAAGAGTCCAAAAGGAAAAAATGTCTAACCAATGGTCATTAAATTAAGGAAATCTACCAGCCACTAATATACCGTGCCTACCACGAAACTGTATTTTGGATTATTTTATTTAAAAAAAAATATTATTTTATTTTTTAAGGAATTATATAGCTGTTTTTTTTTTTTACAAACAGATCTAGTCATTGTCCCTCAAATGAAAGATAATCTTTAAAAACACTAGAAGTTTAATAACACGGCTAAATGCAATCTTAATGCAATCTTTTTTTCCATACCATATATTATGTTGTGACGCCTTAATTCACTTAACTAATTTTAGTTTTTAGTGTTATATTTGCATTTTAGACTAAATATTTTAGGTTTTATATAAACAAAATAGAATAAAGTTTATCTGTCATTTATTGGTTCTCTCAAGTTATCTCTAATCATTAAAAAATATTATTAAATTTAATCTAAAAAACATATTTTTTTACTTTTTTCAATACTGAATATTATAATCTTGTGACAGTAATAATTTAATAAAAATATTAAATGTAATCTTAGGGTGTTTTCACCACAACGATGTACTAAAAATTATAACGTTTTTCCTTTTTTGTTGTTCGTGTATAGACGACAAAACGTCCAAATTATCCTGTTCACACGGATCTGCAAAAACTATTAAAAACACTATTAAACACTAGTAAAAACACTAGTAAACACTATTAAAAACACTATTAAACACTATTAAAAACACTGCATTCTGCAGCGAGACCAGTAGATGGCGATGTCACTTTGTAAAGAAACACTAGTGACTACGCGCACAAATTCACGTTTTCTTTTCTTTCTTTTTTTTTTTTTTTGTAGTTTACATGGAGACGATAATGGTATAGTTTTTAAAAACTTGCACTTTGAAACCCGTTTTTTAAAGTTTGCTTTTCAGGCCCCCAAAACAACATTGTCGTTTAAACGTTCACTTAATCGAATTTTAAAATGAAAACTCTTTATTTCATACGGTAGCCTATATTATGCTGTGGCTTGATCTAAATTCACCTGTAGCACTAAAATGATTGATTTTAGTTATATTTTAGAATATTTTAGACAAAAATACTAAACATTTTATTTAAACAAAATAGTAAAATGTTTAACATCTCTCATTTTATTTAGCGGTTGCTGCTGATAAAAAATATGAGGCTACTTATATGCTTAGTTAGGAAATTAATTTTGTGTTGAAGTAACATGTTACATTGTGCATTTTGTTGATGCTTTTATAAATTTTATTTCAGTACATTTAGATTATAAATTTTCCCAGATATCAAACCCCGTGCTGGCGTCAGGCTCTTCCGGCTACAGGAACACACGATGTTTTCCTTCTCGGGTTTCAGTTGTTTCTCAACGAATGTGTTTTTACGAGTTAGTTCAGTCAGCCTTAGGGATGAATTGATTCATAATCTATAAAGAATTGCTTTATGGCAGTCACGTGCCCTGTTTGCTGTAATCGTCGTGAGTGTGAGAGATGCTGACATCACAGAATTACATGAACAGTACAACATTTGTGCTCCTAGTTACAGTCATACAATTACTTTCCCTGGAAAAGACATTTTCAGAGCAGCAGGTGTCTATTTGATGTATGTTTCAGATGTTTCTACAGCAGCATTGTAAATTACATAGTTTTTAGAGAGTAAGTATTGTCGAAAATAAGTCTTTTGACAAAATGCTGGCACCAGAAATTGATTTCCGTGTGTTTTGAGGCTGTCAGAGCCACGTGAAGCCGACCTTCCTCCTCACCCGCGAGCTTTTGCGTCACTGTCTAGGACACTTAAGAATTTCATCTCAGCAGAGCTCTAAGGAGCTTATGAAGCTCTAATGAAATCCCAAAATTGATTTTTCTGTGGATGTCCTCCTCTTTTATATGTGGAACCAAGGCTATTCAACTCATATTCATGTTTATACCACTTAAAATCTTAGTAAACTTATGTTTTTTTACAAGCAGAAGATAATAATGAAACAAGTCTGCAAAAATGTAAATATCACAAAATGTTGATCTCTCTCTCTCTCTCAGTCTAGACTCATATTCCGAATGAATCAATGCAAACACGTTCACTCTTTATGTGTTTGCTGTTCTCATAGAGCTGCGTTGTTGATTTGTTAAGGATAGAAACTAGGATAGGAAGAAGTATTTTAACATACATTTACAAATTTAAAAGAGTTGGTTTGTGGATAAAAGACATGATTTTAATTCGTAAATTGCTTAAAAAATGAATTAAAATGTAGTTCATACATGCAATGACTTGATGATCTATTCTAAGAGAATTTAAACTTTTGGGGGGCATAAAGTCAAGTGGTACCACTGACTAGATATCATAATAAAGAAAAAAGCTTCATTACCACAATAATGGCTTGGAAATCTGCATACGATTTTTGCATTTCCGTGTCCGTTTGGACCCGGTGGAATGTAAGCTTATAAAACAGGATATTTTCAACTAAAACCATATCGTATCTGATCAATAACTTCTCATTAATGAGCGAATGTGCAAAAAATCTACTACACTTGCCCTCTTTTTTTACCCTCTAGTGCTGTTTTGTCATTTTTGACTAAAAAATTTGTTTTGCTTTTTAAATATATATTTTTTATTACTTCATCAGAATGGTAAGAAACTTGATAAAAGTTTTGGCACTTGCTATGTGAACACAAACAAAAATCATGGACCTGATTCGAAAAGGTTAAATGGTCCTGAAAATAAGTCACACTTGTGCTCCTCGTGGTCAAAAATGAGCAAATTGGAAATCAATAGGAGACGAATTTCGTCTAGTGGAAACGTTTGGTACTTCATCCAAACAAATTCTTACTGAAAGCTCATTTTTTGAGAAATTTGGAACACAACTTCTTTAGATGTATGGCTTTGATTTTCTCACAGTTTTAGAGTAAAACCTGTTTTGGAAAAATATATATTTCTTATACAAATTTAAAAATAGTACTTTTTTTATGCTGACCACGTCTGTATGCCTTCCGCTTCAAAATTGATCTGAATGCATTATGGGGTTTTAAAAAAATACAATTCTTGACAAGAAAACTCTTAAATTGCCTGGCATAATCTTGTATTGGCAATTTATATATTAAAAATGTTCATATTAAATTCATGCGGTGCAACTAACATGCAGCTCCAGGTGTGTGTGTGTGTTGAGACTCTGGAGTCAGCCGAGGTCTGGAAGTGTCTCAGTGGGCACTTTGCCTACTTCTGCCCTTGCTAACACCACTAAACATAGCAGATGGCAGAGACCCGATGCTTAGAGAGGGCAAGAGCTGGCGCGCCAAAAACATGGACAAATTAGTGCCACCAACTGTCCCGAACAGAGGGAGCTTGATTCAAGAGCGCTGCACACTCAAGTGCACACGTGTGAGTGTGATTGTCTGCAGGGCAAGACTGTAATCTAGAACATGACTTGCAGATGGATTGAACCTCCTGTTTCTGTAACAACAACAAAAAGAAGATTTTAGAGGCCAACATGAGGTAAACATTTACATGACAAAATCTGTTTGGAGCCTCAGCAGAGCAATTTGATGTGCCATCCTGTTTTTGTCCACATCCAGGCTTTTTTTGCCAGTAATATAGACTCATTTGGACTTCTTTGTGTGGGGACAAGACTTGAATAGCTTTGTATTAATGATATAAAAGCATAATAAAAGTTCTTTTTCATTTTCCCCTCTGTCCAAGCTATCAAATCTTTTTCATCAAACAATTTTTTTTTTAATGTTTTGTGACCAGTCATGACATAATTTCTGCATCGAACTTAATTTTTTGGTGAACTGTCTCTTTAAGAGTGACATCAAATGAACATAAACATTTTTTAAACTCTTACCACCCCCGTTCTTTAGTACATTGGTTTATGTGTAATAATGGTTTTCAAAGTTAGGAGATAAAAGCAAAAGCAGATGTTAGAGATAGCCAGAGTACTGGGACAAAAATAATTGTGTAACAAAAAAGGAAATTTGAATTACAAAGAAAAGTAGGTTGCCAAACAGCTAAAGAAAAGAGCGAGGAACATTTGACCTGCGGATGAAAGAGAGTGAGAAACTAATTTGGGAGAAAGAGAACAGCTGTAAAGTCAGTAATAAGCTTAAAGTGTGCAGCATGGCATTCAGTACGTCTCGTCCGGTATGTTCTACACACTTCCACAAAACAGCATGTTGTCCGGTGACCTGTTGACCCCGAGGGGTGAGGAACATCTCTACCAAGTTCAGTCACACAGCCTGTGAGAAAATGTTAATCACAGAGTGCTATGTTAGTTCCATTGAGATACTATTATATACAGTATATTTTGTTTCACGTCGGGGTCCTGATCACTCTGTCAGGGTTTATTCTGAGATGTACATTATCCCTTACTTAGATGCAGGTCAGATGTCCAGATATCGGCTATACATCTGATTAAAAAACTCATTTGGAAGTGGCTCAGAACGGATGCATTAAAATTGGATCTTGTGGTGATTTTTGTGTTTTACACGTGTGCAACAAATTCCGATGCGAGTAAAATTTTTGATTTTTTTGTGCCAACAAAAATTCGATTTTTTTGTAAACGCTGCCTATGTTTCAAGTTCCGTTTTGTGTTGTAATGCATTAAATATGAATTTAGGTGGAGGGTAAACTAACTAAAGTGTGAGGATAAGGAGATGCGCTTCCCCTTTAAAAACACATTTAAATAGATTTACTTGAAATAGTTGAAATGTCACTGCATAAAGTTGCATGTCACAACCATAGACTGTAAAAAAAGAAGGACGACGCCCCTACGCTCTTTTCCATTGGAGAGAACTGAAGCCGCCAGTGTCCCGATATGGCGCTGACATATTGGAATTTGAGCTTGCGCAATAGCGTTTTCGGGAACCAGTCATGTGCAGTCGTGAGCAGGAAGTAAAGCCGCGAAATCAAGGCCACGCCCCCACTCTCGCTGAATCAATCGCAAGCACACGCCCTACACTTTTCTTAAGTGGCCTCTGTCTGCTCCGTTCCTCTTCAATGATGTCTGCTGATTGCAGTACCTCGTTAAAATAAGGTAAATACAACTAAACCACAGTCAACATTATGAAAAAAAGTCCGTTGGTGCTTCAGTGACTACTTCGCACTGAGAACCTGTCAATCACAGCTGTCAATCATGATGTCACAGCACCGTTTTTATAGCATCAAATAACTAACTAAAAACAAACTTATTTTAAAAACAAACACTTGAAATTACATAAACGTGATAGAAACGTTTTGGCTTCACTTTTGAGGGCTTGTGCGGCACGCTTGGTCACAACACAACCAAATACGGAAAAAGCGCTGCAAATACTCACAACGCAACCGAATGCAGAAAAGCGCTGCAAATACTCACAATGCAACCAAATACTCACAACGCAACCAAATACAGAAAAGCGCTGCAAATACTCACAACACAACCAAACACAGAAAAGCGCTGCAAATACTCACAACACAACAAAATACTCACAACACAACCGAATACAGAAAAGCGCTGCAAATACTCACAACACAACCAAATACAGAAAAGCGCTGCAAATACTCACAACACAACAAAATACTCACAACACAACCGAATACAGAAAAGCGCTGCAAATACTCACAACACAACCAAATACTCACAACACAACCGAATACAGAAAAGCGCTGCAAATACTCACAACGCAACAAAATACTTACAACACAACCGAATACAGAAAAGCGCTGCAAATACTCACAACACAACCAAATACTCACAACACAACCGAATACAGAAAAGCGCTGCAAATACTCACAACACAACCAAATACTCACAACACAACCGAATACAGAAAAGCGCTGCAAATACTCACAACGCAACAAAATACTTACAACACAACCGAATACAGAAAAGCGCTGCAAATACTCACAACACAACCAAATACTCACAACGCAACCGAATACAGAAAAGCGCTGCAAATACTCACAACACAACCAAACACAGAAAAGCGCTGCAAATACTCACAACACAACCAAATACTCACAACACAACCGAATACAGAAAAGCGCTGCAAATACTCACAACGCAACAAAATACTTACAACACAACCGAATACAGAAAAGCGCTGCAAATACTCACAACACAACCAAATACTCACAACGCAACCGAATACAGAAAAGCGCTGCAAATACTCACAACACAACCAAATACTCACAACACAACCAAACACAGAAAAGCGCTGCAAATACTCACAACACAACCAAACACAGAAAAGCGCTGCAAATACTCACAACACAACCAAATACTCACAACACAACCGAATGCAGAAAAGCGCTGCAAATACTCACAACGCAACCAAATACTCACAACACAACCGAATACAGAAAAGCGGTGCAAATACTCACAACACAACCAAACACAGAAAAACGCTGCAAATACTCACAACGCAACCGAATGCAGAAAAGCGCTGCAAATACTCACAACGCAACAAAATACTCACAACACAACCGAATACAGAAAAGCGCTGCAAATACTCACAACACAACCAAACACAGAAAAGCGCTGCAAATACTCACAACGCTACCAAATACAGAAAAGCGCTGCAAATACTCACAACACAACCGAATACAGAAAAGCGCTGCAAATACTCACAACACAACCAAATACAGAAAAGCGCTGCAAATACTCACAACGCAACAAAATACAGAAAAGCGCTGCAAATACTCACAACGCTACCAAATACAGAAAATAGCTGCAAATACTCACAACACAACCAAATACTCACAACACAACCGAATACAGAAAAGCGCTGCAAATACTCACAACACAACCAAATACTCACAACACAACCGAATACAGAAAAGCGCTGCAAATACTCACAACACAACCAAAAACTCACAACGCAACCGAATACAGAAAAGCACTGCAAATACTCACAACGCAACCGAATACAGAAAAGCGCTGCAAATACTCACAACACAACCAAAAACTCACAACGCAACCGAATACTCACAACGCAACCAAATACAGAAAAGCACTGCAAATACTCACAACACAACCAAATACTCACAACGCAACCGAATACAGAAAAGCGCTGCAAATACTCACAACGCAACCAAATACTCACAACGCAACCGAATACTCACAACGCAACCGAATACTCACAACGCAACCGAATACAGAAAAGCACTGCAAATACTCACAATGCAACCAAATACTCACAACGCAACCGAATACTCACAACGCAACCGAATACTCACAACGCAACCGAATACAGAAAAGCGCTACAAATACTCACAACGCAACCAAATACTCACAACGCAACCAAATACTCACAACGCAACCGAATACTCACAACGCAACCGAATACAGAAAAGCACTGCAAATATTCACAACGCAACCGAATACAGAAAAGCGCTGCAAATACTCACAACACAACCAAAAACTCACAACGCAACCGAATACTCACAACGCAACCAAATACACAAAAGCACTGCAAATACTCACAACACAACCAAATACTCACAACGCAACCGAATACTCACAACGCAACCGAATACAGAAAAGCGCTGCAAATACTCACAACGCAACCAAATACTCACAACGCAACCGAATACTCACAACGCAATCGAATACTCACAACGCAACCGAATACAGAAAAGCACTGCAAATACTCACAAAGCAACCAAATACTCACAACGCAACCGAATACAGAAAAGCGATACAAATACTCACAACGGAACCAAATACTCACAACGCAACCGAATACTCACAACGCAACCGAATACAGAAAAGCACTGCAAATATTCACAACGCAACCGAATACAGAAAAGTGCTGCAAATACTCACAACGCAACCAAATACTCACAACACAACCAAAAACTCACAACGTAACCGAATACTCACAACACAACCGAATACAGAAAAGCACTGCAAATACTCACAACGCAACCGAACACGGAAAAGCACTGCAAATACAATACAACAAAATACGGAAAAGCGCTGTAAATACTCACAACGCAACCAAATACAGAAACGCATTGCAAATACTCACAACACAACCAAATACGGAAAAGCGCTGCAAATACTCACAACGCAACCAAATACAGAAAAGCGCTGCAAATACTCACAACGCAACCAAATACTCACAACGCAACCAAATACGGAAAAGCGCTGCAAATACTCACAACGCAACCAAATACTCACAACGCAACCGAATACAGAAACGCGCTTTTTGCTCTGTTCCCGAATGCCCCCCCTTGGCGAAAGCCTGCACAGACCCCTGCGAGCCCAAGACGTGTGCTATAATGCCCAGTAGCAACTAGCAATGCATAGCGACACGCTAAAAACCAATCAGAGCACCATAACATCTGACAATCATAAGCAGCATCCTGCCATTGTCTCAGTGAGTTTTGCATAGACAAAATCTTCAGAAAATGTAAAGTTCCAAGAACTATATATACAAAACATTTTCTTTCTAAATGACATATGAGAGCAGACCAGCTGCGATTCCTGAGCGAAGCGGTGGGCGGAAGCATCCTGTTGATTTATCAGATGATTTGTCTGCAGAGATGCCTGAACAGTGTCTCTTCAGTGTGAAGAGTTACGATCTCTCTGGCCGTCCCACCACCTCACTGTTTTACTACCTCCTCGTGTTGCATCTGTCACTACACATGCACACACACTAACTCACTCTTTTATTCACATGTAACGTGCTTGTGGCACCCTTGGGCTTTCTCTTTCTCAGTCTCACAGAGTTCCGCTGTTTGGCAGACTCCGCTGCATTAGGTGTGTGTATGAGCATGCGCTGCTAACATAGAACACGAAACGTGGCGAATAAAGGACTGTGAACCAGATTGCATTTGTTTATTTCACAATTATTTCACGAGCTATATGGGAACATAAGCAAGTTTGTTTCTTTGTGTTGAAGGATTTGGCAAATAATTTTACTTGCAATATGTGCAGTTTCACTTTTACTTCAAACCATGTTTGAGAATGAAAAGGAGAAATCTTTTCTAAATCTACTTGAAAACACGTGGCAATTTCTTAGAAATGTAATCTTATTAATGTTTCATGCATTTATACAAAAAAGGTTTATTCTATTTTCAACAAAAATTTAATAACATAATATCAAGAAACAAATTTAATATTTTCCATTTATCATTACTTTTATTTTGACTATTTACTATTATTTTATTATTATTAATTTAAAATGTTATAAAAAATATGTTGTTGTTTTTTCGCAAAAAAATGGAGTTACTGCATTTGACGTCAAAAGATTAAAATATCATATTATCCAACTTTTTGAGCTTGACATAAAAAGTTCATATTTTCTGTTTCATTGTTTTCTTGTCACAAACACACACACAAAAATTAACATTTGCATATTGGTTACACCAAACTGAATTGAATTTGGTGGACTCAATCTACAATCAATTTGTAATATTTTGTAATAAATGTTTTATACACACACAAATATATTAGTTATTAATATTATATAATATTTATTACAAACATATTATTATATATAATTTTACAATATATTTGTAATAATTCGTAATACATTGTTTTCTAAATTAAATGCTCTACTAATGTTATAAGAAAAATTAAATGGCAAAATATTTTTTGAACACTTTATGAATATAAATTGATCTTATGGCACTAATTAAGGTTCATCCAGTTTAGGTGGAGTAACTTGTCATGGTAGAAACAAAAATGGCATTTGATCTTAATTTGTTTTTTAAATTAAGGGTTTTTAAAAAAAAAAAAATTAAAGTGTTTGATTTAAAAAAAGAAGAAAAAAAAAGAAATCCTTAACAAGTGGAATATCTCATGCAATCCATCCACTTGTTAGAGAGTGTGAGAGCTGGAAGAAACAGCTTCTCAGGACTCAGGAGGGGTTTAGGGGGCAATAACGCTTGCTTGATTAAACAGCAATGGTCCTGCGCACTGTCAGACAGATGGACGGGGCATTTTAAAACGCGACTCTCGCGAGTGGGGAGCGCGCTTGAGCATCTCGCGCTCATAAATCCGCGAATGACGCGGTGCTTCTGTGCATGGCTGTCCCTGTGAAATAATGTTTGCGGTCGGCTCTCTGACTGAGGTCAAGGGGCAAAGCGAAGAGCAGGGCACATAAATCGACAGCTGTATGCTAATCATGTGAATATTGAGCCGTAGATGGCTGATGCGCAGGCTCGCCGCTGGCATTCGCGTGTCGCTCGCGCTTGAGTGAGGAGTGTGCACGAGGGCTATGAAGCGCGTGTCTTTGACTTTGACGTGTGATGGCTTCACTGTAGGGAAACAAGACTGAGCTCTTAGGGAAATTGCTTGTTGCTCAATTATTACTGATGCTTCTGGATAAACATTTTTTAAAGATGAAGATATTCGGGAGGTTGAAGTACACCCTGGTGAGTTAGAATAAATGAAATGTGCTTTATATCAATATAAACTGTTGAGATATTATTTGTTACACGTACTGTATACATATTTTATTACTGTATTTAACTTTAATATTTTCTTGAGTAGACAGTATATGTCATGTATTTTTTAGTTAGTGTCTATTTAGTATTTTACTTTATTTAGTACAGATGCCTTCGACCTTTTTCAGGCCAAGTGGAGAGAGAGAGATGAAGCAGGGACTATAACTATAAAACTGAGTGTTGCATTTGAAATATAACCTAAAACACTCTTATTGAACCATATTAACCCTGTAAATGAAATAACATGCTGATATTATGAAATTGAACAATTTATTGGACCTTTAGACAAAACATTTTTAAAAAATCGTTAAAAAAGGTTTGCATATATATACTTGAATTTGAGTATCATATTTGATACATCAGGCTTTTATGGCTCATATATATATATATATATATATATGATAGGAGAAAATGGAGCTGATACTAAGGAGGAAAAAAAATATTCAGAAACCATTTGTCCAAAACAAAGAAGATGAAATTCTGAAAGCTTGTAATATGAATCAGTATGAGATCTTTGTATAACAGATATCAGTTGTCTGATATTGACATGTTATTATATAATGTACATATGTAATTCTTGTTTTTTACACGTGTTTCTGTAATCGTTAGGTGTAGGGGTAGGGGTTGGTTCAGGCCATTAGCCTGATATAAAATCAATGGAAATCTATGTCCTTACTAATATAATGAAACAAACGTGTGTGTGTGTGTGTGTGTGTGTGTGTGTGTGTGTGTGTGTGTGTGTGTGTGTGGTCAGAGCACAAAACTTGAAACATCCATTGGAAGGTCAGTGTCATTGATGTTGGAGGAGAATCATTCATTGAGCATTTTAGAAAACATCGCTAACATCTCAATAGCAACACAGTTGGTTTATAGATATCTCAATACTGCAAAGTCAGGAAAGCCATTAAGAGGCTGCCGGTCATTATTGATTGAAATAAGAGGGATTAGATATGGCTGCTATGGTCATGGGGATTATGTTTTGACTGATAGGGATTAAGTTTTGTCTTTTGTCTGTCTCGCAGAAGACTTAACAGAACAATAAGGGTCCTCGGTACTGACTGATAAGGTCTAGTTTCTGCTCTGCCTGAATCACGTAGAGCTGCTCTGTTTTGCGTGACAGGATTTTGCTTACGATGACTCCAAGGCAGAATTCAACATGGATGCTCCCAATGGTGTCGTGATGGAGGGATACCTGTTCAAGAGGGCGAGCAATGCTTTCAAGACATGGAACAGGTAAGAAGAACAGGCTCCATATGTACGACTTTCCATGCATCTTGTGGATAAAATCTAATATTGTGTTTTCCTCTCGTACCAGGCGATGGTTTTCGATACAGAACAGTCAACTAGTGTATCAGAAGAGACTAAAAGTAAGTGGTTCAACTTTGCTATTCTTCTATATAGCACCTTTTAACCTATATCGAACCCTATAGAGCGGTGAAGAGTTCTGTCAGGTGCTTCGTATATTAGAACTTGGAAAGGGTTCATTTTAAGGATTTTTTTGTTGTTGTTGATAACATTTTATGGAACAGCTCATAAACATACTTTATCACTCGTTCGTTTTAAGTATTGTGCAATCATTTAAGACATTTCTCCTTATATAGAACCTTTTTGAGTCAAGAATGCTAGGGTTCTATATAGACCTTATGTAGCCACGCCCCTTTTCCACGCTGAACTCAATGGGTCTCATTCATGAAATGAGTAAATATTCGAGTAAATATGCGAGTGATTTGCGCGTAAAGAGACATTCCCGAAAACTCTTCTCCTGATTCACAAATACTTCGTAAACGTCAGATGTGGTAGTGAAATGTGTGTGTGTGTTAATGAATTCCAATCAGTCGTAAATGGGATGCGCGTGCACTTTCATTCTCAATTACCATAAATCTCGCCCATTAAATCCGACTGACAACTATATATGGGCATCATATTATGACATGAATGTTATGACATTAAATTTTTTTTCTCAGATGCAGAAATTGAAGTTTTATTATCAGAAGTTCATTCAAAACGCCACATTTTATTTTCAAGCATACATAGTGGCGTATCGGGTCCTAAAAAAAAAGGAAGCTTGGCAGCAGATTACAGATGCAGTTAATGGAGTTTCATCTGTTAATCAAACAGTCCCAGAAGTGAGAAGAAAATGGTTCGACATTAAGCTTGAGAGCAAAAAACAAATTAGTTCACTTCGGAAAAATAGTATTCAAACTGGAGAAGGACCACCATCGCAGATGCTATTACTGGCTCTCATAATAAGAAAAAACGTATGTAATTACTATATATAATATTTTTTCAAAATGCTGTGCAAAAATGTACCCGATTAAGGTGAATTAAAATGCAGCCTCAGTTATTAATTAGCAAAACGTTCGGGTGTTAAGCGCACTATTTACGCGTGGCTGGGAGCAGGTGTAGATTTCTTGTGTACCAACTAACATTTGGAAAATACCAACATTTTAATGAATCCGAAAATTTACGCCAGAACCACTTTACACACGATTTACACAAAAATTCGTTCTGCTCGTGTTTCATGAATGAGACCCATTGTCTTTTGACTTCCGGTCTGTATTTTCACAGCGATCTTGCTTAGTTATGAATGAGCGGCTCGTTAAAAAAATTCCCAAGGTCCATTTGTTAAAGTAACACCAGGGAACTTTTGCTCTCGGGGTGGGGTCCCCCTACAGTTGGGAAACAGTATTGTCCTCTAGACCTCTACTACTGTCGTAAACTCTGTCATCCTACATGCACGTGCAATTGTTGACAACCATGATAGCCCTGAACACTGTAGGAGGAGGTCACATGCAGGCGTTCTGCTTGCGTCGCGTGTGAAATGTCTTCATCCCAGGTACAGTGGCATATATTTCAGCTTGTCATATGAATATAGTTTCATGGGTTTTATTTTTTTCTAACGACAAATGATCGCGATGATCACGTTTACAAGCCAGCGTCATTATAGTAGCCTAGTCTATTGGTTACCGTTTTACTGGATCTATATGATACTTCAATGCAATGTTTGAGTGGTTGATAATAACCATATATCGTCAATATTATAATATCAAGCTACCATAAATGAATCTGCAGATTTTACAAATCGATTTGCATTATAGCTTGAGGCAAGACAAATAAACAAATATCACAGACATGTTAGGTATCCTAAAATATGATTTTGTACATCTTATATATTTACTTGAAAGAATGTAGCCCCTACCAAACTTGTGCACGCCGTTTAGACACAGGCTTTTATTTGATTTTTTTATTTTTTTTTGCCAAGTCCGCATCGGTTGGCACCCCTCCTCCTCCTTCAGCTCACGCCAGCGAGAAAATGCTGATCCTCGTTCTGCCTTTAACGCGATCACTTTCTCTTTTACTCTTTTTGCTTTGCTCCGATAAAACCTTTGCTGTCTTGTTTTTCTGTGCTGCTTCGGCCATGACTATAACATTTGGCTCGCACGTCCGATTTTAAGGAAGTGTGGGTGGTGGTGGAAGTGACGTATATGCCGTAAAGCAGTCGAATTTTGTAGTTCTCTTTGTTCGCCGGTTACTACCCGAAACCCGAAGTTTAAAAGTGCGATTATAACAGCAATAGAATAGCTTTACAGTAAACTGTTTTTTTTTGCAGTACTATCTTATATTAATGAGCGTTAAAGCAAGACTATGTAAACAAAAAAACAAAAACGCAGCCACTGTCCAAAAGTGGCAATTTTAGGATAACAGACAGACACAGCAATGCATCATGTTCTGTAAGATCATCATGTTTGTAGCATGATCCAGGGGATTAAAACGTACAAAATATATTTCAGGCCTAGTGGAGTTGGTAACTAATAATAGTAGTATATGTGTAAAGTTGCATAAAATGGAAATACTCAATAAAGCAAGAAAAAACTACCTCATGTATTTAATGATTGGATTCCACAACTGATAAAAAAACAAAAAAACATATACAAGACAATACAGCATTTACTGTAGGTGTACCAAGTGAACAAAATTTACTGATGGCTTAATTTAAGAAATTTTCTATTGCGCTTCTGATGTGGCTGGGAGATTCTCTGATTTTGGGTGCGCTACAGGGAGTTTGTCCAGTAACTCCAGTTGGTATCTTCACCCCAAAATGGCGGCCGCGCTACCGAAGCGCCACCTAGTGGCGGTTTCCAAAAAAGCATCAGTTTCGCCTCTTGTTCTTCTATACTCTTTGCTTTTACTGCTTTCAAGTGCTACAAATGACTATTGTGACCTGACATTGCAATCTGCTGTGTGTCGTATAGGACGTTTTGACTGTGGTTGTGGAGGACCTGCGGCTTTGCTCTGTGAAACCATGTGAGGACATTGAGAGAAGGTTCTGTTTTGAAGTGGTGTCACCTACAAAGTGAGTACTGTGTCATGTGTGTGTGTGTGTTTGGGTATGTGTGGTATCTAATATGCGAATCAACCCCCATCAGGAGCTGTATGCTGCAGGCTGAATCGGAGAAGCTCCGTCAAGCTTGGATTCAGGCGGTTCAGGCCAGCATTGCTTCTGCCTACAGAGAGATTTCTGAAAACTATTACATAGAGGTCAGTCTTTCTAACTCTGCTCTGAGAAGCTGTATATAATGTGTGACTGTCACACATGCATGGCATTTAACATCAATATAAACTGTACAACTGGTGAAAAGTAATTTCAAAGTTCAGATCAAAGTTTGGAATTGGGTCAGTGACAAATAGGAGTGTCTAAAATAAAGAATAAGAAATTATTATTTTTTAAATTGATTTAAAATTAGATTTTTTTTCCATAGCATTTGAAGCAAAGTATAAATTGACTGGTATAATAAAGTAAAAAATTATAATCTTCCTTACACATTGAATACACTTGAATGAAACATATTTGAAAACTTTTTGAAAATTAATGATTAAGATGTGTACAAGGTAAATATCATAAATTATTAAATCAGAACAGTCTTTTACAATCGGAACTAATTTGTCTTTTTATAAAAAGGTCAAATTATCAGATGTGATGTCATTTCCTGTTTTATGGTCGTTGTTTTTTCGCACCACATGACAGGACAAAATATATTAATATTTAAAAAAAATATGAATAAGCAGTGAAGCACTTCTGACCCCCCCCCAAAAAAAATACATGTGAGCATACATGTCTTAATTATTTTCCAAAAAATATATTTTAGAAAGTAAATTTTTTCACATATCATAAATTAATAATTGATAAATATCATTAGATTTGGGTGGGAATTGTGGCATTTTATAATCTGCACTAATTTTGCCTTTTCATAAAAAAAATCTAATTATCAGATATTTTAAGAGGTTTATTGACCTTGACATACAGTTATGAGGATCTTCACAGGTCCTTTCTGTGATGTCATTTCCTGTTTTATGATTTTTAGTCGCACCATATGACAGAATAAAGGTTTGTTGAATATTAATTAGCAGTGCAACGTGAGCAATACGTGAGTGTACACATCTTAAGTATTTTCCAAAAAGTTTGAAAATATATTTTGAAGATAGATATTCAGACAAGTATTATATATAATTAATGAATTCATATAATATTACATTTGGGGGAGTTGCACCACATGGCATTATACGATCTGAACTAACCTTGCCTTGTCATAAAAATATCTAATTATTATAAGAGGCTTACTGTCCCACAGTCATGAGGGTTTTCTCTCTGTGATGTCATTTCCTGACTTTTTTTGTACGTTGGTCGCACCACATGACAGGACAACTTTGTATAAATTATTATTAAGCATAATTAAGCATTATGAAGCCCCCCCCCCACACACACACACACAAATAAATGATTAAAAAGAATGAATTACTTGCGTATGAATAGCATACCATGCCATGGACCCTATTACATAAATTGCATTTTACATAGTTTGGCATTTTACATAGAGTACGTATCAGTATAAACTCTTTGTACTGTTCGCCAGCGTCTGGACAGGACCGCTTCTCCCTCCACGAGCAGTATCGACTCTGCCAGCGAGCCGCGGGAGCGTATCGTTAGAGGAGAGAGCATCTTACAGCGTGTGCAGTGTCTGCCGGGAAACGAGATCTGCTGCGACTGTGGCCAGGCCGACCCGCGCTGGGCCAGCATCAACCTCGGCATTCTGCTCTGTATCGAGTGCTCTGGCATTCACAGGTGAGAGCTCGCTTCCTTTTTGGATGTTATAAGTTATATCACAAAGCAATATAAAACCGGTCATTGTTAGTTCAGACATCTTACAGCCGACTTACTGGGCGAATTCCAAATGGTGATTTTACGCCCTTGAAGGAAACATTTGTAGGAATGTATCGAATGAAAGTGAACAACTGAATCCCTTCATGTCCGTTAGCATAATACATTTTATCATATTACATTTTTAAAATTTATCAAAGAATTGTATCATATATGGTCATGTGACCCAGGGTGGATTCATTTTAAAGCTAGAAGGTGGGAGAGGTCGAGTTAACGTATAAACAATAATTCAGGTTGTTTTGTATGTGTGTTATATTACACATATTTGTGATTACAAATATGTTTGTTATGCATTTCAGTTTGCAGTTATGCAGTTTAAATGGTTTTCATAGGTAGTAATTGTGTTAGATACATTAGGTAAATGTGAACGCCTTCTGTGTCCAAAAATGAGAAGGCAAGTTTCAAAGAGGGAACTTACACACACAGGGCCTAAAACTAACTTTTTGCCACACCTGCCTAAAAAACTAATGACTAAAAAAAATTTACCAGCCATAAACAATTTTGTACCGGCCATGCAAAAACAGACAGTAATAATGACACCAAATTTTAGATACGAGTGAAAATTCACAATTCTCTAGCTATTCTAATTTCGATACCATAGCTAAAATTACTAGCCTTACTAACATAAATTTAAAACATTATTAAAGACAAGTAAACAGTCAGTAATAAAATAAGAACAAATAATCAAATTACAAGCGAAAGCACAAATAAATACAATATAACAAATATACAAATGAAATAAACAATGTTTTTCAGGTAGGTCTGAGTAGTTTACAGGCACAGAAATTTAATAAAGTACGCAAATGTAAAATAACACTATAGTCTTCACTGTATAGATTAAACATCCTCATTAATTAATCCTTATTAAAGTTGCAAAGGTTATTCAGTCAAGAGCAGCGTCATTCATCGTTGTTATAATTCATAAAAATGTTACCGGCCAACTGGCGAGAGACACCGTTTATATATACTCGCCAATGCCGATCTTTACTCTTATTTGTCGCTTGGCGAGTGTTCATTTTAGGCCGTACACACACATATATAAAGCATTTAACTGTACAATATATATTTATTTGCATCTATTAAATTCTTAAATTGTAATAGCAGCTAATGGGATGATGGAAACCATTCTGCATTGTCCTGGTAACGTTCCAGGTGAAAATAATGAGGAAATTACTTTATATTTGTTGTATTTTTGGGCCCTTCAGAGTAAGCGGGGCAAAGGGATGCTCACTTCCAATTATAATGTGCCCACATACTATCTAAACATCTGAGAAGCCATCTGTTTCTATATTGTTTTGACTGAAGATTGACTGGTTTTAAAGCCACCTGCGTCAGTGCGTTTATCCCGACTACATCTCCCATGACAGATTGAACCCATCAGCAGAATGGCTTTACGTGAAGGCAGGCCCTCGTCCCTATGATGCTTGTGTACACACTGCGTCATTCCCTCAGGGTGAAGCACCTTTTCTGCTTCATCAGTTCCTCTGCAGATTACCGGCGCCAGCCTGATAATCAGATTACATCTCTCCTACCTCCTCAAAGACTGCACTCATAATACACAGAGGCATTAGATTTGATTTGCTCAGATACAACAGGGGCTGCAGATGGAGATCTGACAGATTCTGATGGGTTTCTACAGGAGGCTGACACAAATGTGTCCTGCCATTGTTCCACTTTGACTAGTATAAGTGAAAAATGTATTTTTAATCCGCTTATGTCACGGCAAAATATAACTGAATGTATAAAATGTATGTGTGCCTAAATCAGAATAATTCCATATTGAAGATTCTTGAATAGCCTATAGGGTCATTTTTATGATCTCTATTCTTATGTCTGCAGGAGTTTAGGTGTCCACTGCTCTAAAGTTCGCTCTTTAACACTCGACACGTGGGAGCCAGAGCTTATGAAGGTAAGACCTGGGTGATGAAGTGAGATCTGAAAGGGTGAATCTCATTTCACCCCAAACAAAAAGATATCAAAGAAAAAATATATATATTTTGGTGAAGAAAATAAAATGAAGAAACTTTATTTAATTATACATATTATCATTATAATCTAATATTAAGCACATGTTCCCCCCAAAATATCCATTACCTTTTTCAAAACTTCATTCTTATTACTATAATGCAGATAAAGATGTATTATTTAAATTGTGAAGTATGCATGTATCATTGTAGTATTTGTTTTATGATCTTTAATTTTGGCTGATTTAAATAAATGGAAAAAAATATATAATTATTTTTTTTTATAAATAAAGAAGTTTACATGCAAATGAACTGCATAAAATTCAGTTTTATAATCACAATAATAATGAGAATTACAACTAAAAAATAAAAAGCGTTATGGGGGATGGTTAATTATGAAAATAGACTTCAATAAACTTTTCTTTATACATTCACCCAAACAGTGTTGGGGGTAACGCATTACAAGTAACGTGAGTTACATAATCAGATTTCTTTTTTTGCAAGTACGAGTAAAGAAACGCATTACTTTTAAATCTACAATAAAATATCTGAGTTACTTTTTCAAATAAGTAATGCAAGTTACTTTATTTTCCCATTTATTGACTGACAGCTCTCCTGTCCCCATGTTGCGTTGTGTGCGATGTGTGTGAACATGATAGGTATGATAGTTCGAGACTAAATGTAAACATACATTTACTCATCCCACTAGCACACAAACAGATTCAGTATTCCTCAAAATAAATAAAAACTGTCAAATACAAACAAAAAAACTGCATTAAATGTTAAATAACACAAATATACTTTATGTATCCACTTTTTCAAAAGTAACTTTCCCCAACACTGCACCTAGTATAGTTTCCTAAAATCCTATACTTCCTATACTATAGTTTCCTATGCTTTCATTTAATCTTAGATATGCTTATTACATGGTCTTGGTTATAATATTTTTGACTTTTATTGATTGAATAATGCTTTATGACTGCTTTCTCTCTAGCTAATGTGTGAGCTTGGCAACACTGTAATCAACCATATTTATGAAGGTGCATGTGAGGAACAAGGACTGAAGAAACCCGGTCCCAACAGCTCGAGGTCAGTGTGTGGCCAAATCTCTGCCATTGCATTGTATTAATTACCATAATCTATAACTTAAATTAGGAATGCACGATATATCGGCCACCGTATCGGTATCGGACGAAATATGTAAATTTTTAATGTTATCGTTATCGGCCTGATAACGATAACATTAATAATGAAAAATTAACATATTTCGTCCGATACCGATACGGTGGCAAAATCTCTGCCATTGCATTGTATTAATTACCATAATCTACCATAATCTATAACTTAAATTAGGGATGCACGATATATCGGCCACCGTATCGATATCGGACGAAATATGTTAATTTTGAATGTTATCGGCCTGATAACAAAAATCAGGTATGTAAATAATGGATTTTTTCCTTTATTTTTTCCTGAGACACTTCAGATGCGCACTGTTCAACCTGATGGTTTTGAATTGATTGAAATATGATTGAAATCACTTCAAAAAGGAAAATACAGTCAAGTGCAACATGTCTGTCATATACGCTAGGTAAAATTATAATGAGAACATTATAATTGTGTGCTTGGGACATGGCTTTTGAATTGTGAGACTTGTTTTTGTAATCAGGCTCTCAAAAATTATATAAAAATTTGGATTTCGATTTATCGGCCAATATATCGTAGCCTGGGAAAACCCAGACAACTCCGGCAAATTTAGATTTGCTCTGAAAGTTAGTCTGGCAAAGAGCTCATTCAAACCCATTTCCAATCCGCCGAAATCACGGCACCAATCAGAAGCGTTGGGGCGGGCTTTACACGATGACGACAGCGCTGGGATTTTGAAGCAGATTTTGTAGCCGACATTACAAAGATGGATGCCGCCGTCGAACATCACTCGTTCCAATCAGCTATCGCGTCTGTTTTAAGCCATTTGAACGTTTCCTTTTAGTTAAAAACCGAGCAAAGAACAACACTCGGAGATGTGTCTCCGCCGCTCTGCATACGTCATCTCCTTCATCGCTCTGATTGGGTTTAGGTCTATCCGCGACGTCCGTTGGTGACGCCCCTCTGGAAATGATTTGTCTATGACGCTTTGCCAGACCATAACTCAGTTACAACTGAGAATGCTCTGGTTTTAACCAGGCTAAATATATCGGTTATCGGCTTTCAAATATAAACAATTTTCATATCGGTGCATCCCTAACTTAGATAATATTTTTTTTCCTTTCGATGTCATTATATTTTTATATATTGAATGTTTCATTAATAGAAGCTCCCGTTTCTGCTTCTGATGTTTTATTTAGGCAGGAGAAAGAAGCGTGGATCAAAGCGAAATACGTGGAGAGGAAGTTTCTGAAGAAGATGTGTGGGTCCGAAGCCCTGGTGGAGGGCAGCAGGAAATCACGTCATTGGAGCGTGAAGAAGTGCAGGAGACACAACAGCTCCATCAGAGCCCCTAAAACACGCCGGAAATACAGGCACGACGCCGGGATCATGTCGCCAGGCAATCTCTCCGCTGGTAATGGCTTGGTCATTTCTAAACATGTTTGTTCTACTCATCTGAGTTGGACAAAGTGAGAATTGGTCTCCAGTTCTCATGTCAAATCATCTCAAATTGTCATGATGTCCTTCTCTGTTTGTCACCCTCAGCTGCAGCAGCCGCCAAGTTTCGGAGAGAATCTTTGTTTTGTCCCGATGAGCTTGATTCACTCTTCTCTTACTTTGACACAGGCTCAGGGCCTCGCAGTAAGTTTCTTATGAGACTTTATCTTCTAAAGACCCTGAGACAACCATGTGTATCACATATATCTCCTGCTGTCAGTGCTAAGGGAAAGTTACTTACAACATTGCATTACTCCCTAAAAAGTAGCTTTTTGTGGTACCTAGTTACTTTTTATTACATTACTTTTACTTTTTTATGTTACTTTTGTTTTTTAATAACAAAAAAGTTCTATTTTTGGCAAATGTTAAGTCCCTTTCACACCAAAATTGAAAAGAATTAGTCTCAGACTGAAGGAAATGCAAATTCACACCGGTACAGTAGAGGGCGCTGTTTAAAAAAACCTTTCAGCTGCGCTGCCGTTCTGGTGCGTTTCCCGAAAGCATCGTTAGCCAACTATGTTCGCAAGTTCCATCGTTATCAGGATAGTTTAACGAGTCAGTGTTTCCTGAAACCATCGCACAGTGGTGTGGTTGGAACGACAGCTCTCGACCTGTGGTTAGAAGCAGAGTGTATTGTTTCTATGACATGTGGACTCAATAAATCCTTATCTTGAGCCAAATAAGCAAGTTGACATTCAGTACAATCTGTGTCTTTCATTTAGAAAACATACAAATGTCATTTACGTCTTTTAGTTTGTCAAGAGATTTGCATGTGCGCATGTGCGAATGTGCTCTATTATATAAGAACGAGCTTATGATTGATTCTGGAAATAAAGCAAAATAACTGAGAAAAATGAGAAATAGTCCTCAGATGTCATGTCTGTAATTTATATAAAAACATCTAGCGTTAATTCTTTCTCAAACAGTTTCATTAAAAGAAGTTATTACTCCTCCACGTGCGTGACGTCATAAACCAACGTGGTTGAACGACCACTTTGCGACAATATGGTTTCGGGAAACAGTCGTGACTTAGCTAGTTGATTTCTTCAACAATGCATCGTACTATGGTAGTGAAGAGGAGTGGACCAACATCCCACAGGCCACAATCAACAACCTGATCAACTCTATGCGAAGGAGATGTGTTGTACTGCGTGAGGCAAATGGTGGCCACACCAGATACTGCCTGGTTTTCGGACCCCCCCCCAATACACTGCACATTTTGTATGTGTATATTAATGCCTGTTCGGGCTGCTTTTTTTAGATACTATTTATTTATTAATATATATATTTTTAAAGTTATATTAGGAATGATGCACTGGCTGGTAAGCACTTTAACCTCTTTTCGTTGTACATGTGACAGTGACAATAAAGTTGTCTATCTATTCTATCTATTTTAGAGTGGCCTTTTTTTGTGGACAGCCCTAAGGCACACCTGTGCAATAATCATACTGTCTAATCAGCATCTTGATATGCCACACCTGTGAGGTGGATGGATTATCTCGGCAAAGGAGAAGTGCTCACTAACACAGATTTAGACAGATTTGTGAACAATATTTGAGAGAAATAGGTCTTTTGTGTACATAGAAAAAGTCTTAGATCTTTGAGTTCAGCTCATGAAAAATGGGGGCAAAAACAAGTGTTGCGTTTATAATTTTGTTCAGTGTAGTTAAAAGGTAATCTGATCACGTAACTCGCGTTACTTGTAATGCACTGTTGATTTTTATAGAAAATGGCTACAGGAACATGTAGCCTGTTTCAGATTAATTTTATGATGTACTGTGTGAGGAGGAGTTTAGCACAGGATGTTTGAGGAGGTCACGGTGTGAGTAACTTGTCCCTCGCTTGGCACCCGTTGGCCCCGCAGGTCTCAGCAGTGACAGCGGGCTTGGCGGCAGTACAGACGGCAGCACGGACATACTCGTTTTCGGCTCAGTGGTGGACAGTGTCACTGAAGAAGGTGAGAAGATGTCCTACATTAGTATATCTATCTGTTGTGCGTATCTCCATCTTTATCTTCCATGTCTTTCTGTTTTATTGCAGAGTGTGAGGACTCTGATGAATCCAGCGGAGAGGTTGATATCGAGCAGGAAGCGTCGGATCCAGAAGACGGGCGGGAGCTTGACCCGAGCGCTCTGCTTCACAAAGCGTCACGGGCCAGGAACCTCCCGGTCATGGCGGAAGCACTCGCACACGGTGCAGATGTCAACTCAGTCAACGAGGAGGACGAAAGCAAGAGTGCATTAATACAAGCCGTCACAGGGGTGAGGCTTTCTGTACTGGAAAAGAAAATTGGTGTAGGATTTATTTTGAAACCATTTATACTCATAAATTGCTAGTAAATTTCAAAAATGATTACAGAGAAATCGGAGATAAAACATTAAATGAAACCTGAAGGTTTGAAGTAGAAAGACCAAAATAGTATTTTGTGTTATATTACAATAGTACAAATTGTTTTTAGGGCTGTCTGTTAAACGCGTTATTAACGGCGTTAACGCAAACCCATTTTAACGGCGTCAATTTTTTTATCGTGCGATTAACGGTCTTTTTGGCCTATCAAACTTTGTAGTTTTTTTCTCATGCTTTTGCAACAGAACGTGGCGCTGCGCTATGAAACCCATTCATTTCAATGGCTTGAGCCGCGCGAGGACGTTTTGTTGCTTCGTCGACCAAAGCGCAAGCGGATCTAGCTAGACCGGAAACAAAACAACAGGCACAACGTACACACTTGCGTTGCGGAAATGGATGCTAATAAGATTCTGAATGGAAAGTTTACTTTTAAAAAGTTGCCAAATGGTTCCATTGACGAGACCAAAGTGATCTGTGTGTTTTGTCGTTGTGAACTGAGCGATCATCATCGCAGCGCGTCCAGTCTGAAATACCACTTGATGATGGCCAAGCACACACACACACACACACACACACACACACACACAGCTGATGCGAATTCTCTGCCCCCTCGTCAATATCAGGACCTTGTCAGTATTTCTTTCACCCTTTTATTGATGGACAGTGTTACATTGTGTGAGAGATTATTTGCTCCAAGTGAGAATGTTAGTGTGAAATTGAACACAGTATATGCCAATGTTGTTTTCAATAAAAAACATTTGCACAAAGCAAGCCGATCCACTTTTCCATGTTGAAAAGAGCATTAAAATAAGAAACAATAATGGGACAAAAAGAAATCAAGAGACATTTAGAATAAATAAAAATGTGCGATTAATTGCAATTAATCGCGAGTTAACTATGACATTTAATGCGATTAATCGCGAGTTAACTATGGCATTTAATGCGATTAATCGCGAGTTAACTATGGCATTTAATGTGATTAATCGCGAGTTAACTATGACATTTAATGCAATTAATCTCGATTAAATATTTGAATCGTTTGACAGCACTAATTATTTTACACTTTTTTTTCAGTGTATACTCCCTGTACAGCTAATAGTGTAAATTATCGGTGTTTACTTTACTCAATGTTTCTCCTAATGTTTGATATCCCTCTCATAGGGCTCTCTGATCGCCTGTGAGTTCCTGCTGCAGAATGGAGCAGATGTCAATCAGAGGGACGGACGAGGACGGGCACCTCTCCACCACGCCACGTGCCTGGGTTACACGGGGTAAGAAATCACTCAAGACTGTGACAACCTTGCATAAAAGTTTTGTTTAGGAAATCTAGTGATCTGTATGGAAACTTGTTTCCACCACAGAATAAAAAATAAAAAGGTAATTGCGACTTTTTATCTTTTTATCAGAATTGCGTGATATAAAGTCGCAATTGTGTGTTATAAAGTTAGAATTGTGAAATACAAATTCGCAATTGCGAGAAATAAACTTGCAATTCTGACTTTTTCTCAGAATAGCATGTTTATATCTTGCAATTCTGACTTTATAACATGCATTTGGGAGATATAAAGTCTGAATTGCATGATATAAAGTCGCAATCGCGTGTCAAGTCAGAATTGTGAGATATAAACATGCAATTCTGAGAAAAGATGTCTGAATTACGAGATATAAACTCGCAATTGACCGTTCGCAAAGACCCGCCCCCCTTAGTTACTGTCGCTATGTCCGACAAGCTACACTGCTCTCACACACACACACAATGTTCTCACGCAGTGAAAAATACATCGCGGACTGACAACACGCTGACAGACAGGACAGACCAGGTTACTTTTCGGTTACTTTTGATATTAAACAAAGTAAATTTGGTCATTTTTTAAAAAGAAATTTAAACAATAAATACCGTTTTGTGGCTCTTTAATGTGTCGTGACAGATCGCTGTAGAGCCTCAGTTAAAGCTGCTTGTGATCCGATCATCTCTTCCTTCTAGTTCATTTATAGACATTTCAAATAAACAAATAACATGAATGACCATCAGAAGGAATGTTGTTTTAACCACAGAAAGGCATCAGTACATTACGTTTTTCAAGTTCAAATCCTCCCATGTTAATCTGCTAACTCTCCTGACTGCTTTGTCGGACAAAATGGCGGATGGCAAAGTATGATTGGTCAGATCACCTGTCAATCAAGCTCCCTGCGAAGGGTCAATTGTGAGATAAAAAGTTAAAATGTTTTATTCTGTAGGTTCCCATAGATCTGCTTACAGTTTGGTACCAAAATTCACAAGCTCAGCGCCAAGGTTGTTCAAACAGTAGGAAGCAAAACTCACCTTCACAATGCTAGAGAACTGCGAGAGGTTTGCTAGGGTGTAGATATGCACTGATATACTTCACATGAAATTAAGGAATGAATCACTTCAATCAAAATCAGGCCAAAACAAAGTTTATTTTAAGTTGGTTTCAAGGGTTCGAAATATCTTGGCAAAGCTAACTTTCCGAAAAATACCTTCGCACTATCATTGGTCCGTGGCGATTATTTAATAGGTATGTGTTCTCTGGGGCTCCGCCTTCTTTGATGTGGAAATCTTCTCCGGTTCATTTCTTCTTTCCAGTCAGTCGCGGTCAGACATCCCATATATAGTGCTATATACTGTATATACACTGCCTGTCCATAAAAGGCGCTGTTTGGATTTAAATATGCAAATGCTTAAGAGTCTATGGTTGGATGATTATTGCAGTGATTATTATGTTTCTAGCATGTTATATGATTGGCAACAGTTCTTCTAACCCTAATTGATGGAGTGTATAGCTTTTCATTTCTTAAACAACCATGTAGAAAGACGCATCATGGCCATATTCCAGGATGACAATATCAAGATTATCATCAGATTTAAATTGTGAAAGAATGGTTGGGAGGAGAATGAAGAATAGTTTTCACACATGAATCGGCTCCTCCGAGTCCAGAGCTTAAATTCATCCAAAGTGTTTGGGGTGTGCTGGAGGAGACTTTACAGAGTGCTGGACTCAATACAAGATCTGGACCAAAAACTGATGCACCTCTTGATGGAAATCAATGTTGTGATGTTATTTCCGTCAAGAGGTGCATACATTTTGTGAAGTTACACAGTGAAGTTTTACTTAACCCTTTGTGTGTTGTTTGTTTGTGTCCACAGACAGGTTTGTTTGTTCCTGAAGCGAGGAGCCTCTCAGATGGAGGTGGACGGAGACGGGCAGGACCCTCTCAGTATCGCTGTTCAGGCAGCCAATGCAGACATCGTCACATTGTAAGTCCAGTACTAAGTTACTTCCCTTGTAGATTCTCCCAGAGACTCGGACAGCAACATAGTGTCGGCCCAGATACGGCCCACATGTGGTACCACGGATCTGGGCCGACACTATGTTGCTGTCTGGGAAGCCACTGCACACGAAACCCATGTTTTTGTTCTCTCTGTCTCGGTTAGATTGCGGTTAGCTCGGATGAATGAAGAGATGCGGGAAGCGGACGGGCCCTTCGGACAGCCAGGTCAATATCCCAGCAGCAGTCCCACAGAGCAACAGTACAAAAAGTGTATTCAGGAGTTTATCTGCCTCACGATTGACGAATGCTAGGGGGCGCTCTTGAGCGCTGGCAGCCTGTCAGGAGGACCACGTACTCAGTTTGTAGCCCGTAACAGGAATAGCTTTAGCAAGGATCGAGTGATATCCTCACCTGACCAAGTATAGTTTACACGTTGTGTTCGTATGTATGTGGTTAACACAAAATATTGTAACGGAACGGCTATTTACAGTAAACATGACAGCTAGAGCCGTCATTCAAACGTGACGTTAATCGCGATGTAATAATAAATTGATGGATTAACGGTCTTGTCTTACTGAATTAGAATTCATTAGTAATTCAAAAACAGCATTTCTTGAGTGTTATTGAGTCATTACGTGCAAAATATGACCGTGCGCACTTTTCCTACCGACAGTATTTTTTTGTTTTTTACAACAGAGTTCTTTTCTTTTTATGTTATTTTGCCTCATGTAAATGATGTGCTTTTTATTTATGTTCCGTCCTGAGGATTAGTGCAATTATAACTAGAATATGGAAATATGTATGGGCATTTACGTTTGCCTAACTAGACCTTTTTCGTCTTTCGCATTTCAAAAACACATCAGAACCCCTCAAATGCTAACAAAACGGGTGTTTTGACCCCTTTAAAGTTTTAAAAAGATGTCAGCTATTGGAAATTATTTATCAAACGTATCGCAGCCGTCTGTTTTATATATTTGTACTTGTATTGCCAAGCTCCCAAATGACTGTCATGTGATTTTTAATGAGAAATGCTTGTCTAGGAGCAGTCTGTCAGTGAAAGCAGTCAGTATTTGCATGCGTTTACTCGCTCGCATACCAAGGCAAATCTGCCTGTCTGCATCAGCAAGCATGGTTCCTTATTTTAGCCACCTGAAGCTGTCATTATGTAAAAATGCATGACTGCAGATGACATCTGCGCTGTGTTGTCCATTTTTTGACCACGTTTGGTTCAGATGATCCCAGTTTTAAGAATACGCCATCAGAATCCTATCAACACTACAAGCGTAGCTAATTTAAACAGCTTATCTTAAGCAGGTAGCAATATGCTAAGCTGTTAGCTTGCTAACTAAGACTAATTTTATCAAATAAAATCTAACAAATTTTAGCTTTGACATTTTAATGATTAAGAATAAATACACTGTGAATAAGATAAATGAAAAAACATTCAGTGTTGTGAATGAAACAAATTGATTTGTGGTGTAGTGGGATAGGATTCTGTGTGACGCTCTGGCATTCATGACTGGATTTTTACAAGTAAAGGTGAAGTGTGTAAAAAAAAAATTGGACTGTTCAAACTGAACATTCTCTCAATCTGCCATTGGTCAACAAACAAATAGTCTCGCCCCCAAATTCACACCATTGGCTGTCCCGCTGTTGCTATGTCGGACGGGTTAGATTCTCAAACAAACAGCTATGTTTTGATACTTCCACGGAGCATTTACTCTTTATTAAAGGGGACTCGGCCTATGGTTTACTCATAGTTTCTGACATAGAAACACATTTTAACATTGAATAATGACACACTTCACCTTTATACAGGTAGGCTATTAAGCAAGTGCAAAAGACGGAAATTAATCGGAAAACAAAACATCTCAATGGAAGTAGCTTGAAGAAAGGAAAATGTAATTGTACATTTTAAGTTTTTGTTTTAAAGAAACAATCGATGAACTGAAATTGAGTTTTTATCATCTGAAAATAGAGACCGTGTATAGAATAGATATTCGCCAAGAAGGGACCAGTTCAGTCATTGTGTCTGGATGTGTTTTAAACTAAAGTTTAGCTGAAAAGTACGTAACTACTGTGCTGTGAATATGCTTTGACCTTTGAACTCTTTTCAACTGCTTGCTCTCTGTCTCTCTTTGTCGAACTGTGGTTCTTGCGTTCGGACCTTTAACTCGTTTTCTCTTGCAACATTCGGTGCAATCTGTTTTCACACTGTTAGATGACGTTCTGTGTTTGGAGACATTCTTGTATTGTTTGTACAATTGTTTGTTATTGTTTGTATGACAGAAGTCTATAAAAAGAAGCTTGTCTTTTGAAACACTGACAAACAATAAAACAGGCAAAGTCTTGAGCTCATATTTCTGCTCTGCTCTTTCTCTCTTACGACACGTTCTGCGTCAGCTTGCTGGTCCTTACGAAGGCTTTTGCAGACAGTGAGGTGTTGGGGTGGGGATTTTTTTTCTTGGTGACACCCATAATGCAATTTTTGTTGTAATTTATATTGTGATGGTAGCATTGTCTTACCAGGTATTATTCCTCTTTTAGAAGCCAGTATACCTGTGAGTCCACTGAGGGTAACGCGCAAGAGTTTACGAGTGAGTGATGTTACAGACTGTTCACTACTGGGTTTGGGTGTTTCACTTTATGGGTCTCTTACCTCATTTAAAAGGGTTCTGGGATTATACTTGTGTGCTACTGACTCAAGAACATCATAAATATATCTTGAAAACGCTGCTCGTCGTCAGTATGGTCTCGGAGCTCTCTTCCTGAAAAAAATAACCCTGTTTTTGTTACATGTTCTCTTCACACAAATCACACTGGTGCTTTAAAAAAATCACATGGGTTAGTTGATCAATTTCCTTATTTTTTTATTCAACACAAAGATTTTAGTTTCACATTTATATTCTATGTATGTATTTACAGTGCCTATTAAATGTCTGGGGTCGGTAAAAAAAAAGTTTAAAAATACCGTAAAAAATATATATATATTTTGAAATATTACTACTTAGCTGTTTTCTGTTTGAAAATATATTAAAGTGTATTTTATTTATCTGATCAAAGCTGAATTTTAATATGCTGATTTGCTGCTTAGATATTTGTTTCAATATTTTATTTGATCAATTTAATGCATTCATGCTGAATGAAAGTATTAATTTGACCCCAAACCTTTAAACGGTAGTTTATGTATATAGTAGTATGGTAGTTACAGTATTACATATTGCATTCATTGTTAATATTAAATGTATTAATATTGTGCAAGCTAAATTTTATATTCTGTTACTGGTTACGATTTCTTTGAATTCTTCACCATGTTTAATCACCTTTCACAGTATATACACTCACCTAAAGGATTATTAGGAACACCCGTTCAATTTCTCATGAATGCAATTATCTAATCAACCAATCACGTGGCAGTTGCTTCAATGCATTTAGGGGTGTGGTCCTGGTCGAGACAATCTCCTGAACTCCAAACTGAATGTCAGAATGGGAAAGAAAGGTGATTTAAGCAATTTTGAGCGTGGCATGGTTGTTGGTGCCAGACGGGCCGGTCTGAGTATTTCACAATCTGCTCAGTTACTGGGATTTTCACGCACAACCATTTCTAGGGTTTACAAAGAATGGTGTGAAAAGGGAAAAACATCCAGTATGCGGCAGTCCTGTGGGCGAAAAAGCCTTGTTGATGCTAGAGGTCAGAGGAGAATGGGCCGACTGATTCAAGCTGATAGAAGAGCAACTTTGACTGAAATAACCACTCGTTACAACCGAGGTATGCAGCAAAGCATTTGTGAAGCCACAACACGCACAACCTTGAGGCGGATGGGCTACAACAGCAGAAGACCCCACCGGGTACCACTCATCTCCACTACAAATAGGAAAAAGAGGCTACAATTTGCAAGAGCTCACCAAAATTTGACAGTTGAAGACTGGAAAAATGTTGCCTGGTCTGATGAGTCTCGATTTCTGTTGAGACATTCAGATGGTAGAGTCAGAATTTGGCGTAAACAGAATGAGAACATGGATCCATCATGCCTTGTTACCACTGTGCAGGCTGGTGGTGGTGGTGTAATGGTGTGGGGGATGTTTTCTTGGCACACTTTAGGCCCCTTAGTGCCAATTGGGCATCGTTTAAATGCCACGGCCTACCTGAGCATTGTTTCTGACCATGTCCATCCCTTTATGGCCACCATGTACCCGTCCATGTAAATTGGTTTCTTGGACATGACAATGAGTTCACTGTACTAAAATGGCCCCCACAGTCACCAGATCTCAACCCAATAGAGCATCTTTGGGATGTGGTGGAACGGGAGATTCGTGCCCTGGATGTGCATCCCACAAATCTCCATCAACTGCAAGATGCTATCCTATCAATATGGGCCAACATTTCTAAAGAATGCTTTCAGCACCTTGTTGAATCAATGCGACGTAGAATTAAGGCAGTTCTGAAGGCGAAAGGGGATCAAACACAGTATTAGTATGGTGTTCCTAATAATCCTTTAGCTATGATATATTATTACAGTTAGTTCCCTGCAGGTGAATAGAAACAGAGCAGGAACTTAGTACAGTATGATTGGAGAATGCTAACTTGTTTCCTTTTGCAGACGTCTCCACGTGCACTGTCATCTTTCGGGAGTTTCCGCACATGGCTTAACACTCCTCCAAAACACTAACCAGCAGTCACTGAGGCCTATGATGAAGGGTGTCTTCAAGATTTTACTCATCTCAAAGAACAATATATGAAAATGTTGAAATAAGAGCTTGGGTGATCGGTTTTAATAACATGGATTGATTTGTTTTTAGATTTGGTCTTCTCCTAAGGCTCTGTATTTTAAGCTTTTATGGTTTTATTTTGTAGGGTTGTTTGTGTTATTTTTAAAGTGCACATCCCTGGTGTGGTCTGAGCAGACTTGAGCAGCTTCGATTCCCATAATAATTAAAGGGAGATTTATCCTTATATTTGTGTTTTGTGTGGTTAACTATGTAAATAACATTTCTAATTCACATGCAACCATTCTGTAATATATCTAAGACAGTGACATCTGGTGATCACATGCTACAGAAGAATGTATGAAATAGTATAGTAATTGAGCATTATTTATTATGTTCCTTGTTTATGCTTTAGGGGTAACTTAGATTTTCATTTAATGGTTTGGAATATACATTAATAAGGCTTTTGGTTTTATAAATGTTACCGCCTGCAACATTTTGAGACTTTAACCATCAAACTGTATTAAAAAAAACATCCAAAATATTCTAAAACAATTTGTACCATTTCATTTATATGATTAAAAATGAAATCATTAGTAAACTTCTAAAAGTGGTGAAAGGGATAAGACAACAGCAAATATAATTTGTGTGTTCCCATTTGCTCCGATAGCAAAAGAAAAATCCTTCATAGCATTTCCACGACTGTCCAAAAGCGGGGAACAATATAGCGAGATGTATCACAGCAGTCGATTGGGCGACGCACCACCAAAGTGTGAAAGGGACTTGTTCAATCACATTGAACGTCTAGAATAGGTTACGTTCACTATGTTTGTTTTCATAGCCTTCAATATGAACATTGTTTGTAGGACAATTTTGATCAGGATATAAAAAAAAAAAAATTAAATACAGATTTTTTTTATTCAAAGAGAAAAAAAAATAATTCTGAGATTATACCATACATCGCATTTAGCCCAAAAAATCAGATTGCTGAAAATGGTGAATTGTCCATTTTTAGCTATAGCAGTAGGCTAATGATACATTATTATCACTGTTAAATGGTTATTTAACAATTAGCCAACATTCAGTCCTGCATTAATAATCCAGTTTGTTTGCAAAGAATCTTTCTATGGCCATTTTCAAAGACCCCATGAAATGGCCTGAAGATCTAGATCAAGCTCCACCCATTTGGCTCTTCAGTGAGCATCACTTGAAATAGTTGTGAATAGCCATGAGATTGTATTGGTAATATTCATGCTTCCAGAGTGTGGTTAAAAACAAAAATACGTAATTGGTTATTTATTCTTTTATTGTTTTTTAAATTGGTCTGTCAGAAAAGACAGCTATCTGCGCAGAGCTTGCCATACAACCTGAAGGACAGCGTTTTCTGTGAGCTGATTCCTGAGGTTGTGGAGGTAAACCTGACTCGGAAATAAGCTTGTGAATGAAATGTGTGTTCATTTAGTGTTACATACTATTGTTTTACAGGAGATCAAGATATTCCAGATGTGAGGTCTAATAGAGATGAAGACCTCATGGTGCTCCTCTGCTTAACGGTCACGCAGCCAATCAGGAGACAGTGGCCCATCAAGCTCCTGCACACCGCCAGCCAAACCGAAACCTCGGGGGAGCACTTATAAACTAGTGTGTTATAGCTGGCTTTGTTGTCTGTGCTACACAGTCAGGTTTGTGATACACAATATAGGCCAGGACTAAAAATAGACTATACAGACATAACCTGAAAGCTCTTTCTAAGGCTGTGTTCACACTTGTAGTTCGGTTCACTTGGTTTGTTTGGTTCAGACCAAAATCTAAACAAAAAAAACTTTAGTCCTGGTCTGCTTAGCGTTCACATTCGCTTTTTAACACTGAACCAACCACCGGGCGTTGGTCCGTACCAAGCGAATGGAACTACAAGTGTGAACAGAATCACTTTTACTTTTAATCAAATTGAGCTTCTCTTCAGAACACTATCTACTTGACACAACCTTGTGTAATGCACCGAAAGAATGTGTTTTTCTGAAGTTCAATCAGGCTTTGGGTGAATCCACTTCAAAATGAAACAAACAGTGTCTTCTCTGATGTGATGAAAGAGAATAAATACCAGCTTTTATTATGTTCTTGACTGAACTGTCCACTACAGACCAGTTGGATGGAAGAATGAAATTGGTCAACAGCACTTCTGTTTATCTGTGACAGTTTTTCCTCATCCTTGTGCTGATTTTCCTTTCAGCTCTTTGCTCATAACACTCATAAGCTCATCTCATAGGTCATGCCATGCCAAATTCCGCTTTCAAAAAATGTTCCCAACACTTACGGTTTTGGTTAATGGAAAAAAGTGTTGTTGTTTTCTTAGTTAATTTGATTTTAACCCTGCTGTTTATCTTTCTATTTAAGTCCATGTGAAGATCTATTAAAGTATGTATTTATTTTCTTATTCCAAATTTAAACTGTTAAAGGGATAGTTCACTTTGAAATGAATTTTTGGTATGTTTTAGCTTACCTCGAGGGCATCCAAGATGTAGGTGTGTTTGTTTCCGCAGTAGTTTCAATTTTGATATTTTTAGGTCAAAGCGTTCTTGTCTGTCAGTCATATAATGCAGGTCTATGGTCACCACCTCAAAGAGCATACACAGAGAAGTCCAAATTAAACATGATTTAATGACTCGTAAATGTAAGTACACATTGATGGCCTAAGACACGAAACGAGCGGTTTGTGTGGGAAAACGAACAGTATTTATATCGTTTTTACCTCTTGTAAACACAGCCACGTCCAAGTGATCTGAGGGCGCCGGCGCTTCGGTACAAGAGGTAAAAACGATATAAATACAGGTCCTTCTCAAAAAATTAGCATATTGTGATAAAGTTTATTATTTTCCATAATGTAATGATAAAAATTAAACTTTCATATATTTTAGATTAATTGCACACCAACTGAAATATGTCAGGTTTTTTATTGTTTTAATACTGATGATTTTGGCATACAGCTCATGAAAACCCAAAATTCCTGTCTCAAAAAATTAGCATATTTCATCCGACCAATAAAAGAAGTGTTTTGAATACACACAAAAAAAAGTCAAACTTCAAATAATTATGTTCAGTTATGCACTCAATACTTGGTCGGGAATCCTTTTGCAGAAATGACTGCTTCAATGCGGCGTGGCATGGAGGCAATCAGCCTGTGGCACTGCTGAGGTGTTATGGAGGCCCAGGATGCTTCGATAGCGGCCTTAATCTCATCCAGAGTGTTGGGTCTTGCGTCTCTCAACTTTCTCTTCACAATATCCCACAGATTCTCTATGGGGTTCAGGTCAGGAGAGTTGCAGCGTTTTTTGCCACACTTTTTCCTTCCCACAGACTTCCCACTGAAGTGCCTTGATACAGCACTCTGGGAACAGCCTATTTGTTCAGAAATTTCCTACTGTCTTACCCTCTTGCTTGAGGGTGTCAATGATGGCCTTCTGGACAGCAGTCAGGTCGGCAGTCTTACCCATGATTGCGGTTTTGAGTAATGAAACAGGCTGGGAGTTTTTAAAAGCCTCAGGAATCTTTTGCAGGTGTTTAGAGTTTATTAGTTGATTCAGATGATTAGGTTAATAGCTTGTTTAGAGACCCTTTTCATGATATGCTAATTTATTGAGACAGGAATTTTGGGTTTTCATGAGCTGTATGCCAAAATGATCAGTATTAAAACAATAAAAGACCTGAAATATTTCAGTTGGTGTGCAATGAATCTAAAATATATGAAAGTTTAATTTTTATCATTACATTATGGAAAATAATTAACTCTATCACAATATGCTATTTTTTTTTTTAGAAGGACCTGTACTCTTTGTTTTCTCCCACAAACCGCTCGTTTCGTGTCTTAGGCCATCAATGCGTTCCAAACCTGTAAGACCTTCGTTCATCTTCAGAACACAAATGAAGATCTTTGATGAAATCTGAGAGCTTTCTGTCCCGCATTGACAGCTACGCAACTACCACTTTGTTTGACTCTTCAAAAAGTTTATAAAGAGATAGTAAAACTAATGAACAGTTTCGTTTTCCATTGACTTCTGTTATATGGTCAACAAATACAATGGAAGTCAATGGGAACCAAAACTGTTTGGTTACCAACATTCTTCAAAATATTTTCTTTTATGTTTCACAGAAAAGAGAAAGTCATACAGGTTTGGAACAACATGAAGGTGAGTAAATCATGACCATTTTCATTTTTGGGTGAACTATCCGTTTAAGTCATCAAACCTTTGGAAAGGTGGGTAACCGTATAGTCAGCCTTTTATGTTCTCTTGTTCGAGAGTGGCGTTTGTCGACATCTTATTTCCCTTGATGTAATTTTACTTTTTCTTCCATGCCCTGGATGTTTTGCTATGGTATGGATTTTAAACTTACAATGATGTCATCTGTGTCTAAAGCTAATTAAGTATTGTTATAGAGTTATAGAGGCTTAATACACAATTCTATACTAGTAAGTGTTTTAAAAGCAAAAGTGTTGAATAGGGGTTGAATAACTGTGACATAGCTGTGTTATTAAACAAAATGTTTATAACAAAAATGGGTTACACTTTATTTTAAGGTGCCCTTGTTACAGTGTAATGATATATGCAACTAATTAACAACATGTTTACCATAGAGTTTGGAGTAGGATTAGGATTTGGTTGAGGGTTAGTTGCATGTAATTATGCACAATTTACTAGTACATGTAACATATACATGTAACATATGTAACAAGGGCACTAAAATAAAGTGTTACCCAAAATGTTACATAACAAATTGGCATTAACGCTTGTAATAGTACTTTTTTTAACCACTCTGGATCTGGATTAGAAAAGTTTGAGCTTTTGAAAATTCTTAGTTGATCGCAAGTATATTTGCCCTAATAGCCTAATGAATGTTAACTGCATTAATGGTAGGCTACGTTATAAAAAATACCCTAAATGGTTTTCTAATATCTTCCGTTATAGTTGACGTGAAATGGTCCGTGTACGTCAATGACGAGGTTTCAGTATACGGGAAACATGGTGAGCAGTGCCATGGTATTTTCCCATCATCAACAGTTGCACAATTGCTAATCTCAGTGCGTGTTATAAAACGTGTAAAGCCGTGTGCGCATGCGCAGTGCTGCGCCCGTGGACAGGAAGCCTGAGTCTGACTGAAGCAGCTGATAATCAGGCTTCGGATGTACCGGGAGCTCGACAGCCTTTTTTCTGCCTGGGTTTTAATCAGTTTTATTTTTAGTATAAGGACAGAAATCGACGATTTCATGAGCAGTGGCACTGGTCACGATTCACGGTGACTGATGGAGCTGTATTTTTCTACCGATCGCTGTTTATTTTCGAGTTAACTGTTGGGCCGGAGGAGTAGCTCTGAAACAATGAAGGCCTAGAATCCAGATCCGAGGGATTTAAAGCTCTCGTCTGTTCCACACACCAGGATTAACGACACGCTCAGGTATTAATATAACTTAGCAACAAGCATCCATAATATATCCGCAATGTCTTTAATGACACTAATGTAGACATATAATGCGTTTGAACATGCTTTTGTTGAAGGGGATTGGATTTGCTGAACTCTGGTAATTTCCCCAATGATTTTTTTCATGTAGTGTGAGTTATTGTGGTACTTTAATTTTAGTTTTGCATGTAATATGTTATATTGTAACACTAACTTTAACGATTGGTTGCTTGTCAGCCATCAGATGATACAATGTTGCGAATTTATTATAACGTCTGCAGATTCGAGGATCTCGGCAACAATGTCACTAAATTCAACGACTGCGATATTTAATGTTGACATATCAAGGAACAAGCTCAGTGCTTTTGAGTTAATTTAGTTTTTTTTTTTTTTTTTTTTTGCTTCGCGACAATAGCGCAGTTTTCTCGAAAAGGGTGGAGTCGGTCGGTGGTTGTAAACACATACATCGGTTTGGTTTCACTGTAAAACTCGTTTAATAGACACTTTGTGCAGCTCTTTGGTAATCTTTGATATTTCAGTTCTGTTTTGGTGTATTTTATTTGATTTAAATGTTTACCGGTAGTTTCGCCGCTCCTCTGCCTGCTCTGCTCTGTGTAAATGTGCTTGTGTGAATCAGGGGATTTCAGCCTTTGCAGAGAGAAAGAGAGAGACCCTCAATCCAAAGCCTTGGCCGGCCAGCTAACTAATAATAAAAAATAATAATAATATTATTACTGTTGTTGTTTTTTGTCGTTGAAACCCCTGGATGTAGGGATTACACGGATATGGGATTAAAACTTGCTTTACAATTTTCCTAATATTTTTTTCAAGAAACAACATCTCTATAAAATTATTTGGGGCCTGTCACAGATTTTTCTTTTATATTTTTATTCACTCACCCCAAAACTACTTGCTTTGAGACAACAGCCTGGTACTGAATAAAAATATACATTAAACTTGAGAAAAACATTACTACTATATCTTAAATATTTACAGAAAGAATCATAAAGGAAATCCTGCACATTTAGGTTTCACATATGTCCCTACGTATAAGTTTTCATATATTTATGAAATCTAAAATATTAACAACTTCACAGGCTCTGTTTTTTGTAATTTGTGCATAATTTTTTTGTGCCTACTGTCACATATTATAAAGAAATTGTTTGCAGTTTTTAGGTGTATCTTAAGTACGTCCCTGTAGTAACCAGCAACACCAGAAAAAGCAAAACAAAATATGACCACTCAATTTAATGTTAAAATATGGATATTTGATAATTGCCAGGGTTGTTGCAGTAAAATTCCAGTAGTCGGTACCAGGCACGGCGTTATGGGTGGGCCTAACGGGCCTAGGCCCACCCACTTTTCAACAGGCCCACCCAAAACTTTTCTTCAAAAATGTTTTGTCAATAATTATTTTAAAAAATCGCCAATAAGCTCATTATTTGTGCTAAAATAGTCTAAATGTTTAGTTTTAAAAACAATTTTAAAAAGCTGGTTATGTCTATTTGTTTCTGCGCAAGTTCAGCAGACAGTGTTCGGGTTTGTTCGGATCAGAGCATGTGAGCAGAGAGCGCATTTCTGAATATTCCGCTCTGCTCGCTCTTTCCTCAGGGTCGCGCGCTCAACCCAGAATGGCCTGCTGGCTCGAACTTCCAAGATATGTGGAATAAGGCCTCCGACTATTTTTTTCCCCTAGTCGACTAGTTGTTCATTTAAGCCATTAGTGGGCAAATCGCCCCTTTATATTAATTTAATTAGGCTACTTAAATAGGACAGGCTATAGCCTATGGAAGCTTGTTTCCGCCATAGAATAAAACATTTTAAAAGATAATTGCGACTTTTTATCTCACAATTGCGAGTTTACATCTCACAATTCTGACTTTATTACTCAGAATTGCGTGAAATAAAGCCGCGATTGCGTGTTATAAAGTCAGAATTGCTTCTTTTTTTTTTCTTTTTTTTTTTTACCCCAGAATAGTTTATATCTCACAATTCAATTCTGACTTTGTAACACGCAATTGCGACTTTATATCAGTCAATTCTGCCTTTATATCTCTCAATTGCGTATTATAAAGTCAGAATGGCGAGATATAAACATGCAATTTTGTGAAAAAAAAGTCCGAATTTCAAGCTATATTTCTCGCCCTTTATATCACGCAATTCTGACTTTATAACTATCTGCAATTGCCACTTTATCATGTAATTCTGAGATAAAAAGTCAGAATTGTGAGATTAAAAAATCGCAATTACATTTTTTAATTTTTACTCTGTGGCGGAAACATGCTCCAGTTGTCGTGCAATGCAAGTGATCGTGCCGGCGCCTTATTACATTGTCTGCTATATATTTGCTTCTTATTGATTAAATACAGGCAATTGGTTGATAAAACATTGATCAAAATTAAGATACAATTTATACGAAACGAAAATCTTTAAAAAAAAGTCTTTCTACAAAACAAAACTCAAGTGGCCAAAAAAAGAATGTTTTACCCACTCCACGTCTCCAGAAATATTGCAGCGTCAGCGCTTATCATTAGCTTGTGAAAGTGTGAAAATAATTTCCAGTAAAGGACAATGTTGCAACAGTCGTTGTTCAGGTTCCTTAAACGCGCACGTACAGTCTCTGAGTCATCGCTGCAACCAGGAGATGAAGGAGAGCTGAGATCCACATCACCTAGCACATCTTCGTCTCTGCCACCCGCTATAGTGCGACTATCGCTGCTAGCGCGACCAGCGCCGTTGCTAGGAGGGCGCCAGCGCCTCTGCCTATCCCATGAGTCCTAATAAATGCCATATATCCCTTATTACATGCCTCTGCCTATCCCATGAGTCCTAATAAATGCAATTCCAACTATTTCTGAAGTGCTTCTTTTATAAAGAACACCGCTTTTTCTTTTATCGGGAAACGCAGCCCAGGTATGATGCGTAATGGAGATTCCAAAGCGCTTGGTCAGAACCAAGGAGAGCGATCGCGGATAGGTCCGTCCTGACTCCATATGCACCGAAACTTTGTAACAATGCAACAAAATATTTAAAGAGCATCAAGCTATTAAAATCTATATCATGTATAGCCTACGTACAGATATATTAGTCAGTAATTTTAATTAGGTTAAACAGTGATTGGATAACGTTTTTAATTTAAGGCCCACCCACAATTGGTCTGGCCCATCCAAACCTGGAATCCTGGCGCCGTGCCTGGTCGGTACCAATACAAGTAAAATTTCATGGTTCTCTGTCTGTACCAATTTCGGTACCATAAAACTTGCAGCATAAAACTCTTTGAAAATAATAAAATTAAATGAGTTGAGTCCACAACTATAACGGCACATAGAAGCGATATTGTTGCAATAACTTTCAGAATATTTTTTTCCTGCTGATAAGAACATTGACAGCCATTCAGAATCCATAATGCTTGAGTTTTTAAAGTGTCAGACGTCAAAACTGCAGCGCTTCGAATACACAAAACAATATCTCAGGCATTTGGTAGCACTGGGGGGAAATTTATCATCATGTTAATTTAATCATAAGATTACTATTGTTTTGCATTAATAAGTGCAGTTACTAATAATATTACATGTTTGTGTATTGGAAATTTAACAGTAAATCACTCAGCTTGAATTGATTATGCATATAAAATTTACTTTTATTACCCACACATGCCAAAACTTAATTTTTATAGGGAAAAGTTATATATTCTACTCATATTAAATGTAGGTTATTGTTGCTGTATTGCAGTGGTTCTCGAACTTTTTTGGTTGCGACCCCCTTTAAACCTTTAAAAGTAATCTCGCCCCAACCCCACACACACCTCTGACTACCAAATAATTTCACCAAAAAAAATAGAAAATTTAAAAACATGCAATGAAAAACACCTGAAATAGTTTAACTTTGTAATGTCATCGAATCATATAACAGTAAAAGAGAATAATAGATCAGAACTGTTTTGTGCGGCCGGTGCACGCTAAGTTTTTCTGTTAGAACGATGTCGTGTTAGCGGCCCCAAGTTAATAACCAATGATCTTCGCAACGGAAGTGAATCAATCAAAACTTTAGCTGGACAATAACTTTATTCTAATGCTGTTGTAAAGCCTAAACAATCTGTTACGGTAATTTCTATTATAACTGTAAAGCTGCTTTGAAACAATCCATACTGTTAAAAGCACTTTATAAATGAAGGTGACTTGACTTAACTTTTAATTTAAATTAACAAAAACATTAAATATTTCAGTGATGCTTTGGATGAACAATATACAAAAGCGCTAATATAACAGCTTTTGTCAGCGCCTCGCGAGCTTAGCTTGTTCATCTTCTCACCGGAACAATCACAGGATAAGGTGCTTTTCTATGGCGAGCAACTTCTATGTTAGGCTTATTCCAACGGTGACAAGTCAACGGTCTGAAGAAGAACGGTTCAGTGTAATTGCCGTTCGATGCCGCTTTATGAAGGCTGAGCGCTAACCGCTATTCACACAGTTGAACGCCATTGCAACGGCTGTTTTTCCCCCTGCGGATCTCCCGCGCCCCTCCTGCAGTATCCGTGCGCCCCACACTTTGAGAACCACTGCTCTATAGTATCATACTGAACTGGCCAACAGTTTCAGTAATTATAAACGGCGCGATTTTGCTTTGTGTAACGTTTTTGTTTTTCATGAGACATAAAGGTGCAGTGTGAATTTAGCGGCATCTAGTGGCGAGGGTGCGAATTGCAACCAACAGAAGTTACGGTGGCCGACAGGAAATGATGTCGTCGTCTGAGACAGCAGAAAGTAGCCAGTTACCTAAGCAATGAGGTTTCTTAACAAAGATAAATTAAGAAATTAGGTTTACTTTATTATTCAGTAAAACTGATGTCAGTGTTTTATTAGCTGACTTTAGCTAGCTTCCTTGCACGAAGAACAACATGGTAACGAAGCGCGCTTCTCCAGTTAGGGCCACCTTAGAAACATGTCAGCGCATTATACCATAATATTGTTCCGAGCTGATAAACAGTCTGCGCAGTGCAGCAACGAGTAGCACGGTTTCGTTTCACTTTCATTTCGTTTGCCATTTGATGTTTTAAATACAGTTGTAAAGCCAGAAAATTTGCTGTGCACTGAGGAGCATGAAAAACAAAACTTTTATCAAAATTATATATGGGTTATAAACGCATCAATTCAGTTTACAATCACTTCAGTTCAGCGCCTGCTGGTATAATCAAAAAAGCTGTCTACTACACTGCACAATGAATCTCTTAATTACATCGTGTTTACCAGTCCCTCCATGATTTCACGATTTTTTTATGTGATTTTTGCGATCAAAATGACTGATTTTGTGGTGGTAATTTCCAAAAATTTGTGAAAATTTTTGCGATTTTTATAATTAGGACATCACATTTACCATAATAGTATTATGTCAGATGCACAATAGTCATACATGACACAAATCACAAACAAAATGCATAAAGCTTGTTTATTTGGTCTAATCAAATTCTTTTTTAAAAATTGTGCTGCAGCCTATTGTTTTTGCTTGATTAACATTAACAACAGCAGGTAAATTAGGTTACTGTCACTTTAAGACCTACTACAGTAATGACAAACGTCCCAATCAGTTATTACTGATTGTTTTACGTAAATACTTGCCAAGATGATTATTTTGAAGTAATTGTAGCTATGTGTATTTGTTCCAGCGCTATAAAGAGAATTCAATATTCTAACTAGAACGACAGGCGGTGACACACAGTCAGTCAGTCAGCCAGTCACTCACACACACACACACATGCAGTCAGAGACAGACTGTTACTCGACTGGCTGAAATTACTTCTCTTTCACGGTATACTGCGCTTTTAATAATTCTTTTTAGTACCATCGAGCATATAATACTTTTTATGTCATTCAATCATGTTAAACGCGTTAATAAGTTTGCCGTACTGCCCAATGAAAACCTGGGCGCTTATGTGAGAGGGCAGGAGAGACGCTTTTTCTTTCGCCATGTTTCTGACAGACCGCTCACAGACATCACGTGTGCGCAACATCTATTCTGTAATCTGTACCCACGTAAAAATGCATTGAAACTTTAATTAACTAGAGATATTTCAATTGGGTGATTATAATTTAATGTTTTGTGAAGACTTTTTTTGATTTTTTGTGATTATTTTGCGGTTAAATTAGGAATTATGCAGGATCGCAAAAAAATTCGACATTTTGTTGATTTTGCGTTGTATTCAGCGATCGCAGAATCGCGAAAAACTGGAGGGACTGGTTTACACTGTTTGTAATGAAAGGATTTTAAACGGGCTTTGACTAACTTGAACCCTTCTGATTGGTCGTTGCGTTCACATGCTCAACCGGTGTCGGTATTAAGATGCGTTTTGGTCGATCGGATCACAAGTGGACGGCACTAAATACAGGTTTAAACAAGATCTAAAAAGTTGATCTTGCCCACTTTCGACCACTTTCAGAGGTATTCGAAAACGCATTTGACCGGATTGCCTTCGTGGTGTAAACGCTCATGTGGGCGAATGTGTTCAAACAGCCACAAAAGACCGTCTACTCTCGGTCTACTGACCTAATGCGTAAACATTATGGGAAGCGCACTAGCAAGGCGGGGTTTAAACTTTGTCGGCTGGAGATCCAAGTTTGGTTTGAAGATTAAGGCCCCGTCCACACTACTGCGTTTTCGTTTAAAAACGGAGACCTTTTGCTCCGTTTGCGCCTCCCGTCCACACTAAAACGGCAAAAAAGGAGACCCAAAACGGAGAAGTTTAGAGACGCTGCCGATCCGTTTTCCGGAGGGCGTTTTAGTGTAGACGGGTCCAAACGGAAGACTTTAGAAACGATGACGTAGTAGAGGCTCACGCTCGGCTCTATGATTGGGTGTCATCAGTCATGGCGTATATCTTTGCTAGCCGCTGTTGTACAAGTAAATTCTGCATTTTACAGCGCTATAACTGCCTACATGCGCCGGAGTCGAGCTATTATTCGAGCGATCTGGACCGGACATGGAGCGTCGGTTTGGGGTTAACCCAGAGCATGGTGGGATAATTTTATCAATGAAGTTGTGTTTACACCGGCACGCGCATGCCCAGTGTTGGTGAATGGTCACGTGATCCGTGTTTTCAGTCGTTTTAATGTGGACGGAGATCAATTCTAATACGCAGCTAAAACGCTGGTGTGGACGGAGATCGTATTCGTTTTAATTCTCCGTTTCTAAACTAAAACGCAGTAGTGTGGATGGGGCCTAAAACGTACCGAGGCCTCACACTCGGTGTTCGGCGTGATCTTGCGGCTGTCGGAGCAGAAACGAAAGCTGATGCTCTCCACGTGTTTTTCCGTCATCTCCGACGCGTTCATATGTAAATTGTGCAAGCTTATTTTGTCTATTGGATCGAAAGATCTAGAAAAAAAACATGCATTTACTCGCCCATAGACCCTCCCCTTAAATTAATCGGGACAGAAGTGGTCGAAAGTGGGGATAGAAGACGGATTTAAACACCAGGTGTAAACGGGTGTCTGCCTCGTCTGCTTTTGATACGATCAACCAAAAAGCATCCTAACACCAGGTGTAAACTGGGCCCTAGATTAGGCCTGTCACGATAACAAATTTTGCTGGACGATAAATTGTCCAAGAAATTATCGCGATAAACGATAATATTGTCGATCTGAGACCATTTTCATCTAGAATAATGATAATGGCATAATAATGCACATACACCTTTCAAATTTCAATAAACGTTTATTTCCAAAGACTATTTAACACTGAAAATGGCAGTGTATTAAAAAACATTTTAAATATCCACAATAACAATGAACAAAACAACCAAAAACAATAAAAGCAATGGACTCTGTCTCTGTTAACAAAAAATGCACTTGAATAAATACCAAAAACAATAAATAAAATGGATGTAAACAAAATTGCACTTCAAAAAATAATTAACAATAGGCTCAACATGCATTCCATAACAGGCAAAACTGCTTGTTAGGACCTTTGAAAACAAACAAAAAAAGAAAGCCTCAAGCCATATGCAAAAAACTTTTGCAAAATAATTTCGCCAGCAAAAAAAGTGAATTGCAGTCTATGTACAGTACACCAATGATGAGAGAGAGAGATAGAGATTTTATGGCAGATTCCGTGCAAGAAATACCAACATGTTGACTTTGTGTGGCTTAAGGCAGGATCTCTCAGGAGTAGCAATGTTGCCAGCTGTGCTAAACATTCTCTCAGAGCTGGTGCTTGTAGCACAAATGCACATGTATTTTTGGGCCAACTTGGCCATCAAAGGATATCTTCTTTGATTGTCATGCCACCACACCAATGGATCACAAGATGCATCAATTGCATCCTCTTGGAGGAACTTAGTCAGCTCTGCATCAGCCTGCACTCTTTTTGGAAATGCAGCCTGGGCCTGTGCCTGACTGAGATTACGAGCTCTTCTGTTTTGAAGAAGGTCACTCAGCCTCTTCTTCTTGGTGAGTGCGGGAGCAGTAGGTTCATCCTCGTTTCCTCCAGTGGCTTTGCTGCAGCTCTCACCACTTGTACCTTCTCCACTTTCTTCTGGTCCTAAGTCCAGTAGCTCTTGCACAAGCTGATGTTTGACATCATCCAATGCACCTGCCTCCTCCATGCTGCCACGATACCTTGGATCCAAGATGGTGGCCTTTCTAAGTAGGACATTGATTGCAGGTGAGCTGTATTTTTCAGTCAGTACCCTGCACATGTTTTGTTTAATACTGGCTGTCAGTGCAGTGTCATCAGGGCCTGGAGAGAGAAGGTCGTCTTTAATCAGTTCCAACACAGGCTTAACCGAGGACACCGTGACGTATTTTTCCCCTGAGAGGATGTCTGTGAAGTCAGCCAGTGGTTTCATTGCTGCGTTGATAGACTCCAACACAGCAACATCCTGCCAGGTTGGGTTGAGGTGGCTATGTTTTTTGTCTTCAACCAGGACACGTCTTATGGCTGGGAGTTGCTCCAGCACCCTCTCTACCATCTTCTGCTTAGTGCCCCATCGTGTGACAACATCCTGTGTGAAAGATAATATTGTTCTTGTTCATTAGTTTGTCTATCAACATTCTTAAATAAAATAACTTCTTTTTACATGTCCATTATTTTTATTAATGCTCATATTGACCATTTAACCATTAAACGAAAGTAAACATTTTGACCGATTATAATACTATGTTAAAGGTTTTTTGTTTTTTTTTGCTGCATGGTAATATATATATATATATATATATATATATATATATATATATAATATATATATATATATATATAAAACTAGACAAGCTGTGGATTAAGGTAGGCCTGCTATTTTTATTTGATGAAAAAAATGCCGTTTTTTTTCAAAGCTTCAAATTGATTCAGTGTTTTCTTTTTGTCATCATAATTTGTTAATTATTTAAGTTAATAAAATATATTTATTGTAGGCCTATCTTATGTTTGTTATTTATATTATTTTATTGTTTTTTTTCTGTTGTCACTGTCAGAAATACTGCAGGTGCGTGAATTTTATGTGAATACAGGTTCTGTTGTTGATCTGTTCTGCATGTTTGCACGTTAAAATAAACCCGTGATTTTTATTTTTAACGGAGCACAGACAAGTGTCAATTTTATTTTTTACTTAATGCCAATTCAATATTATAATCTTATAATATTAACGGATAAAAATCGGATAACGAGCGGCGGTTGTCGGTCGGGAAAATGAACCGAAATGAGCATATTATATAAATATTTTATCTATGAATTAAACACCACTCACCAGTATTAGACTGTGTTGGGGGAGATTAGCCTCACTCTGTGCCTTCCTCAGGTCTCTCCTCTTAAGCCAGCTCAGGTTGAATGTGTTGACCAAACCTTTACAGAGTCCTATGGCACGCGCTGTCCGATCTTTGTTGCTGTCCAGACCATGGGACACAGCGAGATGGAGGTTGTGACCAAAGCAATTGAGCCATGGCCAGCCAAGATCCCTTATTGCAGCAACAATGTTAGCACCATTATCTGTAGTAATGCAAACTAGTTTGTGCTCATCCAGTCCCCAATCTGCTACAGCAGACTTCAGGTTTTCTCCAAGGGTGTCAGCAGTATGGTTATCTGGGACATACCTGGTCTCTAAACACTTGGAGTGCAGGCTCCAGTCAGCACTTATATAGTGTATAGTCAAGCTCATATAGGGGGTCATGTTTGAACTTGACCACATATCCGTAGTGGCAGAGAAAAATTGGATGTCTTTGATCTCGTTTAGTGTGTCATCTTTAATGCTGTTGTACAGTTGTGGAATTGCCGTTTGTGACACGTATGTTCTCCCAGGCAATTCATACTGGCTGTCAAATGTTTGCAGCATTCGTCGAAATGCCGGCTTTTCGACGATACTAAAGGGCAGCATCTCTTTAGCAATCAAGCGAACTACACTGTCGGTGAGTGCACACCATTTTGCACTGTCCTGTTTGTACTTTGTTTGTCGACTAAATGCCCCAGTTATGCTGGACTGTCGGGAAGACAAAGACGGCCCGTCTGTTGTAGCTTTTTTTTTTCCCAACTGGGAAAACTGCAACGGATGATTGTGTTTTAGGTGCATGTGCATGTTTGTTGTGTTACCGGTTTTAGTCGATACTGTTTTACAACAAATGCGACATACCGGCTCGCTCAGGTTAAGTGGTTCACCACGGTCATTCGGTTTGAATCCGAAGTGCTCCCACACTGCAGCTGTCGCGTTTGGCTTTGAAACTAATTCCATGTCACAACTTGCGTCTCGTCTTTTCGCTCTTCTCGGCAGTCGCCTCAAGCACTCCCGCCTTCCCACACAAAGTCCATGTGACTGACAAGCGCCGCCTCCCCACACAAAAGACAATGCAACTGACAAGAGGGTTCACTTCTCCTACGCTAGGGAAACGAGAGTTGTCATTCAGTCGCGGATAACAAACATGTATGCAAATGAAATTATCGCGGCCGGAAAAATGATCGAGGTCATTTTTTTTTATCGTGCGATTAATCGATTTATCGACTATCGCGACAGGCCTACCCTAGATGTGTCTATTTATAATAAATATTTAACAGATTTTCTCTTGTGACTTCAGTCGTGTTGATATCAGTGTTGCCATTTAAATGGATAGTTCACCCAAAAATGAAAATTAAGTCATTAATTACTCTCCCTCATGTTGTTCAACCCCGTAAGACTTTTGTTCATCTTCGGAACACAAATTATGATATTTTTGATTAAATCTGAGAGCTGGATCACTCCTCCATAGGCTTCTTAAGGGATCGAAACTTGACGGCCCAGAAAGTCATTGAAGAAAATGTTTAAATAGTCCGAGTGACTACAGTGGCTCAACTATAAGTTTATCAAGCGACGAGAATACTTTTTGTGCGGAAAAACAAACAAAAATAACGACTTTATTCAACTATTCCTTTTCTTCCTTGTGGGCCACCAGTTCTCTTCGCTTGATAAACTTATAGTTGAGCCACTGTCGTCACTCGGACTATTTAAACATTTTCTTCAATGACTTTCCGGGCCGTCAAGTTTCTATCCCTTAAGAAGCCTATGGAGGAGTGATCCAGCTCTCAAATTTAATCAAAAATATCTTCATTTGTGTTCTGAAGATGAACGAAGGTCTTACGGGGTTGGAACAGCATGAGGGTGAGTAATTAATGACTTAATTTTCATTTTTGGGTGAAGTATCCCTTTAAAAGTGCTTTTTGTTCTTTCTGTTTTCAACAATGTCAAATCTCATCTAATATTCGCAGGCATGGCTTCACAGCTGCAGCTTTTCTCCCCTCCATCTGTGTCTTCCAGTGCCTTCTGCAGGGTGAAAAAGATGAAGGTGGAGAGCTGTGCTTGGGATGCTTCCAATGAAGCGTATAGTTCTGTGGGCCAGTACAGCTTCAACCCCGCAGCGGGCCTCCCTTTCAGCACCTCCGGCCTGATCTTCCCCCCAGTGTCCCGGGGCCAGGTGGTGGTCCGTGCTGCAGACAGCACCGGGAGCCTCCCGCGTGGGTCCAGTCGCAGGACGTCCCACAACACCCATCACTCGGATTCCCACTCTTCCCGTGGGCACAGGTACGGTGTGAAGAGGAAGAATGAGGAAGTGGAGACTTCCGGAGGAGGTGGAAGTGGTAGCGGCAGCGTTCAGATTCTGGAGGAGCTCTCGGCTCCTGCCTTCTCTGCTCGTACGGGGGGAACGGGAACCACCGCCCAGTCCATCCCGCACTCGGCCACCACCACCAAAAGCAGCAGCTCCACTGGGGAAGGGGACTACCAGCTGGTCCAACACGAGATCCTCTGCTCCGTCTCCAACAGCTACGAAGTTCTTGAGTTTCTCGGTCGGGGCACATTTGGGCAGGTGGCCAAGTGCTGGAAAAGGGGAACTAATGAGATTATGGCCATCAAAATCCTGAAGAACCATCCATCATATGCACGTCAGGGACAGATCGAGGTATGTTATGATAGTATCTGTGTTTCTGTAGTGGGTATTGTTTGCAATCTTGGGTTGTTAGCGCTTTTCAAGATTTCATTGTAGCCTAATTTTACTGCAAAGACCCTGGTAAGGGTGGGAACCACCAGAGGGCCCACGATGCAGTGCTATCACGATTCTTAAGCCACAATAAAATATTGTGATTTTAAACATTTTGCGGTTAAATGCCGAGTATCGCAATAAAAACTGTTAAATATCATGTATATTTCAAGTTCCAAGTCTGTACATTTCACATTTTTATATCCATCCCTTCCTTCCTCGTATTTTAGACTTTTTTTTATATAGAAATTAATTGTTAAACAAAACAGTTTGCACATTTTAGTGTTTTTTTTTTTTACAATACATATTGTTTAAGCAGTTTTACAAAGAACAACCTTACCAACAGCATAATGAAAAAGTCAAAGGTGACTATACTTTACGCTGCTTTTTTAGTTGTGAAATGTATGGAAGCTTGTTTCCGCCACTGAATAAAAAAAATAATAAAAAAAATTGCAACTTTTTAACTCACAATTGCGAGATATGAAGTCAGAATTGTGAGAAATAAAGTCGCAATTGCGAGATATAGTCGCAATTCTGAGAAATAAAGCCGCAATTGCGAGAAAAAAAAGACAGAATTTAGGCTAGACTTTCTCACAATTCTGACTTTTTTTCTCTCAATTGCGAGTTTACATCTCGCAATTATGACTTTAAAACACGTAATTGTGAGTTTATATCTCGAAATTCTGACATCTTTTCTCAGAATTGTGAGATATAAAGTCGCAATTCTGAGATATAAAGTCGCAATTGCGAGATATAAAGTCGCAATTCTGAAAATAAATTCGCAATTGCGAGATATAAAGTCGCAATTGTGAGAAATAGTCGCAATTGCGAGGAAAAAAAGACAGAATTTTTCTCACAATTCTGACATTTTTTCTCACAATTGTGAGTTTACATCTCGCAATTCTGACTTTATAACATGTAATTGTGAGTTTATATCTCAAAATTCTGACATCTTTTCTCAGAATTGTGAGATATAGGCTAAAGTCGCAATTGCGAGTTATCAGGCCAATTCTAAGGAAGAATAAAAGACTAACTTTTTTCCTCTCAGAATAGTTTATATCTCACAATTCTGACTTTACAACACGCAATTTCGACTTTATATCATGCATTTCTGACTTTATATCTCGCAATTTTATATCAATCAATTCTGACTTTATATCTCGCAATTCTGACTTTATATCTCGCAATTGTGAGAAATAAAGTCAGAATTGCGAGATAAAAAGTCTCAATTACCTTTTTTATTTTTCATTCTGTGGCGGAAACAAGCTTCCATAGAAATGTAATTACGTGCTGAATCATTTATATTTTTGATGTAGGCAGATGCATAAATGTCATTAACAGATTAAAAATGGTTATTTCCATTGTGAAATCGCCTAAATCAATAACGAAAACGGTATCAAAATTTAACATGCAATAAATGCAGAATATTGGATTTGTTATTTTCTTAGCGCCCCCTTTTAAGTAATTTTTCCCCCTTTTATTAATTGTGGACACTTTTCGTCATTGATCCTCTTCTAGGTGAGCATTTTGAATCGCCTCAGTGCGGAGAACGCTGACGAGTTCAACTTTGTGCGCTCCTACGAGTGTTTCCAACACAAGGGCCACACTTGCTTGGTGTTTGAAATGCTGGAGCAGAACCTTTATGACTTCCTGAAGCACAGCAAGTTCAGCCCACTGCCCCTGAGGCACATCCGCCCCATCCTGCAGCAGGTGGCCACGGCCCTGATGAAGCTCAAGAGCCTGGGTCTCATCCACGCTGATCTGAAGCCTGAGAACATCATGCTGGTTGACCCCATCAGACAGCCCTACAGGGTAAAGGTGATCGACTTTGGATCAGCCAGTCACGTCTCCAAAGCCGTCTGCTCGACTTACCTCCAGTCACGTTACTACAGGTAAGAAGGGATTATCTGTAATCTGTAGATGTTTAATGATCAGGCATCCCTGTAGAAGAGATTACCTGATGGAATCCTAAATGATTGATCAAAGAGAAATGCAGCCTATATGCATAGATTATGATATTGAAATGGTATTTTTTTTCCACTTTCTATTCACAGAGCCCCCGAGATCATCCTGGGTCTGCCATTCTGTGAAGCCATTGACATGTGGTCGCTCGGCTGTGTGATTGCAGAGCTCTTTCTGGGCTGGCCGCTGTATCCAGGAGCATCCGAATATGACCAGGTCACATATATTATGTTACAGGAAGTAGTGAAGTCCGTGAGGGACAGATTGTTAACGGCGGGTCCTTGTGGCAATTACAGCATATCAGGCAGAAAATCCAAATGTTTGCCTATCATCCATCAACCTCAATTATGGCATATCGTTTAGACATGTTAACCTAGATAAATGTGTGCTATATGGCACATATGCAAGTGTTTTGTGCGGAGTGTGGAAGATTAAAGGGGTCATCTGATGCAAAATTCACTTTTATATGGTTTTTGCATATTAAAGTCTTTGCAGTGTGTGGACACAACCACCATACAATGAAAAAAATCCATTCACCCCTTTTTTTTTAATCCTCAGTCTAAACACTCTCAATAATCAGGCTGTTTGGATTTTCTGAGCACTATGATGTCATAATGCTCATGCTCCGCCCACGACCACTTACGGACTGTCCCGTATTAGCATATTTCTGCCCTCAGCCATTCAACACCCCCCATGGAAGAGAGGGGTGGGGTGAGCAGTTGCTCATTATCATTTAAAGAGACATGCACTGAAACGGGTCACTGTGAACAGAGCTGTTTTTGAGGTAAAAAGGGTGTCGTTTTACACAACCAATGAGGAATTTTAACCAAAGTATGTTACAAACTTTACATGAACACCAACTTGTGGAAAATGGGCATCCGATGACCCCTATAAGTATAGCGTCACAAAAATGAACCAATACGAAGCGTATAGGCTACTTGCCTCAGTATTGATTCAGCTCTGTTGTAAAGAATTTTTTGCAGAACTACTTTCTAGATGAAATAAACTATCCCATCGCCCAGCTCAGTTTGCATATAGTGCCATCAGTACAGTCAGATCAATAATATTGATGAATATTAAGTGGCCAAAACTAAGCTAGCCAGAGGCGACAGTGGCAAGGAGGAACCCAAACTCCATCCGGTGACCGAATAAAGAATTTTTTTGGGGAGAAACCAGGCTCAGTTGCGGTGCCCAGTTCTCCTCTGGCCAACGAACAACCAAGGTGTGAATTCAGATCGGGATCGGTAGCATTAATATATTCATCCAGTTCCTTCTGCTTGAAGATCGATTCATCACGCCGGTATGGAGCCAAAGCTGGCCATAGGGTCTGTGTGGAGGACCTGTCTGGTTCTCGTGGTCTTTGCTGAGGATCTGTGCTGATGTCTGTCGTGTCGACGAGGGATTGTCTTGTAGACACGTTCTCTGCTGACATTCAGGGCTGCATTTTGGTTGTCTAGGTGCAGGTCCACATCTGATCTGGATACGGACCGGATACGGCTGACTACGGTAACCTCAGGATAAGGATGAGACAGACAGACTAGTATTAGTGTAGATGTCATTCTTCTTGCGATGTAACAAGTACATTGGGTGTTATAGGAAGTGTCTTGGTTCTGGTTGACCTAATTTATGCAGCCTAACAATCATTTAACTGATTTGAATAACAGAAATTGATCATGTGTTATGTGTATGCCAGGTTAAACTGACAAGAGTGTCTGCTTACTGAACGGGGCTAGGAAGACTATTCCAGGGTTTGGGTGCTCAATAGGAAAATGATCTACCACCTGCAGTTGATTTTGATATTTCTAGGTATTTTCAATTGGCCAGAATTGGATGGACTATAAGAGCTCGCTTAAGTACTGAGGAGCTAAACCATTTAGTGTTTTATAAGAAATTAGCAAGATTTTAAAATGTATGTGATGTTTAATAGGGAGCCAATGCAGTGTTGACAGAACTGGGCTAATATGGTCATACTTCCTGGTTCTAGTAAGAACTCTAGATGTATGGTTTATTAAAATTGCAGAGGTAAATTAAAATTATTGTGACAGATATGAAGGGGGAGGAGAATCCATACTTGTGTCGGGTTTTCATACATGCCTCGTGTTACAAGAATTGAGATGTTCTTCAAGATGGCTTTTTTGATTGGTTTCTGGGTCCTTTGTTGAAATCTTCCCTAGTCTTTGTACTAGACTTGACCTTTCCTTTTTCCCTCTCCAGATTCGGTACATTTCTCAGACACAGGGATTGCCTCCGGAGTATCTTTTGAGTGCTGGCACAAAGACAAGCCGCTTCTTTAACAGAGGACCAGACTCCAGCTATCCCTTGTGGAGGTTAAAAGTCAGTACTCATCGTTAAGGTTTTTTTTTTTTTTTTTTTTTTTTTCGGGGTTTAAACCAAACTAACGCTGAATGACAGAACAGTTACTCTTTGGTGAATATTTTACTTGGCTGACACTTCTGTATTTTTCTAGACCCCATCTGAGCACGAGTCTGAAATGGGCATCAAGTCAAAAGAAGCGAGAAAATACATCTTCAATTGTTTAGATGACATGATGCAGGTAATTACAAATAGATCTCTAGGATGGAGCGCATCAATACTAGACGTGTAATACTAAATCTTGTTTTTTTATCGGTTTCCAGGTCAATCTGCCTACTCATTTAGAAGGGACGGACATGCTGGCGGAGAAGGCGGACCGACGGGAGTTGATCGACCTGCTGAAGAGGATGTTGAGACTGGACGCTGATAAAAGAATCACACCCACAAAAACCCTGGCACATCCGTTTGTGACCATGAGCCACTTGCTGAGCTTCCCACACAGCTCTCAGTATGTCCTTTTGAAGAAGACATGGAATTCTAGATCTTGTTCATTTTGAGAGATATGTTTTTAATTGGTTCTCATATGATTATTTTTTTTTTTTGTAGTGTGAAGTCGTGCTTCCAGAACATGGATATTACAAAGAGAAGGAACAGTAGCTTTGACAGTGGAAAGGCCCTGTTTGCTGCAAACGCTGTTCCTGGAACTGCTGGAAACCTGACCGTGACCTTCAGCAGCCAGCTTAACCAGCACAGCCAGGTCCCGTCTGCTGCTGGAGCTGTTCCTCTCCTCAACTACCAGCCAGCCCTTTACCAGCAGGCTACCATAAACATCCCAGGCCTGGCCCAACCCAGCATCCCCATGCAGACCCGCCCCACACAGCTGTGTGCTCAGACTGAACCTTTCCAGCAAACCCTCATCGTCTGCCCCCCCACCACTATCCAAGGTGAGCTGGAGCAGGGTGCATTATGGGGGTTTAAGCCAGATTCTATGGAAAGCTTAGACAACTGACTTGTTGCCTCGCCGCCCTATCAGGCAATGACTTTGCAGGCAGTGTTTGCACACAAGTGCAGTTCTTTAATTTATAAACCACATTTAAAACAGCCACCGGACTGACCAAAGTGCTGTACAAGCTCAAATAACTAAGGATCGAAAAGAGAACAACTAAGAAACTACATTTACAAATTTGAAAACAAATAGTTCAAATAGACAAAATCAAAAATGAAAAAAGACAGAGGAGAGACATTAACAAGTTGTAAAAGCTAAGGAAAACTGATGATATAGAAACTGATATAGAAGGAGCTTCTCTAAGTTGTACTGGCAAGCTGTTCCACAATCTAGGCCCCACCACTCCTCTGCGTTTTAGCCGAGTGCAAGGGACAGCAAGTAGATTTAGGTTGCCAGATCTTAGGTCTCGGGACGGGCTATATGAGTGTAGTAGTTCAGACTGATAACTTGGAGCAAGGTGATGCAAACATTTGTACACAAATAGGAGAATTTTATAGTCAATCCTAGATTGGACTGGGAGCCAATGGAGAGCTCGCAAAATGGGAGTGGCATGATCGAATTTACGTCTTTTCTTAAAGCAACACTATGGAACTTTACAACCTTCATAATATATTTCCAAGACCCTTGTGATGGTACATCGACTTACAATAGGTTAAATGACACGTCTGCCATAGCCTGACGCGGTCTGTATCGCTTTTACTCGCACTATGTAACTTCGGGTTACGGGTAGTAACCCGAGCACAAAAAGAACTACAAAACTCGACTGCTTTACGGCATACGTCACTTCCCCCACCACTTCCTCAAATTGTCTATGGCCATTGCAGGCATCCCAGGTCTATAGCGTCTCCCTGATGCCCGCAAATTAGTTCAGATCTGCCGGAATCTAGAGCGCGCATGCAAGACATAACATACTGCGCTCATAACATACATCTCACGGCAGAGAGGGAGAGAGCGAGAGACCTTGCGAATGTGCCTCACGAAAGCTAGTCAACCCGTCACCAATCCAGTCACCAAGATATACCTCCCTGAAATGACTTCTTGCAGGTTGGGATGTCTGCCATTGTTGATTCCAAAGCCGGTGCTTGATAAACAGCGAGCGTGCGACAGTAGGCTGCGGTAGGCTAAACTATTTACGACAGCGGTAATGGACAATTCCGCTTCCAACCTGTAGGGCGACCGCTGAGGATAAGTTCCTTGGTGTTGCTTTAAGAAATTTGCCCGCAACATTTTTAACCAATTGAAGACGAACGACCTGGGACTTCAGTACACCATTAGGTCTATCTAAAGCATCGTTTCATCATGTTCTCGTTGAATACCCTGTCTCAGTCACATTGCTTAGTTAAATGTTGCAAACAATTCATTTTTGGCTTTTTTATGGCATTTATTTATTTATTTTTATTTGCTGTAATGGTGCTAAAATTTAAGATGCTCTTTTATTTTTCCCAAAGGCCTTCCATCCTCTAATAAAACCTCTAGCTATCCTGTCAGGATGGAGAATGGTGTTCCTGTTGTCCAGCAGAACCAGTCCACCCAACCCCTTCAGCTTCAACCCAGCATGCTGACACAGGTAAGACATATGCAGCACATCGGTTCCTCTGTGTATAATAACTAACTCTGGCATAATATCTAACTGATGAAATGCAAATGAATCCAGTTGAGTTGGAGAGGAAGCGTCCGTTCTTAAAGTCTGCATGGACACCCCTTCTGCTGCTGGCAAGTGCCAGTAAATGGCACGTGAGATCACAGCCTTGTACCCTTGACCTGAGTCTGACCTTTTGTCTAATCTTTCCATGCTTTTTGCCCCTTTCCCTCCATGGTGCCCCTCCTCCGTAGGGCTCCTGCACGCCTCTGATGGTGGCCACACTGCACCCCCACACAGCGGGAGTGGCGTCCCAGTACCCGCTGCCCCTGGCACTGGGCTGTGGGGCAGGACGGCCTGCCCTACTGGAGCAGACAGCCGCAGTGCTGGTAAAGAGAGACCCACCCAGTGCTCTACCACTAACATCACTTCTCAATGCCCCTCTTTCCAAAATCCTCCTTAAATGCATCCTCCTTTCTTTCTGATCTTACTTTCTGGTCTCTGTATTTTTTTTTTTGAACACTCTTTGATCTTACCTTTCTTTCTTTCATTGTTACTTGTGTGTGTATATATATATATTTTTTTCCTCATTTTTCTGATCTCTCTTTGATCATTCTGGGCCTTCTCTGATCTCTTGTTGATCTTTACCGATCTCTTTGATCTTTTTTCTAATCTCTCTATTTTCCCGTTTTTCTTTGATCTTTTTTTCTGATCTCTTGTCTTTTTTTTACTTTTTCCTCCTGATATCTGCATTTATTTCTAAACTGTTATTTTTCTTTCCAATTGCCCCTTTTTTCTGTATTTCTAATCTTACTTTCTGATCATTCTCCCTTTCTCTTCGCTCTGTCACTCCCGCATCATTCTTTCTCAGTGCAGGTCTGATACAGGCATGGGAGGCATGTGCTGACTCTTCTGTGCTTTGCTTGCAGCTTCTTGTTGTGTGAATTGTTCCCTTCTCTGACCCCCCACCCCTCCTTCCCCAGCCTCACTGTCTGTTTGGCCCTCCGTCTTCTCTCAGGGGAGGAGACTGACCTTGTCTACAGCTCCAAAACATTTGCAGCCATGTTCCTCTCCCTCTCATAGCCATGTCTGTCCGCAGGTCCTCTAGTGCTGCCCGTACCAGCATGGCAGATCTTTTGGGCAGTTTTGCTCTGTGGAAACACTCATTGTTTTCCGACTATTTAACAGCCACGGTTCTTCCCAACAGGTTGCCGGATTACTGTCTTTCACCCCCATCTTAATTTTTTAATGCTTGTGTATCGTTGTTGCATGGTGTTCTTGTCTTGGCTTTTAAAATCATACGAAGTGGCTGTGCTACATCTAAAGCTGCCTTATACTCCGGGAGAGAATTGCAGAATTTTTGTGCATTTATGGATTATTCCATTCGTTCGTTTATTTATTTATTGGGGTGTTCACCTTAATTGAGTGCAGTGATGTCACTGTGAGTTTCATCAGCATGTTAGATGAGGTTCTTCGCCATTCTAGCATGACACAAATGATGTATAAATTCAGATTTAAATGGCCATATATGCATTAATGTCACTCATTGTGTGGTGAAAGCTTGGTCATAAGTGTTTTACCCTCTTTTCATTTGTCAGTAAAACTTGTTTAAAGGATTAGTTCACTTTAAAAAAAACTTTTGCTGATAATTTACTCACCCCCATGTCATCCAAGATGTCCATGTCTTTCTTTCTTCAGTCGAAAAGAAATGAAGGTTTTTGATGAAAACATTCCAGGATTTTTCTCCATATAATGGACTTCAATGGGACCCAAACGGTTCAAGGTCCAAATGACAGTTTCAGTGCAGCTTTAAACGATACCAGACGATGAATAAGGGTCTTATCTAGCGAAACGATTGGTCATTTCAAAAATAAATAAAAAAGTTAAAAAAATTTTATAAGCACAAATGCTCGCCTTCAACGAACAAAATGACTCAAAAAGATTTGTTCATTTTGATGAACGAGGTCGAACAGGAGAGTCACAGAACAGAGCAAGGCCAGCATTTGTGCTTATAAAATGTAAACTTTTTTATTTATTTTTGAAATGACCGATTGTTTCGCTAGATAAGACCCTAATTCATCGTCTGGTGTCGTTTAAAGCCCTTTGAAGCTGCACTGAAACTGTCATTTGGACCTTGAAACGGTTGGGGTCCATTGAAGTCCATTATATGGAGAAAAATCCTGAAATGTTTTCATCAAAAACCTTCATTTCTTTTCGACTGTAGAAAGAAAGACATGGACATCTTGGATGACATGGGGGTGAGTAAATTATCAGCAAAGGTTTTTTTAAAAGTGAACTAATCCTTTAAGTTTGATTAAAAATCAGTGGTACACTATGACTTGTTCAAGTGTTTTTTTTTAAGTGCCAGTGTCACTAAGGCCGATATTTTATGATCCTCCAGCAGGCCTGGCCGGCGGGTACCCAGCAGATCCTCATACCCTCTGCATGGCAGCAGGTTCCTGGCATGACCATCCACAACTCCAGCCACCAGCCCGTAGTGACCGAATCACCCCTGGAAGCCCTACTGTCCGAGAACTCCACACAGCAAACATCAAGCTGGAGGTAGAGCATCACAATAATAATGAATAAAGACCTACTGATGTCTACTGTAGCCATCAAAATAACACTTCAAAGATTGTGTTACACCAGTAGGCGGCGACAAGTGACGGATTCATTCAGCAAGGAAACAAGTGAAATCTTTGAGTCTTTAATTATTATTATTTTTTTTTAATTAAATTAATGATTCAAAGTTGCTGCAGTCAGAACATTTACGCTTTTCTTAATTTTCTCCCAGTTCAACGGCCGATAACACTTTATTTCGATACTCTGAGTTAGTTGACATGTAGTTGAAAAGTTACTGATAGTTTGTAGAATGTCTAAAGTGGACTATCGAAATAGTGTAACCCGACGGCCACATCCTTTCATGTATTTCAGGAACAGGAATTAATTTGTGTTCTAATTCAGATAGATCCGATAATCTGAATTGCAGTGCAAACTAACATGGCAGAGCCCATCAAATGTTATATATCGACAAATAAGATTAATATAAAGGTGTTTAAATTACCAAACATATTAATTTACACATATCTGAGAATCGTAATGTCAGATAGTTCATGACATTAACAAGTTTGTGGATATTTTGTATGAAAAATAAAATCAGTCATACAGTGCTATTGTGGCTGCGGTGTATCACGTGACAAGCATTTCACATTACCATGGAAGTAAGGCGATACGTTACCCTGGATGCCAGCCCGAAGCCCGCCCACAACATTTTTTGGTCAGGAAGTTCGGTCTGGACTTGATCCATTGAGGAGGAATTATGATCGGTTCAGAAATCGTCGGGCCAATCAAATTGCCAGGGCGGGCTTTATACGATGATGGACAGATGAGGTGCAGTTGCGTAATCATCGCGTTATCAAAGAGCGCTTGGGTTGAACTGGTTTCCCTCAGAGATGACCGCCGCTGGAGAACTGAGATGTAGAGATTCCTCTATCGCGTCTGTTGTAAAAGAAATCGACAGCGCATTCATTTTAAAAGACGAACAGAGAAATGCAATCAAGGCATTTGTCGACCGGAAAGATGTGTTTGCCGTCCTTCCTACGGGATTCGGCAAAAGTTTAATTTATCAGCTGGCTCCGATGGTCGCTAAGAAGAGGGAACGCAATGAAAACCCTGTGGTCGTTGTGGTTTCTCCTTTGGTCGCACTCATGGAGGACCAAGTAAAAGAAGCAACACTCATTATTTTACTACTTCTTCCAGCGTGCGTGTAGTTGAGTTCTGTTGACAACTATGCGTAGCTCAACATACGTCACTTACCGCGTTGCTCTGATTGGTTGTAGGTCTATCCAATTGAGTGCAAGTTTCTTTTTCCCCTGGTTCGGTTAAGACACGCCTCATAATCACAGCCCTATGGAGCAGCATCAGACTCATTCTGACTAGAATATGAGTATGACGAAGTCAGGCTAGCGATACGTTCTAAAATAACGGTCTCCTTAAATTCACATTGGGGGCCCAGCTAGATTTTATAAAACATACATGCGCGTAAAAGGGTTAATGCTGATTGGTTGGTTGTGTCCTGCAGGGTGTCTCAGAGCGGTCAGCACAATGGCGTTGTCCAGCAGAACCCACACATCCTTGGCAGTCTCAATTCCACTCAATCCCTTAGTCGAGGAACCTCGACGGTCACAAGGTCACAGAACAAGAGGAGCAGGATCTGTTGTGACACTGGCAGCAGGTATTGGGCCACTTACTTTTGACACTCGGATATTTCAAAAATAAAAACAGTAATTGTTGTTGTCATTTTGTTTGTAAAGCGTGTGCTATATTTAGAAGAAAAACATGATTTGATAAACCACGCTTTATGTAGTGTATGTGGAGAGATCTTTTAATATACCGTCTGACCATTTGTGTGTTCACAGCAGTGCTCAGTCATACAGTGCTGTTCTCACTCAGCCCATCATCATCTCCGACACCCCGAGTCCTGCTGTCAGTGTCATCACCATACACAGCGACTCTGACGATGAGGACGAAAGGAAGTTCCACCCCGTTAGGTGAGGTCACTACCTGGCAATATACATACACAACCAGTTTAATGAGAAACTTATACTCCTCTTCACCAAGGACACGTTAAATTGATGGAGAGTTGATTGTAAAGACAAAATATTTATATTTCATATATAATTTGATTTGATTATTCTATTTTATTATTATAATATAACATTCTTTAATTATTAGAAATGTTTCTTGAGCAGCAAATAGGCATATTAGAATGATTTTTTTTTTTTTTGAAGGTTAATGTGACTGAAGACTGAAGTAATTTAGCTTGGCCATAACAGGAATATATATACAATTTTAAAATGTATTATAATAGAAAACTTATTTAAAGATTGTTATTCACATTACTGTTTAAGTGTATTTTTGATCAAATAAATACAGCCTTGGTGAGCAGAAGGCTTCCCAACTCCAAGCCTTTGAATGGTACTGTATGCATTTAATACTGACAATGTCTTTCACAATCAAAATAGCTCAATCTAACTTAAGTAAACCACACTGAAGTGTTTGAATATTTTAGCAAATGTGATGAATGTTACCAGTAAGAATTTAGTGCTTGTTTTGCCACATTTAACCAAATGTGTAATCTATTTTATTCCTTTCATTCATGTGAAATCAATGGATTTTTAAAAATCTTCTTTTTTTTTTGTCAGCTGTGGCCCCAGCCACAGGACTAATGTGATCAGCTGTCTAACCGTTCATGATTCGGACTCTTCCACCGCCAGTCCTCTAACTCCCAAGCCCCAGAACAGTCATGTGGGCTTCCAGTCCTCACGCCTGTCCAAATCCATGGCAGTGGTGGCTCCATCTGTGAAAGCGCAGCCCGTGGAAAGCTCAATATCCGCCAAAATCCCACTTGCTGTAGGCAAGTATCATCCTTTTTTTTAATTCAGTGTAGCTTGGTCAACAGCTATTTGGTGTACTTTTATAAAACAAATACTTTTTTTTTTTTTTTAACTACATTGGCTGTTTGTTTTAGGTCTTACCCAGAATTACTACATGAAGCCTAAGAGAGCCGCTGCCGCCACAAGGCAGCCGAGCAGCTCAGGAGAGAGAGTCACTGACCCCCAACAGGACCCCAGCAGATCTCAACCACTTAACCTCAGTCAGGTGACCACATCTGTCAATGCACAACACAGCAAGCACCGTTTTGATACCGTTTTGAACACTGTATTTTTGTGTTATGTATTTGTCCAGTATTGCCTGCAATTTTCTCCTCATGTATCTCTCCACTCACACAAATACCACTCCTGCCAAGCACCAAGCTGGCTTTATCCACCAGTTTGTCCAACCGCCTGTCGTTCCTGTCCGTCATATTGCCTCCCCAACAACCTGCAGCATAGAAGAGGGCACTAGCCACAGCCGACAGATAACATGCACAACAGAGAGCTGGTTTTGTAAATCCGCACCCGCCCGTACCCGCAGTGCTTAAAACCGCATCCGACCCGTTTTCCGACAGCAGCAGTAATTAAAATCCGCGACCCGACCCGCTTAAAATTGAACCAAGACCCGACCCGTACCCGAAATAAAATCAGTTTAGCCAATCACATTATAGACACACTTTTTTCAAATTTGTATTGCCTTTGGCGGCTCGCCTTAAGACAAGGACAACAGCCGAAGCTGTCAAAAAGCCGATAGCCTGTACAGAACATGGCTAACGTTACCACAAAACAATGCAATTTCGTCTAGCACATCAGACAATTTCACACCACACATAGGCCTACTTAACAGTTTTAAATTAGACAATAACAACAGTGTAGGCTATGTGATCATTTTAAATGAAAGAAAAGTCCAGTTGTATGCGAATCCTAAACGCTACATACTTGAGTTTCTTTTGTGAGGAAACATAATCATGTATCTGACATAATACATAATCAGGTCTCTTGATATCTGTATTGTGCATCAGAGTCCTGGGTGACCCGCAAATTTTGCTCAAACGGGTGAAAAATATCCAACTGTGTTGGGGAAACATAATCATGCCTCTGCCCCCTTTTGTAGAGGGCATCCATATTTAGGGATCAGTCTTATTATCTAGTTACACACCCAAATACTTCTATGACTGCACCACCTTAATGGCCTCCCCACGTATACAAACAGGCTGCAATTGTGTCCTAGATCTACAAAAGTCCACCAACTCCTCCTCGGTCTTTATGGAGTTCAGGAGGCAGTTCTTATTGCTCCAGTCACTGAAGGTCCCCTTCCTGTCCATCCCTGATACCCGCCACAATAGCTGTATTCAGAATATACTCGAGTTGTTTAAAGTCTGATGTAAATGGAGTGAACAAGAATGGAGCTAAGACAGTCAGTTCCCTGTGGTGCCCCGAACGCTGCTCAACTCTGGCACATAAAAGGTCTAAGACCGACTGCGACCAAGAGCTCAATATCTATAATAACAAAATATATATATTTTGTAGACCAAAACAATGGCTGCGCTAATGCCTACAACCACCACGCCTGATAAGAATATTCTTTTGATAAGAACAGTGGATAAAACCTGTCGAAAGCATTCTGCTTGTGTTTAATCCAGGGTCTGTTTTTTTTTTGTTGTTGTTTTTTTTTTTTTTTTTTTACAGTCTTTCTTCTGAAAACATCATTGCCTGCCTATTGACATTGACTGATACACTGCCCTCTGGTGGACAGAACATATACAGCTTAAGTTTGATACCAATATAGGTCTTACTGAAGACATTTAATGGTCAAAATATTAGAATATATTCTTATATTAATAAACAAACGAACTTCGAATATATTTTTTGGGCAAAAGTCAAAGCCCTAGTCCACACATGCATCGGGTGTGTTGTTGTTTAGCCAGGTCTCCAAAAAACGCTTAAGGCTACACTCACGGCACATTCACGGTTCCTCACAAGAGCCTCCTGTTCGTTGTTGGGCAAAGAATTAACATTCCCAATAAGTATCGATGGCAGAAACGGCTTATGTCTCCACTTCTTGGCTTTTCGTTTGTGTTAGCTTTGCCCCGGTTCTCCCACAGCTCAGCTGGTATCAGATGTTTAACCCCGCATCTTGAACTTTTCAGCCCCAGAAGATCACCCCGCATATACACCAATCTGACTGCCGCTCCACTCATAATAAAAAAAGAAAAAGCACACGAACGCAGACAAAAACTCACCCCGATATTACATCTAATCAACTTCATCAGTAGTCAAAGTATACGCAAACACTGTAAAAAACAGAAAGTGTCCGACTCGCCGACATCAAATCTCGCCGATCGGTTAAATCTAGCCGCTAAATGTATGGTAAAGTAGCCTGGGAAAACCCAGACAACTTCCGGCAAATTTAGATTTGCTCTGAAAGTTAGTCTGGCAAAGAGCTCATTCAAGCCCATTTCCAATCCGCCGAAATCACGGCACCAATCAGAAGCGTTGGGGCGGGCTTTACACGATGACGACAGCGCTGGGATTTTGAAGCAGATTTTGTAGCCTACATTACAAAGATGGATGCCGCCGTCGAACATCACTCGTTCCAATCAGCTATCGCGTCTGTTTTAAGCCATTTGAACGTTTCCTTTTAGTTAAAAACCGAGCAAAGAACAACACTCGGAGATGTGTCTCCGCCGCTCTGCATACGTCATCTCCTTCATCGCTCTGATTGGGTTTAGGTCTATCCGCGACGTCCGTTGGTGATGCCCCTCTGGAAATGATTTGTCTATGACGCTTTGCCAGACCATAACTCAGTTACAACTGAGAATGGTCTGGTTTTAACCAGGCTAATGGTAAAGAACATGTGCTTCAATTTCCTTTTTTTTCCTCCTTTTTCCAGACCACTGTCTCATCCCAAGGACCATCCGGTGGCTCATCGTCCCTGCGCCGACAGCACACGTACCCTCCGGCCTCCTCTCATTACTGTCTCCAGGAGGCGCCCTCGTTCACCAGCACCCCCAGCCTGTACACCTACCCCACTCCCGCATCCCACATGGAGCACCTGCTCGTCCAGGGCTCCTCCCCCTCCATTCATGCCCCGCCCACCAGTCACTATGCAGCCAGTCTTATCCCGAAGGACTCCATTGGAGGTGTGGTCCACAGACTCTCCGCCCACTACCAGCAACATTACCCCCCTCACCCTTATGTGACCACGAGCACCAGCACCACTAGAGGAAGCGGGGCGTACAACAGCTTTCAGCTCAGTCCCCGGAGGGTCCCTCAGTACCCCTACATATGAGACGCACAGACCACGTCTTACCTTTTTATGACCGACAGACCTGCCGTCAACTGCTGCAACTGTTTTTAGCTATCCTATTTATGTTTTAGAACGTTGTTAATATTTAGAAATATAATATTTGCATTTTGAGAAAGCCAGTGTCCTGGTGCCACGTGCACTGATGGACACCCTTATGCTTGAACATGGTGTTCGTTATGGACAAGCTGTAACTAGCACAGAAGTCCAATAACAGAACACTGGGTGTCTGTGTCTGGTGTCCAGTGTCTGGTTAGGTAAGTTTATTTTCTTAGCTCAAGGAACGCTGATGTGTTTTTAATTCGCAAGCAATAGTAGAATAATGCTGACATAAAGGAACGGGATCGTGATGGTGTAATATTGTCTGTTCAACTAAAATCCTTACACTAATCCTTGACTTGTTTTATACTCTATTTTGATTCTGTGTTGTGTTTTTGTTGTCGTAGGATCTCTTTGGTTTTTAAATTATGTTTGATTGTGAAGCTGACTGGTTCTAAACCAGTTTTATGGGAGGCCAACAAGTGGATGGAAGGAGAGAGAGAAAAAAAAATGTGCCCTGGTCGTATTATTTAAGTTAGCTCTTTATGTGATTCAAATCAGTCCTTGTAGAATCAGTGTATTGTTGTGAGGAATATAAATGAATGAGTAACATCAACTTCCTGTTTTTATTACGCTAAAATTCTTTAATCATGTCAGTGCTCATGAATTCTCCATGGAGAAATTAGTGTTGGGATATTTAGCTGAAGAGATGGGATGTCAAAGCCAATGAAAATGTGATGCTACTTTGGAAACCATAATCACACACCAACAAGTGGTTTTCTGACATTGTGTTTGTTTTTGTTTTTTTGCAGCATTTATTATGAGTAGTCTGCTTTTAAAACTAGAGTACACCAAAAATGTTGCTGACCCTTGACCTCTGTTTGTGGTCTTAGTGACGGACAGCTAATGTGATATTTGAAATTCTGCTCAAAGTGACACTGTGACTGACCTCTATGGTCCTCCTTGTTCTGGTCTCAATAACATGACGTGCCTTGACATTCTCTCGAACATGTTTGGCTGTGTTTTTGAGTTCAGAGAACATTTAGCATCAACCAAGAAAGTACTGTACACATTTTGTAATGTCAAACAATGACAGAAAAAAAAAACCCCTCCATTGTAATGCCATCAAATAAACAAACATCAATTCAATTTCATCTGGTTGCATTTTTAAGCTTTTCATTGTAGTGTTTGTTTTCTCTGAACTTTTTTTCAGTTGTTAGCTTGTGTAATGCTACACTGTGTGTAAAAAAAAAAAAAAAAAAAAAAACTATATCTTGTTAAATTAGGGTACCTTTACACAATACGCCTACTATGTACTAAAAACTAAAGTTTTTCCTTAGCGTTTTTCGTGTAACTGAAACTGTCCATTTTTCATTATCCTTCACCTTTTGTTTATGTATTAAATAATTAATTCGATTTTTTTTTTAATATAAATGTAGACCACAAAGTGCATTTGACACGATCTGAATAATAGATGTTACATTTGAACAGATTAGCCTATGTAGGCTACTGATCCATACAACAAAAAATAGTTGCATTTATAATATGAATTAATGTTTTCACCGTTATTAGGGTTACACTGATTTGAATAGACCTTATGCGCCAGAGAAACGAGCGCGCACCCATCTTTAGAATATTGTCTTTGAACTTCCATTTTTGCAGTAGCTCTGTATATTTCTATGGCATCGCTGTCGAGGAGTAATTAGCTGGTGAAGTGGATTTACTCAGTGGTGGAGGAAGTACTGAATCTCAGTACTTAAGTAAAAGTACAAATAACCAGAGACATATTTACTTTAGTGAAAGTAGAAGTACCACAATGACAACCCTACTTAAGTAAAAAGTACCTGATTTTAAATGTACTTTAAGTATTAAAAGTAAAAGTACTTGCATAACAATTTATTCTCTTAATGTCTATATTCTAATGATTAATAAAACAGTTAATCCTAACTCATTCAACCTAATAATCCTATAATGATGTTCAATAATGATGGAATAGCCGTTATTTTTTAAGTTTTTGTCACCATTTCTGAACAAGCTTGCAATGGGCTCTATGCACGTCGGTATTTCCGGTGAAGGTCTAAGGATGCTGGATTACTTCCGCCGATCATAGAGTCCAATGCTATACCGAGAATTTATATTGGTTTTTATACTATATTGCTATACTAAAGAAACGTTAGTCACAAAAACAGACAAATCAGACACCCCTAATTTTGTTTATGCTTCTTTGTTTATTATATTAAATAAACATAACTATATATAAAATTACATCTAAACGTATTAAAGTTTCGTTTCAAAGACGAGAGGACAGTAAATTTTGAAGACTCTGCCATAATCCCGTTTTCCTCGGTTTTCCTCCGCTTTAAATCTCTCCAACCGGAAACGCAAGAGCATCCTTGCGTCAAACGCGGAAGTTATGCGTGCATATCGTCTATGGTGCATATAGCCCATTAGGCAATATACACATCAAGCTTAATTTGACGGGGTTTGGCTGTAAACGAGATTAATTTATGGCGTAATTCTGAACCTCTTGGCTTGCCATACTAATCCTAACCAAACGTATAATAGGCTACACACGCACTCCACACCACTACTAAACCTACCCATGTGTATCCTATGCACGTAAAAACAAATTTCCGCGTATAAATTGCACGATAAACACTGCGTGCTGAGACGCATTTAGTGTGACCGGGTTGATATGGCAACCAAACTTCACTGGTGAGACAAACGTGCGACGAACAGACGGTCAGGATGACGTTTTGGCATGGGAAAACTGATCAGAAAATGTAACAGAACGTTGTAGAAATGTAGTGGAGTAGAAAGTATAATAATTGCTGCAAAATGTAACGAAGTTAAAGTAATAAGTATGCACTATTGATTCTACTTAAGTACATTTTTCACATATCTTTACTTAAGTAAAGTAACGAAGTATTTGTGGGTCATTCCACGAAATCGGTGCCTTTTCAACTTTAAAAATTTGAAAAATATAATTGTTTTAAACTGATTTTTTTTCAGTACCCATTAAATTAAGACATCTTAACAGGACAGGAAATTGTGTTGGGCCTTCTCAAGCTATGCCATTTATTTTTTTATGACTGTTTATTTATTTCATGTGTTGATATTTTCCTCAGTCCTGTTACCGACTGAAGTGTTACTATAAATAATAATTCCAATTACAAATATGCAACAGTTTGCACATATATTAGTAGTATTTTGGTCCCTCTTTTCATTCAGACGATGTCATATTTAAAACAATTCTGTTTTATATCATAATATCCATTCAGATTACTGAAAATGTCCTATTTCAGGGACGACATCACATTACAATTAAGAAATATGTATACTTTGACAAGATATTTATTTTAAAAAGGGTCTTGTCCAAAATGCAATATAGTGCAGGTTACTATGGTGAGATCTGTTTGACTGTCAAATGTCATTTTTCTTTTAAAATATCAAATTAATGACAGTAACAGGACTGAGCTCTCAATATCCGAGTGTCTTCAGTCACCTATTGTTTGTCATTGCAGTTAATTGCATGCATTATGGACAAGATTTATGAACTTATTTACTTCCATACTAGTTATATGGAACATTAGGCCATGATATTCTGCTTCCATATGGGAGGTAATATAGAATTATATAGAAAAATACAATCATAGAAGAAAACGTATATCTTTATTAAAACAAATCATCCTTGGACATATAAAACATGGTCTGCTCTCTCCATCTTATCCTCAACACCTTTTCTACCTCATTGCATTCTTCTATGCCTCTATTTTTCTTTTCTTGTTCTCGGTCTCTCTTATAGGCCTACTTCTTTTTTTCCCATAGAAGATACCGTTCTATCCTCTCTGGATCCTGGTCTCTATGATCGCGATAGCGCCGTTGCTTCTCGGCTGCAGTTAATGGCATGTTACTAACAACTGTAAAAGTGTATAGCAAATTAAATGTGATGTTAATTCTATGCAAATAAGACATAAAAAAGTAAGGAGCATAAGTATACAAATAAAAAACAGATGCATAAACAAACAATGTTAACTAAGCATGTCGATGCTCATATGTCGCTGCTTTTAGCTCAATAACACACAAAATAACCTTTATAAATGTCTATGTCCGTTAGTTGTTGTCCTATTCCTTAAAGGGGTCATATAATGGTACATGCACTTTTACAAGTTGATTGTACTGAAATGTGTGTTGGCAGTGCCTGTACACAACCATCATATAATGATAAAAATCCATCCAGTGTTTTTTTTTCAATCTCCTTATATGTTTTCCCCTGCCTCAAATCGAGCCGTTCGACCGTGTGATGTCACACGCTCGGAAGCCCCTCCCGCGATTGTTGATTGATAGGCGCGTTTCAACACAGACCCGCCCTCGCTCGTGAGAGCTGTCAATCATAGTCAGCGCGGACCGGCGCGGTCATTGTTGATATGCTGGAGCACTGTCTATGAGCAGAATGGCGTCTAAGCGATTGTGGTGTTCTGTTCTTGGGTGTAATAACGAACACAGTCATTTTAATGTTCCTGAATCCGAACCGCTGAAGACGCAGTGGCTGAGTTTGTTTTCGAAGGGAATATTCCCCACGAGCAACGTCAATGCTCTCATGTTTGCCGAATCATTTCACACCAGACTGCTTTATAAACGAGGGTCAGTATGAGCTGGATTTGCTAAGCAGCTGCTCATGAAAAAAGGATCGGTACCAGATATTCGTGTTCCTGCTGAATCTCCAGAACAACTGAAGTGAGTGTAACGTTTTATTAAACTTTATATTAATATTTATATCTTTGCAAATCGCTTCACGATGAATGAGTCTAAGGTTTACACTCAGGGTACATTACTGCATGTTTTCTATGTACGACGTTCTCAATATAATTCATAATCCCACGTTTATAATGAACAACACGTTATGGTTATTGTGTTACAAACGGTGTACGCACAGAACAGAGGGGCGGAGTCAGCAAAGCTCATTATCATTTAAAGTCATATGCACTGAAACGGCGTGCTGAAAACAGAGCTGTTTTTGACCAGGTAAAATAAGTGTTTTCTTACAATACTAATGAGAATTTTTAATTAAAGTATATTACAAACTTTTAATTTAGACCCTAAAGAATCATATTAGCTTGTACAAAAATGGCATTATATGACCCCTTTAAATTGCATTTGGATGTTTTCCCCTGCAAATAACAAATATACCATCTATGACTGAGTTATGCAGCTGGGCTAGAATCTATGCTCCCTTTTGCTCTGGGATAGTAACAGGACTGATGGTAACAGGACTGATGATTTGATGCTAATATGCTAATTTCTAAATAACAGGTCAAGGTTAGAAAGGCACATGGTATGTAATCTGAAAGGTTAATTCTTCTAGATATTGGTAATATTAGGATTAATAAATAATTGTTTATATGTACACTTTAAAAAATGGTAACAGGACTGATGTTGTATGCCGACCCCTCTCTAACAACCATGATAAAACATGAAAAATAGGACAATTAGGAAGAGAGAAACCTATCCTTGCTTACACTGTGGAATCCACTTAATCTAAATGATGTCACTTCCTTGAAACGATGTCACTTCTGGTTTGTACCATTATTTTATAGGGTTTTTTTGGTGATAGTAACAGGACTGATATGAAATTAGGGGACAATGATAAAATGACTTATATTTCTAAGAAAATATATCTATTTAGATCAAAACCATTGCTTGACAATGAGATTACACTTTAGACAATATAAAACTGTGAAAATTGGATAATTTTACCAACATTTTACAAATGAGAAGTCCTGTTGAAAAAGAACAACCATAGCGAGGGACAGGCTAAAATCCTTACCCATAGCATATAATATGTGATTTTAATTATTTAAAATGATATTTTATTGGCTTTTACTTGGTCTTATATTGATGCATTATGATCTGTAGTAATATTAAGTTTTTAAATTACACATTTATTTGTTGTTAAACCAACTTTAGAACTGATTATTTGTTAGGGACGCAAAAGGCACCGATTTCACGGAATCACCCTTGTACTTCGTTACATTCCACTGGATTTACTTATTGTAAAGTAAACGGACATTATCATGAGGATTGTAATGTTTAAAGCAGATGTCTTAACAAATGTCACTAGACCGGGAATATTTTAAATCAAGCCGTTCATTCATAAACAGGCCTACGTAAGATCGCTGTACAGACCGGAGGACAAAAGACAACGAGCGCAGGGCTGAAAAGGGGCGGGGCTACATAAGGTCTATTCATGTAATGTTTGGCATTTTTTGAAAGTTTAAATCACTCCAGCAGAAAGTGTATTTGTCCGCACAGCTTGCAACGGAGTAAAGATGGATTTCGACAAAACGAAATTTGAAAAGGATTTAAAAAAAACAAATGGAGTTGTAAGTGTATTTTATACATTATGTAGATAACGTATTACAGCCTAAACCGTGTTTTTGTGGGAAGCAAGCATTAATGTGCCGTTGTTTTATGGCCGCTGAGATTCGGTTTCAGAGATTAACGGGTGCGTTTCCTTAAAGACCCACTCCGATGAAAATAATGTTTTTCTAGGTGTTAACATGTTTTTGTGGCATTTTTCTGATGTTAGAGGACATATCTTGAGAAAAATCAGCTCTGAGTATTTCTACATTCAAATGGCTGTGAATCAGTAGCAGACGCTAAAATGCTGGCTAAAATAGACGAGTTGTGACGTAGTAACTCCACTGGGCGTCTCCACACGCGACGTCTTGGAGTGAAATAATGATCGGTGATCGGTGATAACTTTAATTAACTTCGGATAATAATAATTAACGTGTATATAATACTGTTGCCCCACCGGGATTGGGGATGTAAGCTAGCGGGAGAGATAGAGCTCTCAGCAACGGGCAGGGGGAGGGGCGTCTCCGTGCCAACGGCTCCGCCCACAACGCAGAGGCGAATTGTTAATGAGCTACTGCCGCTCTGCTGAAGCGAAGTCCCAGAAAACGGCACAGGTTTTGTGATTTTGGCTAAAAATGGCATAATCATAATTTAAAGACCACTGGGAATGTTTAAAAATAGCTCAAAATATGATCGGAGTGGGACTTTAAAGCAATTTCCACTGTAGTCTATTGGTAAAAACTGTCACTGGGATGGTAAACTTTAAAATTGTTCTAATATGTAGGCCTACCGTTTAGGTACCACAATGTACCTACATTTTGATATATATATGCACTCTTTAGGTACAAAGGTGTAACGTTACCTTTTTAAAGGGAACCAACCCAGTGACAGCTTGTGTTTTGTAGCTAGCTGCTACCTTTTTTTTCTGAGAGCGTGTCATTGTAAAAACCTTTAGCAATTATCATTCGAAAAATTTTAAACTATCAAATGCCTGTATACAGTTTAAAGTGTAGGACTATCAATAATTACTAAAAACAGTTTAAAGCTGAAATATATATTTAAAAAAAAAAACTTGTGTAGCGTAGGCTACTATCCTTTCAGATGATGCAAACTCTGAATCAATGCTACATTTTCTGAATGTCAAAATCATTTGTTAACAAACAAGAATTCATTACTTCAATGAGCTCATTGTTTCTGCTTTAAATTATTACATTGTTTAAATTAGGCTAATAAATAACTCGCTGACTGTGATTTTGTATACATTTCTGAAATGCGTAACAGTTACCTCTGATAACAGATCACTCTAATTGTAATGTGGCATTTTCTGTAAAGCTGCTTTGAAACAATGTGTATTGTGGAAAGCTTACGCTATACAAATAAATGTGAATTGAATTGAATACCATCCCCTTATTAAGCCAAAACACTGAAAAGTAAGCGTCAAGCCCTCCGAGTGAATTGAGTGTAACTCAGAGATTGTTCATATTTTCAGATATAGGGAGGATTCGAGTAAGGATCTGGCAGATGAGAGGACAAACGCAATGTGGCTTTCAGATGAATACGAGGACTCTGATAGTGAGACAAGGGCACTGGATGCTCTGGAAAAGGTGGTAGTATATATATATATATATATATATATATAAAATAATCACATTTTGGCTGTTCCAGTTTAAATGAGTGTAAAGTTCCCCACCTTGTGGGTGCTGTTGTCAGGAGTTGGATATGAGGGAAGAACGTCTAAAAGAAAGAGAGAAGAAGGTAGAAAAAGTAGAGGAAAAAATAAAGAGAGCAAAGGCGGCGCATGCTAAGATGTTGCAAGTAAGGCAATATTCTGAAACAACTCCAAAGATAATGAATGGATAAAGTGTAAATGGACTTCAATGTCATCAGTAACCCCCTTTTTGTCTTTCTCTCCAGGAAAATGAGGCCATTAAGCGTGACTTAGAAGCAGCAGCGTCTGACCGAGCACAGACTGAAATTAATAAACAAAAAATCAAAAAGCTGCAAGCAGAATATGATGCCCTCATGGAGAAGAAAAAAGAACGGGAGGAGAGAGTGGCAAAAAAGTCTGGAAAGGTAGTCATATACCGTAATAATAATAATAGTCCCACCTTACAATTACAAGAGCCAATCACATTGCAAGTTTGGCTTGGTCTTATTTGATGTTGTTCAATTTTCAGTTTTCTGAATGATTAGGCAGAAAATATCTGCATAAAGGTATTGACTATTGAGTTATAGATTTTTTTATGTTTAAAGACAAAACAGGTGCATTTCTTGGAATTGTACATTACCCCCCTGTTTTTATATCTAAAGTACTCTATAGTAATGTTACCATTTTTCTCTTTCTTTCCCTCTTATTTAATGCCATTTGAACTGAAGAAAAGGAGGCTTCAGGCACTGCAGTCTTTGCAGAAGGAAATGCGAGGAGAGCATGCAGTGATGAGGAAAGCGAAGGAGATGGAAAAACAGAAAGTGATAGACGAAACAAAGCAATTAGAACTGGAATACCAGCAGTCACAAAACCAACTGGCTCAGCAAAGGGCATTGCTTACGAGCTTATGTGACGAAACAGAAAAACTGGTAAATACACACATACATTTATACACAAAAAGACACACTGATGTCACTGTGGCACATCTGTCTTCTGTACAGTTCTGTCTCATAAGATTACTGACTATTCATGTGTTCTACAGAAATTACAACTGGACGAAAGGCAAGCCAGTGACGTTAGAGAGAAGACCCGGGATTCTCAGATTACAGCCGGGATCCAGAACATATTTGACAGGGTCACAGGTCAGGATGAGAGTGTGTCCAATATTACAGACCCCATCCAGCAGTTGGACATGGTAAATAATGCTCAAATACTTCTGGCAATCTTGAAGGAATCTGTATTTGTTGCTGATATGATTTTTAAAATGAAAATGAGGTACAGTAAAGATTTAAAGATGTTTTTGGTCAATCATTTTCTTTTGTTTTGTAATTTTCCCTCCAGATCCGGGACTTTCACCGACTTTCATCGGCAGCTGCATTCCAACATTCTGACAATGCCGAGTCGAACCAAGACGAAGGCCAACAAGATTAAGAGCCAGATGTGCCTAGGAAAAATACAATAAATAAAAATCATCATTGACCCGCTTTTGGATCGTGCACTGGGGTGTGAGGGACAGCAGGGATACTGTATGGACATTAGAAGATGATCAAATAAAATAGTTTTCCTGGGGGGGATTTTTATTAGAACTAACATGTTTTAAATATTTGTTATAAAGGGCATATTAAAACATTAGTTAGCCTGAAAGTTTTTCTGGAAGAATAAGAGTAAACACAAAAGTAGGGCTGGATATTAGTTCGAATTCCCTCACCACTCAAACGCCAGAGTTTTTGCCCAGTGCTGAGATCTGCACACTCAAATCCTCCTTATAATTTAACTTGTACAAAAAAAAACTTTATGTAGGCTAAATAAGATATTTATTGTACAGTCATAACTTTATGAGATCGCAATTAATTAAGATGAGTGACAGCTTAGTGGTAGGGGTGAGCTTTTATGCTCCCTTTCTATGCGATAATCCATTCGGAATTTGGAGAAAACGTGTGTTTTGCTGCATCAGGTAAGGCTAAGGCATATTCATTATTCGAACTTGTAGCATATTTATTATTCGAACAAATCATAGCCTATGCTTGCCTGCGGTTTGTGAACATAACCACTTTAATAACAAGAGCGTTTATGTGGATGTGTAGGTTGTTGATAGGCGACTCGTAACTATTTCATGATATTCTATTATAAAAATGTGTTTTTAAGGAGTCGCCGCATCTAGCCTTACACTATGGTTCGCCCTCCGCCTATGACCGTGCAGAAACTTGAGAACGATGCTGTTAGGACCCTGAGATATTTTGTGTTCATATCAACTGTCCTTGAGTATATTCTCTCTATATATCTCTATCTCTCCGTGTAGACATGTTTGTGTTTCAGATGGGCGTTAACCAGTGTTGTGTGTAACACGTTACAGTAACTACTTTTTCGGGTAAAAAGTAGTGTAACGCGTTACTACTGAAAATTTGGTAACGAAACGTAGTTCCTTTTTCAATTCCGCACAACGTTACTTTTCCCATGGACAGATTTGACAGCAACACTGTCTCCTCAGCTGCGCGCTTGCAATAGTCACAAGCTCCACATGGTACGTGACAGAGGCTGCGCAAAACAAAAGTAATTCTCCCACCGGATGAAGAAGGGTTGGCTCTCCACAGAACATAAAATATAAATTTTATTGAATTTATCGTGTTCGCATTTATGAGGAAAGAGACAATGTTATTGACGTAACAGTTCTTCGGACTTGACCGCTCTGAAAGCGGCACTAAAAGACTGCTTTAAATCTTTCACAGAGACCTCAAACAGGCATTTAAAACACCAAATATTAAGGATTGGCATATCAAGCAAAATAATATTCGATGATTGCTCGAAAATCGTACCTCTACCCCCACATGTAAGACGGCGTTCGCTCAAATCCAGCTCCGATATTAAATTTCTCTATAGACCTACGTGTTGTAACCTAGTCATTAAAGAAAACGATTTAGTTTAATATTTATGTTTAAATAAAATAATTATTTTTTTAATTTCATCAATGTTGATTATATGAAAAGTGAAAAGCATGAGTAAGAGCATAAGATGCGCAATCGGGAGACAAATGGAGTGGGCAGACATGATTTTGACCACTTCATTAAGTTTGTTTTTGTAGAAAGCCTTTCTTTAAAGTGAATTTCGTTTTGTATTAATTGTATCTTAATTGTAATCAATGTTTCATCAACCAATTGTCTTTAATAAATAAGCAGTAAATATAGCAGGCAATATAATCAGGACTTCTCAGGAGCTCCGTGCCGGCGCTTGGACTGAGCTCCTCTCATAAATGAACCGAAACTTAGCGCAAGCTACTTGCCTCAAAGATCTGAGAAATATATAGAAAGCTTGAAATGTGTACTTTAAAACAAAACTATTCAAAACGAGAGAAAACAGACTCTCTGCTTATGTAATCCATATGAAATGTGCATTTCTCTCTGGCGCGTTCACTACTGTGAAGATCGCGAGTCAGCATCGTCAACTTTATCTTTGCAGCCGACACTGACTGACAAAGAAAACACTTGTTTATTAATAATGTTTATGTTTATGTCTCCTTGCTATATTTGATATTCGATATTCATAATCATTTCTTTTGCCGGTTCTTTGTGACATTTTGAACGCGTCACCACCGCTCAATAGTTGTTCTTTGGTGTTCAGTTTATACAGGTTTTTCAAATGTTATTTAAATAAATATATATATTTTTTTCTATCTCAAAATCTCTCTTTTTCTCTAGTTTTTCAATAAGTAGAGTTCATCGTAGAATTTTATGTAGGCCTACACATTTAGGAACAGATATTGGGTTCTGCCCAAAGTCAAGCAACATAAAAGTAACGTAAAAGTAACGAGTAACATAAAAAGTTACTTTCCAAAGGGGGTAACTAAGTAAAGTAACGGATTACTTTTTTAAGAAGTAACGAGTAACGAGAAAACACTATTTTTTAAAAGTAACTTCCCCAACACTGGCGTTAACCCTGTTAACCTGTGGAAGACTGTGATTGGTTCTGCTATGCACCTGACCCGGATATAAGGACCGACCCAAACACTCAATGGACGCCCTTGAGCCTCGTTGACTTTGAGCTTTATGCCATTCTGCTTCGCGTTTGTAGTCTCTATTTGATTGTGCTTCTCTTTGTGACCTTTGTTCGTTTCGTCTTGTCATATAACTTGTCGACCTGAGATTTTGTTAATAACTGTAAATATTCTTGTATATACTTTTTTACCAGACTAAGGGATGTAAGGGGTTTGACGCCAATTTATTTGTATCTCTTTTTCCCCTTGTTTATGTTTAAGGGAGTTAAAGGAGAAACTGTATTTTTGTTATCTTTATTTTGTTTGAGGTTATTTAGTTTCTAAAAACAAGATTGTTTTGTTTGTTATTTTGGCCTTGTCAACCCCTGACGCTAGAGCTGCCAGCTCTCACGCATTGGCCGTGACTGTGCGTTCACAGCGGACGCGAATAGCGCGTCAAATTCGCGTCTACCGCGTCTAGTTTGACGCTTGAGCACTTTGTGTTAATTCGCGTGTCAATGGCGAAATTGACGCGCGTAAAAACAAAAGTTTGAAGCGAAATTTACGCGCGTCAGAGGCGAAATCCGGAGGCGAAAGTTTCGAAACCCGTTGGCGGCCATCTTTTTAGATGTTTATCGAGCATTAGCATTAGCATTAGCATTATTCGAGAGAGTCACCGCTCGTATATGCTCTGGAGAGCAGAAACAGCTCCGTAGGGGACATCGTCGCTGAACTCGGGTCCACCAGAACCTCCGGAGGGTTTCAGGAGTTTCACAATTTGCTCCAGGAGCTAGGTTTGGTGGACCTAACGGTGAGGACGCCGACGAGGACAGCGTAGGCCGTATAAGCCCTCGGCCTCGAGTGGTCTATGCCTGTCGAGCCCGCGCTCTACAGCCCGGCGCGAGGTTCACCATCGCCGGCACACACCTAATCTGTCATTTATTTTTGTTTTGATAATAAATGAAGCCAGCCTCCAAAAGTGATTAATCTGTCCTGTGATTTTTCTCTCTCTCTCACACATCACTGTCCAGACACGAACTTATGTTGGTTGTCTTTACATTATAATAATATTTCATATAATCTAGATATGGAATAAATAGCATTCAATGCAAAACGAGTATGTATCATATATTGAAATCAAGTTTTATGTGATAAAATATTTGCTTTGTTGTGCATTAGAACCACAGTCATTTATTACAAAATAATTTATTGAAGCATCCAGATACTTCTCCACGTGACAGCAGCAAGCAGCTAGGCTCCTGATTGGTTAACGCGGCGCGAATTGACGCAGAAGTTCAGATTTTTCAACTCGGGCGGCAGACGCGAATTCGCGTCAAACTCGTGAATGCACAAATAGCACTAACTAAATCATTCGCGCGTAACGCGCTTAACGCGCCAGACGCTCAATTCGCGCCATTCGCGCGAACTTGACGCGCGAATGAGGCGTATTCGCGTCTACCGCGCCACGCTCTACGCCTCATTCGCGCCGCAGGAATTTTTTACGCGCGTAACGCGTCTTTGCATTGACTTAACATTGAAATCACTCGCGCCTGACGCGCTATTCGCGTCCGGTGTGAACGCACCATGAGACACACGCATTCGATTGGTTTCACACGCCACACCCCCGTTTTCTCACGCTGAAGCGTCAACCTGGGCCCGGTTCCCCGATAACGCTCACTCTTAGCGCGCTAAGAAGACTCAAAAGATATATCTTACCAAAGTTGTTAAAGTTCCTAAGTGTGTTCCCCGAAGTGTCCCTTAGGAAGCTTCTTAACACGCTGCCTCTTACGTTCGACGTTACAAAGGCGCTGTCCCAGTGAAGGTGCTGAATCAGCTGGCATCGATTGCTCAGGAATCGATTTTCCACTTTGCGCGAAGGTGTATTACGGCGTTAAGAAAGACAACACGTTATATGCAAATTAAACATTCCTCAAATTATTCCAGTAATATTTATTTTAACATAGTTTAAGTTATCAGTAAAATATATTAATTAAATTATCAAATTGTGATATGTCAAAATGTTTGAGATGATCGATCAAAGCAGGATTTATGTTCACAGAAGCGCAAGCCGCGCGCGAATCCCAACGCGACGCTTCACGAGATAAAATGCAAGTGCCAAAACTAAACAGCTGTTTTACGATAGAAGTTTCTGGCAAACAATTTTGGTCTAAATGGCTAAGATCTATAAATGGGTAAGCATGGTGGTGTCTACTAACTGAACAACTATGTCACATTTTTTCAAAACTCTACACACAATTCCCAAAACTTCACACACAAAATAATCATGAATTGTTTCTTCAACTTATTAAAATATCTTACTTTACTGCAACTATCTGTTTCTGCTTCTTTATTATATTTATAGTGTGTGATTTATAAAATACATTATATCCTTCATCACACATATTGTGTCTGGTCACTTTTTATCTTATATCAGAATATTATATTACTGTTAAGCCTACTATGGATATTAAAATACGCCGAACCATGTTTCCTGTATCATAGCTACATGAATGACCTTTGCAGCAAAAAAAAACCCGCGTGAAAATCAGTTCAGTATTCAGTGAGATATGATTAATTTAATGTGCTGACAGCTCATTTCACCTGCCATTCAGATTACACTGAGCGGAGCGGATGACCGGTTTAAGATGCGGCTCCAATTCTCGTCCGTGCCAATAGGCAGTAGCGGTCGATAGGGCGTCTACCTATGATGTCTATGGTCTGCTCCACCCGACTTGTTCTGCCGAAACCTTTTCCGAGGGAGGGAGCAAGAGCACCAGAGAGCAGAGGGCAAGAGCCCCAGAGAACCAGAGCGAGACACAAGAGAGCGATTCTGTGTTTGGGTCTAAGATTTTAAACTCAAAGTTTGTCCAACCTCCCGGATGGGTTCTGGCCAATTAGACAGTGGCCCTATTTCATGTAAATCATGGGTTATCTATGATCTCCTGGTTCTCCAGCACTAGCAGAGAGAACAATAGGCCACAATTTAGACATTATTACTATTATACGAATACCAAACATTTTACACAGATTTCAATCGAGCCATCTTTTGAAGTAAAAACATACAATCCTGCTGACATGAAGCACGACACACTTTCATTCACACCTCTAATATTTATAACAATTATGAATTGTTATGGCATCTAAGAATATTAGGCGCACACACATATAACATAGAATTGTGCAGTTGCATGATGTTTGAATATAAGTCCATCGAGAATTGTTCTGGGATGAGTTTATGGATTTTGATATGTAAAGTGTGTATGTGTAACGTTTATGGGGTTTAAGCCATTCCGGTCTGGAGAGTTCCTGCTGAAGTCTGTTTTGTTCACATCCGTGGTGTGTACCACGTGAGGGTTTAGTTCGCAAATGGTTGTCTTCAAGACAAAGGGTAGTTTTGTATGTTCATCCACTTATCAGCCTTAAAGGTGAACTAAGTAACTTTTTTACCAACCGAACAGCTTTGGAGTCATTGTAATGTTTATATTACTGATTTCGTGTTGAACGGTGGTCGTCTCGCACCCCCCTGGTGCCTGTGAGCCGCAAAACCACCCTTGCAGCTTTGGGCCTGCGGCCCGCCGGCCTGAGTGTTAGGAAATATCATGTGATATCAGGTCTCGCGAGGTGACGAATTGCTTTACGGCAAAAAACAGATCTGATAAAATTCTGATAAAATGAGCATCAAACAGAAATAACCCAGCGCCGTATACATGTGGTGTGAGGCGCGCGCAGCTCTTAAAGGGGCCATACCTTATTTCCACTCGTTACAGCGTCCATCCTACTGAACAGGTACCGTGCCCGGTTGCATAAAGCACCTTAAGTTTTTCCCTTAAGTATGATACTTAAGGGGCGATTTACCCTTACCTAAGAGAACAACTTAAGGGTGTTGCATATAATCTCTTAAACGGTTCTCTTAGGTAAGGGAAACATTTAAGTGTTTCACGGCAGCGATCCTGGATTCACGTTATAAAAGTCTGTTGTTGCCATAGATACGCAAAACACTAACATGTCGGAATATCACGTGTCAGTCCAGTGACGCTATCACGCAACACCGCGTTAGCTCCGAACGTGGCGGCAGTTTGTGTCTCATGCTTTGGCATTTGTTTAGGTTTTGTGAATGCACTTCTGGCTCTGTGTCTCGAAATACAGCTGAGTATATTTCCATAGCATACCTGTTTTCTTCTGTCATGATTCCTTTTAAAACACAGAATCAGCTCGTTCTCCTGTGAATTTTTTGTCGGCCACACACTCTCCGTGCGCGCACTGACTTAACGTTGTGATAGTTTACATGCGAGTCGCGTGTAATGACAGACAGACAGCCGTCTAGTTTGATAGCGATGTCAATATTGCGCGTCGATCAAATCAAATCAAATCAAAACAATTTTTCATGGCTAAATTGGTCCAAAGGGTTCTTCCTATTCCCTATGATCTTCAGCTGGTTTCATAAATTCAGCCATGTCGTCTTATTTTTGTCCGCGTTACTCTTAAGGTTACGATTTCCAAACCTTAAGTTATACTTAGGGAAATTACCGTTAAGGGGTTTTATGCAACACTTAACGATTACTTAAGTGAAAAAACAGCATTTAAGGGAAATTCTAAGTGTTTATGACGTTTCACTTAAAAAAACGTTAAGTAACACTTAAGGGTATTTTTCTGCAACACCCTTAGGTTTAAGGGAAACATAAGGGCGACTTTAAGGGAAAATTACACTTAAGGTGCTTTATGCAACCGGGCACCGGTGTACAGGGGGAGGGGATCCGGCCGTGAGTGCGAGCCATCTCTGCGTAAGTGCTATTCACGACAGTACAAGTACTCCACAGCGACTCTAGGGGTCGCTGTTTGACAAAAACGGAATTCCTACTCAGTGCTGCTTTAAGGAGACATAATAATTGATGAGGGAAAAAAAGTTAGCTCGAGACCCTGAATGGAGCAGTCTTTTCTTTGTGACTGAACCCAAATTACAAGCAGGGTAAGGATTCGAGAACAACGGGGACCTGTTTCTTGATTGCGCAATGCGTCATAAACGAAGTTAATCAATGACCTGCTGGCAAACATTGGGGCACCACATCACGTGATTCAAGGTTTTGTGAATTAAACATATATGTGTTCACATTTGTTCAGTAGTGAAAGGAAAACAATCAGGATTCGGTCAGTCGCTACAGTGATTATGACAGCTTCAACTGTGTTTGGTTCATTCTCGTTGTCGCTACCATGGCTAAGATCTATAAATGGGTAAGCATGGTGGTGTATAGTAACTGACCAACTATGTCACATTTTTTCAAAACTCTACACACAATTCCCAAAACTTCACACACAAAATGCAAAATGCCTCACATCTCCTTCAAAAATGTCATAAACACATGTAAGAATGAAACATTTGCATCAAATGGCAAACATTTATTTCATAATAGTGCATTTTTGGATATACCTTGTAAACATTGTTTTTCTAAATCTAAAGCTCTTTGGTCATTCTTACACTTATATCTACATTTCAATACAATGTTCTACAGTGAAAGTAATCTTCTGAGAGGGGTAACAAGTCACTGTAATCACCAATGCAATGTAGAAACAGAAAATATTTATTAGGCCAAACATTACTGTTGTATACAGTAGCATACAACAAAACCATAAACATATGTAAACCAAAAGTATATTCTTTAGAATACAGTAAAGAACACAATTGAGTGTGGGGGGTCTCTGTGTTGGCATCCATTGTTCAAACAGGTAATCTGACCTTTGACCTATTATAGGCTTATACTACAGTAAAGCAGTGATTGGTTAGTGATCAGTAAAGCAATTAGTGTTTGCACATATGAGGAGTGTGTGTGTTTGACCTGGTGAATAAGTGTAGCATTTCGATTGGTTGTGTTTGGAAAAGGAAAGCAAGTCACTTCCTGCTAGATTTTTGTGTTTTAGGTAGAGAATTGTATGTAGTATTTTGAAAAAGTGTTTTATGCAATTGAAAACTGAGTCAAAGGCTGAGAAATAGCTTATGGTTTTGTAGATTTGGTGTGTATAGGTTTGCACTTTGAGTGAGAGGTTTCAGGGCCGGAGTGGGACTCATTTTCAGCCCTGGAGTTTCATGCCTTAGACCGGCCCACTTTAGTTCCCGACTGTCTATATTAAAATAATGTAATTAAAACCTCAGTATATAAGTCTGCAATTGTGCACTCCTCTGTACAGCCTTGTAATTCATTGTATTTTTCAAAAATAAAATTTTCTATTCAGTGCAAAAGCCGTACACAGGGTTTTATAAATACAGAGGTCCCAAAAGTGATCTTGCCCGGGGGCATATTATTTTTCCACTGTCTTTGTCAAAGAACATAGGCTATGTATATCTGTGTTAAACGGGAATCCATTGCAATAAAGTTATTCTCATTCTGGGCACAGTATTGCTTTACCTGCTCTCCTCTCTCATCTCCATCTCCTTCTCTCGTTCTTCTTCTCTCAGTCTCTTTATCTTTACCTGTAAATATCCCCTTTCTCGAAGCTTTGATTGTTACAGTCTTTTGGGATTCGTGCGCGGCTCGCGCTTCTGTGAACATAAATCCTGCTTTGATCGGTCATCTAAAACATTTTGACATATCAAAATTTGATAATTTAATTAATATATTTTACTGATAACTTAAACTATTTTAAAATAAATATTACTGGAATAATTTGAGGAATGTTTCATTTGCATATAACCAGAGGTGTAGTGGTAAAAAAAGAGGTGGTTAAACTATAAATTCTGGTGGACCACGACATGGTCATCTGTCATTCACTTGTCTGAGTAAAAAAATTGCTCGTCCGGAATTCTTTTTTTTGGTGTGTGTGTTAATTTATTCTGAAACAATATTCTCATTTATTCTGATTATTCTCATTAGTGTTCAATCAGCTTTGATATTTAAATCGGCATATTGTAATATCTGCACCTTTAAAGGGTGTCCCCTCCCCCTATATTATTAAATGTATGCTTCATCTTTCATTTTAAATTCATATATTTGGTCAATAAATTCAATTATTTAGAATAATAAGACACTATAGGGCTGTTACCCTAGGGGCTGATCAAATTAAATAATTTACACTGAAAAATTACAATTGTGTAAAATAATGTTATGAAATTGATTTAAATTTACTAGTGCTGGGTAGTGGGCAAGTAACGTGTTGTCTTTCTTAACGCCGTAATACACCTTCGCGCGAAGTGGAAAATCGATTCCTGAGCAATCGATGCCAGCTAATTCAGCACCTTCACTGGGACAGCGCCTTTGTAACGTCGAACGTAAGTCCTTTTGCTGTGTGGGTAGTCAATACATTCGCAAGTTTTTTTTTTCTTATTTAAAAACAGCCCTTTTTTGAATCTACGAAATTTGCAAATATCAAATAAGCCGGAAAATGTGTCAGGCTATATGTTAAACAATCATAAATTATACCCTTTATTTTTTATTTATTTAGTTAGCCTGCTCATGTGTTTTATTTAGGTATGTCTTGACCATTTGCTGATGAATTGTTAAATAAAATATAAGATAAGATGACAAATAGATAAATAAGAGTAGGATTGCACTGTCTGTTTGCACATGTGCATCAATTGTACCGAAATGTATATTCCTCATACATAGGCTAATATCGATCAATCAGTTTTTTTTCAACCGCGGAAAGTGGTCAATAAAACAGCTGAAGAACAATTTTGTCACATAAAATTTACTTCAGGAAAGCCATAAAATTAATATAGGCTACAGCACGTAGTTGGCAAGAAAAAAGAGCTATAGAGAATATTTTAAATATGTGTTATACTATGACACATATTTAAAATACTATATTACATATTTTTATTATTATTTTTACTTGTATCATTAAATAAAGTTGTTATTATAATAAAAAAACGCATTGTATTTAACGCATTGTACGCCTATTTTGTGTACCTAATATTTATCCAAATGAGTCAATATTGAATCAAATCACAAGAATTGAATTGAAATCGTGAAATTTGTGTCAAGCCATACAAAAAACAAAAAAAAAAAGAACACATAGCTTACCAGCATTTGTACCATGTAAACATTGTAACGTTGTCACTAAACCTAATAGCCTACAATCGGTAATCTTTTTGTGAATTATTCATACAGCCAAATAAAAAAAAAAATGAGCCAGACAGCTGCTGGGTAGCCTAACTATCAAATCAAAAACTAAACGAGATAGATGGACTTGGCCCACTGTCTACAGTTGTGCATTGCATGTTGCGGGAAAAACCTTAAATGAGTCAGTGTCGGTCACGGCGCCTTTTGATTCCTGTTTATTGTCCGGTGATTATTTATTTGCAAATAAATTAAGAACCCAGTGTATTAGGCTATTTTTGTGTATAGCCTAGACACAAAATATCCTATTATCAGGCATTATTATAAGTAACCTAATCTGTATTGCTCTCATGGACTTTTTGTGGAAACCATATAGGCCTAAACAGAACACACACACACGTCATTAACATTTTTAAATCAAAACAATAATCAGATTCTGCGGCACTGAAGCGCTGCTGCGTGACGTCATCGGAAGGCATTCTATTCGACACGTCACTGCACTGAAGGCTTAAAAGGCTGTTCACACTGAAACTCTCTTTCGACCCGTTGCTTTATGCGTTTTATTGTGGATATACTATTCTTGCATCAGTCTACAGCTTTTGATTAGTGTGCAATTTTGAATCAGCTAAGTGTACGATTCGGCATCTGACAGTGAATCTGCATTTTTATTCAGTGTATACGCTTTTTGTTCAGTGTGCCGTTTTATAACCGTTTGTGATCTGTGTTCATTTCCAGATCTGTGTACATTGCACATAACAGCGGTCTGATCTGTGTCTGATTTCAGATCATCAAATATTATTTGATTGTAGGATTTTGGAATCAGCATACTATTTTGGATCAGATAATGTATGGCAATACATTTCGCAAGCTCAGGCCCCTGACATGTGTTAGTCCTGCTCAGACTGCACAACCTGTCATGCCTAGACTGACACCACGACCACCGCCTCAAAGACACCCAGAAGACATTGCGACGATGAGGGTAAGAAGGCTATCATAGTATTGAATGTGTTTTTTCATCCATCATCGGTTACTATTAATATTAAGGCTGCATTCATATGTTGGGCATAGTATTAAGGTGTTTTCTTACTCTGATTTATCATCAACAGGAGTTCACTCGCCAGAACAGAATTATTATGCGAGAAAAGTCCACGATCTCCAGCGGACCGCAGTCTGTCAAGCTTCCTCCTGTCTTTGGCCCTTCCCATGCCAGAGGTGAGCTATAGAAATCTGAAACTTGTACATTTGTATTCAAAACATCTCACTTGAGTATGAAGTAAACATAAGTTCCTTTATGACAACCATATTAATAAAATAAATGTGATGTTTTATACAGGACTGTGTCCACACCCACCAGCTCAGAGGAGGACGACGACTTTAGTTGAATACGGCATCAGGGCTGTGCAACGCAGGGCTGAGTTTTCACGACTAAATCACTGTAAAGTAAGTGAATTTTGTATATTCTGGTTTGTTCCAGTTCAAATGAAGATGATATTTTGAAATATGAAATATCTACTGCTTGTCAATTGTGTGGATTAGGTTTTTCATTTGTGTGTAGCATCTGTAGTCTTCAAACCTTTCTCTCTATTTCTTTCTTAGATTTATAGACAGGAAAGAAAAGAAAACCTTTGTATCCGGGGCCAACGTATATCTCAGAAGGAAAGTGCCATGTCTAAAAGAGAGCTGAAGGCGGGAAATGATTTGTCCATTATTAAACCCTGTCTTGAAGTCCTGTATGCACCAGAGGCCAAACAAGCGTAATTACTTTTAAATCATTGTTAAAAGTTGGTTTGTAAAAAATAATCCAGTTTCATTTTATATAGCTCTGTTTGCCAGACACTGATTTTCATTTCGTCATGTTTCAGGGCTCAGGATGCGAACAGGACACGGATAAATACAGAAAAAGTTCTTGAAGCTCTTGAAAGGTCAGCACAATAGTACTGACATGCCAATGTGCAATATGCTATTTTTGCAGATCCCAGATACTGAAGATACTGCTTCTGATAACATTATTCATATCCATCTGTGTTACTGTAATCTCTTTCAGAAAAGTCAGTGAAAATAAAATGGAAGGGATGGTTTTGACAGAACCTGAAGAGGAAGAGGAAGATGAAGAGGAGATGGACCGTCTGCTGACGGACCTTTCATTAACTATGATGTGGGAAAATATTAACTTTGTGGAAGAAATGCATGAAGAGGAAAAGCTCATTAAGTGTGAAAAATCTAAAAAGAAAAAGATGTAAGTTTCTTGTGCACAATCATGGGTTTCATTTCTTCACACTTTCTGATCTGTGGGAACTGACGACAGTGTTTTGACCCTGTTTTTGCTCTGTGTGTTTTTGTGCAGGCAAGAGAAGGCCGACCGCAGTAAAGAGGAGGTGCAGAACATGGCTCTCATCATTGAACGAAAGCAAGAGGAACAAAAAAAACTAAACTACCCAATGAGAAGAAGCGCCAAGTCGGACGCCATCTCTAGAAAAACGAACGTAAGTGCACAGCGTGTCCCATCTAAAGCCTTCACAGCATCACACACATCCAGATGTAATAAAAGACTACGGCTGATCTGTCACATGTGATCTCATAATTCTGCTTTTGTCTCACCAGGACAGAGAGTGCTGTGAGAAGATGGCGGACGTTTACTTGGAGATCTTTGACCGTTTCTGCAGCCCTGATTTTCCACTTGAAATTCTGTCAGACCTTAATGACTGGAGTTTAGACTTGTCGGAAAACACGCGACCTGAGACACTTCGCAAACTACTGAAGCAGATTTTGAAAGACTATACTATGTGGTAAGATATAAAAAATACATGTCTTTATGACACAAAGCGATAAAGCTACTGTGATGATCATCAGTGGCCAAAAAAGTGACTGGGTCCTCGCCCAGAAAAATGTTACTGGAGTAAATGCCATTTCATGTATTCTGGTGCCTTTTAATTAAACAAGTAAACTCTGCTTCACGTCGTGCATTAAATGCACAGATATCCGTGGATTATCCCACTGCTGATACCATGGTCATTTGCAAGCATTGACAACTTAAAGCTGTTATTGATGTTTGCAACGCAATATTTTGACTGAAAGGGTACAGCGGGCGGTTATTTTCGTCAGTTGCGGCTCGTTGAGAAATAATATAATGCAGCGATTCAGTTTATCAGGGCATTCCTCAAGTGGAATGGATTTGAATGACGGCGCTCCGGAATGCGAACAGACATATGCGCTGAATTAGAGACGGTAGTGACCTCTTGATAATCTCACTCTTGCTTTCTCTCTTTCACAGTGACAGGCTACAGAAACAAGCTGAGGCGGAAGCACTGCGAGAGGAACGGAGGCAGAAAAGACTGGAGAGAGCTCTTTCTCCTCCAGTGAAAATAGTAAGTGGCACACAGAACCAGCACTACTTTTGTCTTGCTCATTAAATATTTTAATATGGATCAATAGTGTGATGCTGACTTAAAAATCACATCTCTATTGCAGATCGGAAAAAAGCTGATGCCACGCAGCCGGCCTCCAAAGGTTATAAAGAAAGAGGAACCAGTGGAAACCAAGAACCAGGAGTAAAATACAATGCCTGGTGGTGGCGCTGGATATCCCTCTCTGACTGCTCTCGGGAGTTTGAGGTCTCTGTGGAACAAAAAAGGGTGTTTCCCTGATTTTTGGGCGTCTTCAAACTGAAATAGGCGTTTTTCCACCTCTTTACCTGGTTTGCTCAAATTGAGTGGGCAAAGTTTTTTCCCCGTCAACCCCAATATTTGATGCGGAGAAGCACAAGCACCATCTGCTATTGAGAGATCGCCTGCATGTGAATGTAAGTGGATTGTTTCCAATTTGTTTGACGTTTTTGATGAATTAAGTTGGCTTGAAAAAGACAACTTACTGATATTGTTCTGTACGAGCCAGTTGCACCAACAGGTCTTTACTAAGCCAGGTCCTAACTGCTAAGTAGGTCTTAGGGTGTACTCACACTAGCCAGTTTGAACCGTGCCCGAGTGCGTTTGACCACCAAAGCGCGGTTCGTTTGACTAGTGTGAGTGCTCCGAACCGTGCCCGGGCGCGGCTCGATTAGCCGGCCCTGGCCCGCTTGGAAGAGGTGGGCCAGAGCACGGTTCGGTTGGACTCGGGCGCGGTTCGCATGCAGTGTGAGCGCTAACCGTGCTGGAGCACGGAACAGGACGCGTGACGTCATGGTTTTGCGACGCTCCAAAACCAACACAGTCCGTAATCAAAGCTGCAAAGTCCTTGCTGCACTTCAGCTGGTACCTTGCAAACCTCCTCATACGAGCAGCACGATTACGTGAAAATTTTCGCGCCACTAAGGCGACGCATCTGTTTAACAACAGGCTGTGGACCACCGTGGACCAAACGACACAAAATTATCCACAAAGAAAACAGAGCGATGGACTCCATTGTGTTCAGAGAGCGCCGCTCTTCTTGTTTATCCCGAAACCGTCGCACGCACCATAATGACGTAAGCGTGCTCCGGCACGAATGCTGAAACCCTATGTGAGTGCAGGCCAGAGGGGGAGTGGGGAGGGGGGACAATCGTACTCGGGCCCGGTTCATGGCAACCGTGCCTAGTGTGAGTACACCCTTAGTTAAGACCAGTCTTTAGAGTTGACATAACGTCGGTTGCACCAACCAAACTTAAGCCTAGGCTTAACTATGCCTGGTCTTAGCGATGCGCGTTCATATGAATGGCCACGGAACTATAGCGGTTGCCTACGTTGTAAACTATCTTGCGCTGTTTTGCTAACTTGTAACGTTAGCCGTATCAATGGAGGATCAAAGAAAAAGGAAAGGAAATTTCACCGACATTGAGATACGAAAGTTAATAGAGCTGTACAGTCAGCACAGAAACACACTGTCTGCCAAGCAATCAAACACAAAGAACAAAGACACAAACAACATGGAGACAGATAACGGACGCAATTAACGATTGCTCTGACTCCGGTTGCGTTCGGATAGAGCGATGTAAGGAAAAAGTGGAAAGACCTCCTGAGCAAAGCAAAAAAAGATTTGTCTTCAAAAAAACACCAAAAAAAAAGTTTTGGGTCCTCCCCCCAAAACTTCCGTGTACAGTAGCTACAATAGTTGTGGATATCTTTGGAGAGGATTCTCCGGCTTCTATTGGTTTAGTCGGTGCAGAAAGTGGAGGTACTGACCTGGAAGACCTCTCCAGAGATGGATGTCGACCACTCAAACGAGAGTGTGAAGTGTGAAGGTGTGTAGCCTATATATTAGAGTAGCCTACAATAACAGTTTTAGTAACGTTAGTTGTCAGATAACAGTAGGCCTGTGATAGCCTGGCAAGCCAGACCTACATCAAGATGTTAGGTCTGGGAACTCACAATTGGCATACCTCAATCCGAGGGACGGCATAAACGGTTGTCTTTCAATATCCCTCGGCACGCAATAGGACAGCGCTATAACCAACCAGAGCAACGAACGGCTGTGGCTGAGTGAGTCCCATGCGTTTTTCCACCAGCGGAGCTAGTTGATGTATTAAACTTTTGCCGTATCCGATCGTCAAAACTCCGAACACATCTTCCTTTTTTAAGAATGACTTAAGTTACGTTCTCTTAACTCCAAGTCCTCCAGAGTCGCGGGCAAAGCCGATTCGAAAGACCGCTGTTCGCCAGCAGCATCTTCTTTGTTTTCAAGTAACGTTAGCAGGGAAATCACCTATGGAAATCACGCGGAACCGTCACATCTCTGCTGTCATTGTTAAGCCCGCCCACCAACTCTATACACGATGTGATTGGCCTGACCAGAGTTTGGTTTTTCCAGCTCGAAAAGCCAAGGGAGAGTTGCTAGACCACACTTTGCTGCAAAATAATTTTTGCTGCCGCTAAGGTGCGTCTAGATTTCTAGGCTAGGCCTGTGACAGATTATCTGTATTTCCAGACTCGATTGAGACCCCAGTCGCTCCACAAAGTTCGCATGAAGACAGCGGCGGTGCACCGCCGGTGAAACGGATGAGGAGGCTGGAAAATCTGCAGCAGACACTTCTTGAGAAAGAAATTGTTAGAGTGGAGGCTGAAACAAAGAAATTACAGACCGAGCAGGAAAAGCTGGAACTTGAAAAACTAGTTGCTCCAACAACAGATAAACAGGTCATCTTCGTCTATTTCTGAAGAGGATGGGCGGTCTTTTGTATTTCTGTTAATGAGCCTAATGACAAATTGTGTGCAATGAATCAATGACGATTATATGTAAATAAAAAAAAAGTTTATTATAGACCTTCTGGACTTTCTTTGTGGCTTATTTTTAATGATTTACTACCTGCAGATAATTAGCAGAATTATTTTAAGTAAATAAATATTTAACATTTATAAAGCATTAATAATGCTTGTATGGACTAGTCGTCCACCGACATCTTCGTGTCCTGCATGGTCCACAGGGTCGACGCCGGCTGATAGTGTTGGCTAGGGAGAGGGATCCTCTTGGTGACACAGATGTTGTGGAGGACAGTGCACGCTGCTATTACGGTGCAGACTCGCTCAGGGTGCATCCGCATCTCTCCATGAAGACAATGAAACATAGAAAAAATAGTTCATGATTACTGTAAAACCTAAATGTGTCACTTTTGGCGCTGTAAATGTGTCACTATTTACAGGTGAAACAAATCAAAAATTAGAATATCATGCAAAGGTTTTTCAGTAATGCAAATTAAAAGGTGAAACTAATATATTTAGTAGCTATATATAACTATACATTATTATACTTTTCAGAGGGCCGACATTTCTGTATCCTGCATGTTTTTATTGATTTCATTTAATTGTCTAATTTTCTGAGATTTTGAATTTGGGGTTTTCATAAACTGTAAGCCATAATCCGAATGTAGCCGGTGAGGTAGCAATTAGTAAAGGGGCGTGGCCAGGTAGGTAGAGGGTTTTTAAGCAGGCACCTGTAAGGAGGCCTAGAGAGGAGGTCCAATATTTTGTGTGGAACTGTGCTGTTTGGTAGCCTTTCCTTGTGTGTTTGTGCACAGACGCGGTCTGGGTGAGCAGACACAAACATTGTGCTGTCCGGCGACATGTCCATGTTGGTTTGTGCATGACACAAACATGGTGGATTTGTAGGCCGTTGGTCATGCTCGTTCCTATCTTGGAAGTTAGTCCAGGATTGGTGGATGTTGCAGGTTTAGTTGATCGCTGTTCCTCGTGTGTTTGTTTTTTTGTTTTGATTTCCCCGTTTAGCCAGTACCTGCATGTGCGCTGTATGCGTCCAGCGCAATGAGTGTTTAGATGTTGTGAATCTTACTGGCTAACAGTGTGTTTTCTTTATTTATTTTTCCTTGTTTGTATATCACTTCCCAGCCTCGTGTTGCTAGCCAACCCTTGCACTCTCTGTACTATACTGATGCTTTAAAACACATGAACTATTTATTTGCCTGAGACTTGAGGTTGTTGTGTTATTGTTTTTTTGGTTTGGTTTGAGTGTGCGGTATTTCTATTTAATATGATTTTGGGGTTGTTTGTGTAATGTACTTTGTGTTATTTTGAATTGTCCTGTGTGACAAAGTTGGGAGTGTATTGGGGTTTGTAGGGGGTTGGCTGGTTGGTCACATCCGTTGAGGGGAAATGAGTTTTCTGGTTCTACCATGTACTTTCTTTTGATTTGATGCATGTATTATTGTTTATTTATCAATAAATCCTTTTTTTGTGAGTACATTGAAGTTAGTTCTTTTACCTCCCTTGTTGGAAGGAACGGTTGGGTAACACGAGTTTCACCTGTAGTTTTCAGTGATCTAGTGACCGCACTATATCAGAACCATGGATAGCGGCACAGACGCTACGGAAAGGATTTGACCTGCGCTTGAGGACTCCGATGCACCGCTCAACGAGTGACCTAGTGGTAGTGTGGATGTTGTTATACCGTCGTTCTTGCTCAGTCCTCGGAGCAATTATAGGCGTCGTCAGCCAGTGTTTCAGTGGGTTTCCACTGTCGCCGAGAAGCAGCCCGTTTACTCTTCCAGCCTCGAAATCCTGGTGTAACGTACTCTCCCGAAGGATGCTTGCGTCATAGATCCAGGCCATCTCGCCACCAAATTATTTTGGCTTTGCCATTATTCTAAATTATTGTGGAAAAACTTTTCCCGATTTGTTATTGAGAACATTGATAAGAAATTTTCTCTACGTTGGGAAAATGTTTTGTTTGGAATTGTTAACGGGGGGGGGGGAAAAAGAACAATTACACAAAAACAAAATATTCCTTCTTAAGCTTCTTTTTTTTGTTGACAAAATTTTATATACATAAATGTAAATTCTCAGGTCAGAAACCACTTTTCTATGTTTTGCTTACTGAAGTACAACATTACTTTGGGACTATCTCTGACTCGTGTACCAAGCATGCTTTAAAAACAATTGAAATATGTCTTTTAATTCTTTTAAGTCTTTTAATCTTCTCCTTTGATATGTAATATTTTCTGATTAGTTATATACCCCTTGTGGTCTTTTTTCTCTTTTTTTCTGCTTGTTTGTTCTATATTCTTTGAAAATGTTTCAATAAAAAAAAAAAAAAAGATGTTATAATTGGCGTCACATGCAATCTGCACATTGATTAAATGGTATCCTTTGCGGTTGACATACAGATACTCGTGATCAGATGGTGCCTGGATCCAGACGTGAGTCCCATCGATGCAGCCCACAATACTAGGAATGCCAGAGGTCCGTAAGATTTACGCCCGGTGTTAGCGAGAAGAGGACTTCAGCCTGGATGGTGCAACAGTCGTAACTATTAGGTCGGACTTGCTGAGTTGCTGAGTTGCTGAGTTGAGACCTACTTACCTTAATAATAATAATAATAATAATATTAATAATTCATCACATTTATCACACTCACTAACACCTCTTCCAGCAGCAACCTGGTTTTCTCAGAAGGTCTCCCATCCAGGTACTAACCAGGCTCAGCCCTGCTTAGCTTCAGTGGGCAACCAGTCTTGGGCTACAGGGTGATATGGCTGCTGGCTGAGACCTTAAGACCAGGCGTGAGACCTATTGGTGCAACTGGCTCCTGAAATCAATCTATCTATCTATCTATCTATCTATCTATCTATCTATCTATCTATCTATCTATCTATCTATCTATCTATCTATCTATCTATCTATCTATCTATCCTAAAAACTTCTTCAAACTATCTGGTCCCGCTTTCTCAAGCCAGTGAACTTTTTAATCTAGTTTGTTACTTTTCTAGCCATAGTCATAAAAAGCTCCAAAAAATCTACTTCCAGTCACAATCTATCGTGAAGCATTGGCCTACATATTCTATGTTGATGCATCTGTTTGTCACTTAAATGAAAAAAAAAAAAAAAATTACAATATATAACAATTCAGAGGAGAGGTAAAGATCCTCAACCACAGCTCTGCCATGAAATATATTTTTTAAAACGTGTACTAACAAAGAAGTTTTTTTTCACCTCTGTTTTAGATTGTTATATACAGCTGTGGCCTTGGCTGTGGTCAAAAGAACAAACATTTTCACTGCTGTCAGTGTCTACAGACCTGCAAATAAAGGTGTCCTAAAAGAGCATCTTTGCAAAAACATGCATATTTACATTTTGAGGCACTGACCCACCATGATTATAACTTGATGTCTAAAATGTGCTCATCATCCTCCAGTTGTTGTAATGGATTTACACAGAAAGGGAGTGTTCAGCATGGCAGGTAAAACAAATAAGGCATGGGTTTATTTCTTTCTTTCATTTTCTAGTTTGCAGCTAAGTTGTGTAAATGTAATTTCTGTTCTTTATCCAGTCTGTGACATAAGTGAACCACATGAAACCTACAATGGGGAGGTGATTCAGAGGACTTCTGGGAGACTCTTTCAATGGAGAGGATTGCAGCTGGCTATTTGTGCACATCCCATGGACAGCTTACCTGTATGTATGACTTAGGTTATGAGCAGGTCTGGAATGTTTGTCGAATATATTTTCACTATATATGTAGGCTGAAATGAACAGCAAGGATGCTGTGGCCTTTCCATCGCGGGTGCCAGGACACTGGATGCTGTGTGTGAGTCTGCTAGGATGTTGCATTATTTAACATACCAGTTGTCGTACAAAGTGAAATCAGCTACATTTTGCATGTGTTTCTTGATATTATGCATTTTCTAACAACTTAACACATGGTGAAATCTTTCAGATCATGAAGCCAATCATGTATTTTCTCAATTTGCTGAATAGCCCAGGTTTTGGTGAGGACACTAACATTGCCATATACAGGTTTTGCTTCCCGTGCTTTGTCTAAAATTATATATATATATATATATATATATATATATACACTCACCTAAAGGATTATTAGGAACACCATACTAATACTGTGTTTGACCCTCTTTCGCCTTCAGAACTGCCTTAATTCTACGTGGCATTGATTCAACAAGGTGCTGAAAGCATTCTTTAGAAATGTTGGCCCATATTGATAGGATAGCATCTTGCAGTTGATGGAGATTTGTGGGATGCACATCCAGGGCACGAAGCTCCTGTTCCACCACATCCCAAAGATGCTCTATTGGGTTGAGATCTGGTGACTGTGGGGGCCATTTTAGTACAGTGAACTCATTGTCATGTTCAAGAAACCAATTTGAAATGATTCGAGCTTTGTGACATGGTGCATTATCCTGCTGGAAGTAGCCATCAGAGGATGGGTACATGGTGGCCATAAAGGGATGGACATGGTCAGGAACAATGCTCAGGTAGGCCGTGGCATTTAAACGATGCCCAATTGGCACTAAGGGGCCTAAAGTGTGCCAAGAAAACATCCCCCACACCATTACACCACCACCACCAGCCTGCCCAGTGGTAACAAGGCATGATGGATCCATGTTCTCATTCTGTTTACGCCAAATTCTGACTCTACCATCTGAATGTCTCAACAGAAATCGAGACTCATCAGACCAGGCAACATTTTTCCAGTCTTCAACTGTCCAATTTTGGTGAGCTCTTGCAAATTGTAGCCTCTTTTTCCTATTTGTAGTGGAGATGAGTGGTACCCGGTGGGGTCTTCTGCTGTTGTAGCCCATCCGCCTCAAGGTTGTGTGTGTTGTGGCTTCACAAATGCTTTGCTGCATACCTCGGTTGTAACGAGTGGTTATTTCAGTCAAAGTTGCTCTTCTATCAGCTTGAATCAGTCGGCCCATTCTCCTCTGACCTCTAGCATCAACAAGGCATTTTCGCCCACAGGACTGCCGCGTACTGGATGTTTTTCCCTTTTCACACCATTCTTTGTAAACCCTAGAAATGGTTGTGCGTGAAAATCCCAGTAACTGAGCAGATTGGGAAATACTCAGACCGGCCCGTCTGGCACCAACAACCATGCCACGCTCAAAATTGCTTAAATCACCTTTCTTTCCCATTCTGACATTCAGTTTGCAGTTCAGGAGATTGTCTTGACCAGGACCACACCCCTAAATGCATTGAAGCAACTGCCATGTGATTGGTTGATTAGATAATTGCATTAATGAGAAATTGAACAGGTGTTCCTAATAATCCTTTAGGTGAGTGTATATACATATATATATTCTATGGATCAGCCTGGTTCTTCATTCAGTTCTGTTCTTTTTTCTGTTCTGTTATTTTTTTTTTTTTTTTCTTTTTCTTTTTCTATTGACTTTGTTCTCATCCTATACAATTTAAGAAACACACTTTATTTTGATTTTTTACACACAATTTTGTGCATCTTTGCAATGAGAAGAAAGCCATGGACAAAGTAAAAGTGGGACAGTTCCCGTTATTTTTTTTCTTTTTTAAATGTCTGTGCCTATTAAACATAGTTTTGCGGAGTAGTTCTTTAAAACCCTGTTTACTGTTTGGCTGTATGTGAATATCTTAACTTTTTTTTCTTCTTCTTTCAAACGTGTTTTGACAGAAAAACTGCTCAGAGCCTCCATCCTGGGCCATGGACCGAATTCTGCTCTGAGGACCTTGAGGTCTGTTGTATTTTGCACTAAAGGTAATTGAAAATGTTTTTACCATACGAGTCTTTAGTGAAGGCTTTAGTCTAAATGAATTATTTCAGATTGTTGTGTGGGAACAAATCCTTAATTCATACATTATATTGTACAAACATTTATACCTATGTCTAGTCTTAGTTGTGGAGTCTTCACACTAATGGTAATGGTAGGAGTAATCTCTTCTATTGGTTCTGCAGATGTCATGTCAGAATTAATTATGTGTAGTAATTAATACTTCATTCATGTTACAGTATGCACTCTATATATTATCCTGGGGGAAGTTTGACCTCTCAGAGGTGGGTTTGCCAACCATGTTAAAAGACATTCTGTAAGTTTGCGATATTTGTTTTGATAAACTTGTATTTTTCCAAACTATAGTCAGACATGGCAAGTATTAGAAGATGGTAGTCAGCCCTTTTGCTGGAGATGTTCCCATTAAGGTAAGCAGTTTTCCCCTGGTATTCATCCCTTCTGAAAATTGATATAATAATGGCAAAATGTATTTGCAATTGATGATATTTTAAATTGGTCATACCAGCATGCAGCCAGTCTTGATATTCTGTATTAGTAATGTCTTATTATGTCATAAATTCATCAAGGTAATTCACTAAAAGCCAGCAAAGAAAAGGGAGGTGAATCAAAAGACAAGACACTGGTATTGTTTACTTTTTTTGACAGGCTCCAGTATTGATTACAAATGTTGATTTATTTTATTTTTTTAATTGATGTTCTATTGTCTCTTTCTTGTAGTTGCAACCAGTGACACCCCTGAACAAAGATTTTGTTCCTCTACAGCTTCCTCTGCTGGTTCTTCGAGCAATCTTCCTTGAATAATTAGTTTTATTTGTGTTATTAAATTTGAGTCAAAGTGATCCTAATATTTCTCGTTTTCTGAGTCATCATTTCATGTCAATTTATGTTCTTTATAATAATCCATTTTACAAGATCAGTTAAATATCAGTAATACATATAAAGCTTGTTCTGTAAAAATATGTTAAGATACACCAATACAATCATGTCAACACACTTACAATGATAAAGTTAAATATAGCTGCAAGCAGCAATTAGCGGGGTTCAAGCGTTTTAAGACAGCGTTTTCATGCCAACTATGCTGTTAAGGTCTAGGCCAAACCGAAATGTAGGGCTGACAGCATCAAATACCCATGATGGAGAACATGCTAAAACACATTCACAAAAGAATGAAAGGCTTAAAAAATAATACTTAATCATGCACACACATGCATGTTTTAGATACAGATATTTGAAATATATGATGGGTAACAAAATGTGTAATGCAAGTGTCCTCTGTAAAGCACCATTTTCAGGTTTCACATTACTCATAATGTCAATAGCGTCTGGCTGCAGACAAGTGACGTCACTTGCACTCTCGGACTTGCACGCTCAGACACGAGCGCTTCCTCTGCAAGTGACGTCACTTGCACTCTCAGACACGAGCGCTTCCGCTGCAAGTGACGTCACTTGCAATCGACGCCTGCTCTCTACGGAACGCGATAAACGAAACGCGTGAAATTTGACCGCGTCAACACGCAGTGTTTGTCCGCGGCAATTTTTTACGTGTTTCTTTTGAACGCGTAGACACGCTCATTTTGGTTGTGTTAAGGTGTCATTTTGTTGACAGTTTTTTTCAAATTGCTACACTACAAGTGGAATTTGAGGCTCACTCAGTGAAACCATTCACTCATGTAACGTTACCCAATCTTTAGAAGCCTGCAAAAATACAAGGACATTATATGCTTTGCACTCAGTTTGCTTTTGAAAAACAAACTATTTGCAAAACTCTAAACACATTTCTCTACATTACATACATCAACAGCTCTTGTGTTTCATTTGGGAAACACTGGCATTTAAATGCCACATTAATTTACTGTCGACCTACAGCCAATAATCATGTGGGAAAACACTTGTACATAAATTGATCACTTAGAAATCAAAACTCAGTTATGAGAAAGAAAGAAATTGTTTTTACTATTATTATATATTTAATTATTTTTAAATTATTTTCAAGACATTTTGGACAATTTCATGCTCCCAACTTTGTGGGAACAGTTTGTAGATGAAAAACATCAAGATGATGCATTTTTTTTTCTTTTTATTGTAAATGTCAATTTACAGTACACAGTTAATGTGCAAAACAGACAAATACAAGGTACAAATAGACAATATACAACATATATAAAAACACATTAGCACATTATTCACTTTGCTCTAGTGTAGTTCGACAGTTTACCTTTAATTTCATGACATCGACTACATGTTCAAGAAACATTTTCATGTCATTCATTACAGTAAAGATGAAGCAAAAGGGTTCCAGAGCATCGATTCTGTCCTGTGGAAACTCAGCCTAATCTCTCAATGGCTTCCGCAACGTCTTGTTCCTCCATACACACTACTTTGGGCAAATGAACAGATCCATGCAGTGCACTAGATTGATCCAAACACCACTTGCTGGCTATCTTCAAATCTGTCATCAATCGACTCTGTGAAATAACACGGAGAACAAGGGATTGCAAGTGACGCCACAGCCGGTAGCGGAGAGCAGGTGTCGCTGCAAGTGACGTCACTTGCAGCGGAAGCGCTCGTGTCTGAGCGTGCAAGTCTGAGCGTGCAAGTCTGAGAGTGCAAGTCTGCAGCCAGACCCTTCTCCATAATGTAGCACAATTATCAAAACTAATGTTTAAAAATGAAGTGATGGGTTTTGATAAAATATGATTGTAAATGTTATAATAGTGATTTTTATCATTTCTAAATATGAATTATAGAAACACATTAGTAAGTCGTAAGAAAAAAAGACTATTATTGTCACGGTTCATGAATTCACTGACTCTTTCTCACGCTGTGTGTGTGTGTGTGTGTGTCTGGGCGTGGTCACTGGTCACTTCCGCTGATCAGCGGTGCCTACTTATGCTCACAGTTTCGTCTTTTCTTTGTCAGATCGTTGTTGGATGTTTCCCGGGGTTGTGCCTAATTTCGACCCCCTGCCAAATTATTACCCCCCTCGTTGAAGTCAGTACCTGATTGCCTAATCCCAACCCCGCCCCTAATCCTACCCCCTCGGTCGCTGTGTCCATTTCTTTTACTGTCTATGATGCTAGGGGGGGTAATAATTTGGCGGGGGTCGAAATTCGGCACAACACCGACGACTTCACTCATCTGACATCTTTCCTGTTGTGTTTCCAATAAACCACCTTGACTCGCACTTGCATCTTCTGTTCATTTCAAGCGTCACAACTACAACCAGCAGAGGACCACTCATCAGCTTGCTTTCATTTAAAGCTGCAGTCTGTAGCTTTTTTGGGGTTAAAAATGATCCAAAATACACATTTGAGAAAATACATAACCAGCCAGTGTTTAAAACTCTCTGCTTGCCATAGCTCGATTCAAAGCGATAAGTTTGTAATAATGTTTTTAATTCCAGTGGTACTGGTGGATTTCCGCGGGAGATTCGAGCATGTCTTTGCGTCATTTCGTCACAGCTGCACACACACATCTGTACACACACATCTGTACACACACATCTGTACACACACATCTGCACACACACATCTGTACACATAAAGAAGAGTCTCGGCTAGTATAAGCTATATTGAGTCATAACGTCACATCTGTACACATAAAGAAGAGTCTCGGCTAGTATAAGCTATATTGAGTCATTACGTCACATCTGTACACATAAAGAAGAGTCTCGGCTAGTATAAGCTATATTGAGTCATTACGTCACATCTGTACACATAAAGAAGAGTCTCGGCTAGTATAAGCTATATTGAGTCATTACGTCACATCTGTACACATAAAGAAGAGTCTCGGCTAGTATAAGCTATATTGAGTCATTACGTCACATCTGTACACATAAAGAAGAGTCTCGGCTAGTATAAGCTATATTGAGTCATTACGTCACATCTGTACACATAAAGAAGAGTCTCGGCTAGTATAAGCTATATTGAGTCATTACGTCACATCTGTACACATAAAGTAGAGTCTCGGCTAGTATAAGCTATATTGAGTCATTACGTCACATCTGTACACATAAAGTAGAGTCTCGGCTAGTATAAGCTATATTGAGTCATTACGTCACATCTGTACACATAAAGAAGAGTCTCGGCTAGTATAAGCTATATTGAGTCATTACTCACATCTGTACACATAAAGAAGAGTCGCGGCTAGTATAAGCTATATTGAGTCATTACGTCACATCTGTACACATAAAGAAGAGTCTCGGCTAGTATAAGCTATATTGAGTCATTACTCACATCTGTACACATAAAGAAGAGTCGCGGCTAGTATAAGCTATATTGAGTCATTACTCACATCTGTACACATAAAGAAGAGTCTCGGCTAGTATAAGCTATATTGAGTCATTACTCACATCTGTACACATAAAGAAGAGTCGCGGCTAGTATAAGCTATATTGAGTCATTACGTCACATCTGTACACATAAAGAAGAGTCTCGGCTAGTATAAGCTATATTGAGTCATTACTCACATCTGTACACATAAAGAAGAGTCGCGGCTAGTATAAGCTATATTGAGTCATTACGTCACATCTGTACACATAAAGAAGAGTCTCGGCTAGTATAAGCTATATTGAGTCATTACGTCACATCTGCACACATAAAGAAGAGTCTCGGCTAGTATAAGCTATATTGAGTCATTACTCACATCTGTACACATAAAGAAGAGTCTCGGCTAGTATAAGCTATATTGAGTCATTACGTCACATCTGTACGCATAAAGAAGAGTCTCGGCTAGTATAAGCTATATTGAGTCATTACGTCACATCTGTACACATAAAGAAGAGTCTCGGCTAGTATAAGCTATATTGAGTCATTACGTCACATCTGCACACATAAAGAAGAGTCTCGGCTAGTATAAGCTATATTGAGTCATTACTCACATCTGTACACATAAAGAAGAGTCTCGGCTAGTATAAGCTATATTGAGTCATTACGTCACATCTGTACGCATAAAGAAGAGTCTCGGCTAGTATAAGCTATATTGAGTCGTTACGTCACATCTGTACACATAAAGAAGAGTCTCGCTAGTATAAGCTATATTGAGTCATTACGTCACATCTGTACACATAAAGAAGAGTCTCGGCTAGTATAAGCTATATTGAGTCATTACGTCACATCTGTACACATAAAGAAGAGTCTCGGCTAGTATAAGCTATATTGAGTCATTACGTCACATCTGTACGCATAAAGAAGAGTCTCGGCTAGTATAAGCTATATTGAGTCATTACGTCACATCTGTACACATAAAGAAGAGTCTCGGCTAGTATAAGCTATATTGAGTCATTACGTCACATCTGTACACATAAAGAAGAGTCTCGGCTAGTATAAGCTATATTGAGTCATTACGTCACATCTGTACACATAAAGAAGAGTCTCGGCTAGTATAAGCTATATTGAGTCATTACGTCACATCTGTACACATAAAGAAGAGTCTCGCTAGTATAAGCTATAGTGAGTTATTACGTCACATCTGTACACATAAAGAAGAGTCTCGGCTAGTATAAGCTATATTGAGTCATTACGTCACATCTGTACACATAAAGAAGAGTCTCGGCTAGTATTAGCTATATTGAGTCATTACGTCACATCTGTACACATAAAGAAGAGTCTCGGCTAGTATAAGCTATAGTGAGTTATTACGTCACATCTGTACACATAAAGAAGAGTCTCGCTAGTAGGCTATATTGAGTCATTACGTCACATCTGTACACATAAAGAAGAGTCTCGCTAGTATAAGCTATATTGAGTCGTTACGTCACATCTGTACACATAAAGAAGAGTCTCGCTAGTATAAGCTATATTGAGTCATTACGTCACATCTGTACACATAAAGAAGAGTCTCGGCTAGTATAAGCTATATTGAGTCTTTACGTCACATCTGGACACATAAAGAAGAGTCTCGCTAGTATAAGCTATATTGAGTCGTTACGTCACATCTGTACACATAAAGAAGAGTCTCGGCTAGTATAAGCTATATTGAGTCATTACGTCACATCTGTACACATAAAGAAGAGTCTCGGCTAGTATAAGCTATATTGAGTCATTACGTCACATCTGTACACATAAAGAAGAGTCTCGCTAGTATAAGCTATATTGAGTCATTACGTCACATCTGTACACATAAAGAAGAGTCTCGCTAGTATAAGCTATATTGAGTCATTACGTCACATCTGTACACATAAAGAAGAGTCTCGCTAGTATAAGCTATATTGAGTCATTACGTCACATCTGTACACATAAAGAAGAGTCTCGGCTAGTATAAGCTATATTGAGTCGTTACGTCACATCTGTACACATAAAGAAGAGTCTCGGCTAGTATAAGCTATATTGAGTCGTTACGTCACATCTGTACACATAAAGAAGAGTCTCGGCTAGTATAAGCTATATTGAGTCATTACGTCACATCTGTACACATAAAGAAGAGTCTCGGCTAGTATAAGCTATATTGAGTCATTACGTCACATCTGTACACATAAAGAAGAGTCTCGCTAGTATAAGCTATATTGAGTCATTACGTCACATCTGTACACATAAAGAAGAGTCTCGCTAGTATAAGCTATATTGAGTCATTACGTCACATCTGTACACATAAAGAAGAGTCTCGGCTAGTATAAGCTATATTGAGTCGTTACGTCACATCTGTACACATAAAGAAGAGTCTCGGCTAGTATAAGCTATATTGAGTCGTTACGTCACATCTGTACACATAAAGAAGAGTCTCGGCTAGTATAAGCTATATTGAGTCGTTACGTCACATCTGTACACATAAAGAAGAGTCTCGGCTAGTATAAGCTATATTGAGTCATTACTCACATCTGTACACATAAAGAAGAGTCTCGGCTAGTATAAGCTATATTGAGTCATTACGTCACATCTGTACACATAAAGAAGAGTCTCGGCTAGTAGACTATATTGAGTCGTTACGTCACATCTGGACACATAAAGAAGAGTCTCGGCTAGTATAAGCTATAGTGAGTTATTACGTCACATCTGTACACATAAAGAAGAGTCTCGGCTAGTATAAGCTATATTGAGTCATTACGTCACATCTGTACACATAAAGTAGAGTCTCGGCTAGTATAAGCTATAGTGAGTTATTACGTCACATCTGTACACATAAAGAAGAGTCGCGGCTAGTATAAGCTATATTGAGTCATTACGTCACATCTGTACACATAAAGAAGAGTCTCGCTAGTATAAGCTATATTGTAGGGGTGGGAATCTTTTACCATCTCACGATTCAATTCGATTCCGATTCTTGAGGCCACGATTCGATTCAAAATCGATTTTCGATTAAAAAAGATTTTCGATTCAAAACGATTCGATTTTATCCATAATGATTTCTAATCGGGTTTCTGATCATGATCTACTACTCTCATCTGCTTTGCTATACAAAATGACAAACGGAGACATTAAAGTGTCTTTTTCAGATCAAAATCCTGTCTATTCATTGTAGGCATTTAGTGAATAGTATACACTAAATGCCTACAATGAATAGATAGGATTTTGATGCAAGATTGATGCTGAAAATTGGACAAGTCAGAACAGTCGCACGCCTTGATCAAACAGGATCAGGTTATTTTATGTTTAAGATAGATAGATAAATAAATACCAGTTATCATTTTTTAGACAATTTTTTATTATATTGATCTCACCTAAATGTTTGTTTTTACAATTTTTGTTAAGAGTTTATGCAACACATGGAAGCTTGACTTCAATCTTTGAATTAAATTGAAAAAAGTAGCACAAATAAATACAATAGAATAAAGACACAAATAAAGAGACATAAAAAGAAAAGTTTTTGGGTAGGTCAGAAATACTACAGAAACTGAATAAAGTAATCCAATGTAAAATAACACTGGATAGTCTTTTAGGCCTGACTGAATTAAATACATAGGCTATTAATTCTGATTCCTTACAATTAATGCTATATTATGTTGTTTTGAAAACAAAATTAATGACAGACACATATGGCTGCGTTCACTTTAAGAACTAGTGCACGGATCCATTACTGTTTCATTATACTGTCTGTCACACGCGTTTTATGCTCCGGAAGTTGCAAACGACTTTTCTCCAGTGTTGTGATTTCCGAGAGAAACGGAATACTAAATGAGGCAAAATGGTGGGCGTGGCTTTTTCCCCAACTAGCACCTGATTGGATCTAGAAAAGTAGGTGTTTTCATTCAGCCTGTCTACTGTCAGTTGGAGGGGCGTGATTACGGATGTTAAGAAGACACCCAAACCGTCAAACCTACGTCATCAGGGAAGGTCCTCCAACGCAGAGGGGAGGGGAAATTTCAGATTTTGATTAAAGATTACGAAGCCAAAAAATTTTTTTGTGTGGATTGACTTGCATGGATGAATTGTTCACCACAAAACGATCAATTTAGGCAAACAAAGTAAGTATGGTCAATTTTGAATTCATGGGGACTTTAAGACATAACCGACTGTCTTTACGAGGTTACTCACCAAGACCAGAGTTTTGACATCATTTTGCGTGTTTTTAACTGTTGAAGCGATATAATCCACGAAAAAGAACTTTTGTTACTGGCGAGCTGTTTGTGAGGCGGATTTAGGCTTTACTGTATGTGCACGCAGTGAAAAACATCTCTGAGAGTGCGCGAGCACTGGATAGTTTAAAATTGCTTGAATGTTTAAACTGGTAAAACTTAAAAAGACGTGGAAATGATAAACATTAGTTACGATGCAATGCTGGCCCGATTGTGCTAGTGAATATTCCGTCATGTCCCGACTCCTAAACACGAGTGTATCGACGCCTGCAGCGCTTGACGCTTGCCTCGTGCAGAGAGAGAGAGAGAGAGAGAGACGCAGCACCGCGAGCCCTGAATATGGAAAAAATCGATTCGTGGCCGTTGAGAATCGATTTTGAATCGACCACCTTTAAAAAAACGATTAATCGAAAAATCGATTTTTTTTGCAAGCTATATTGAGTCATTACGTCACATCTGTACACATAAAGAAGAGTCTCGGCTAGTATAAGCTATATTGAGTCTTTACGTCACATCTGTACACATAAAGAAGAGTCTCGCTAGTATAAGCTATTTTGAGTCATTACGTCACATCTGTACACATAAAGAAGAGTCTCGGCTAGTATAAGCTATATTGAGTCATTACGTCACATCTGTACACATAAAGAAGAGTCTCGGCTAGTATAAGCTATTTTGAGTCATTACGTCACATCTGTACACATAAAGAAGAGTCTCGGCTAGTATAAGCTATATTGAGTCATTACGTCACATCTGTACACATAAAGAAGAGTCTCGCTAGTATAAGCTATATTGAGTCATTACGTCACATCTGTACACATAAAGAAGAGTCTCGGCTAGTATAAGCTATATTGAGTCATTACGTCACATCTGTACACATAAAGAAGAGTCTCGGCTAGTATAAGCTATATTGAGTCTTTACGTCACATCTGTACACATAAAGAAGAGTCTCGGCTGCTCAGAGGTGGGTAGAGTCAGTGGCGGAGCCAGGATTTTTTCATAGGGGTGGCCAGGCAAGGGCCAGCGAACAGTCTGGGGTGGCATATAAATCTTAATTATTTTAACATAAAAATTAGTTTAAATAATGTATTGGACTGTTTTAGTGCCTTCCTACACAACTGAATACAGTTCATTTGTACTTAATTGTAATTGAGATAGTAGTGAAGGAATCATGGAATACTGAGTGAATTTGATCTTTTTTATTATTATTATTAGCTACTTACTACCTCCAGGCATATTAATAAAGAGTAAACACACTATAGATAAAGTTCAACTTGCTCAGTTAGCTTGGTTCTGGTTCTCAAAACCCCCAACATTGTTGCACCTTCATGGATGAGACATGCAGATAACTACTGTAGTTCGAAGATTATTTAACCTTCATTGAATTTTATATAATCAATTAACTCTTCAACTTTCTATATTAGTTGTCAAAATAAAGAATCTAATCCCTTCTATCATACCTAAATTAAAAAGGGGGGAAAACATCTCTTTTGAATCTCTATGTCCAAGAATGTGAACAAGGCAGAAGTAAACAGCACATAAATACCAGAATGTAAAATTAGTTATTTTATGTATTTAAAAATGATAATTTTTTGTTTTGCCTTTACAAATTAACGCAAAATTACCGCATATCTTCTAGTAGCTTACAAATGCACAGTGCTCACATTTATTTGAACATTAAAAAAAATCACATAGCCTGTCAGTTTGTGCCTTAAATTGTGATTTCACATGGCAGAATATTTTAGTCGAGACATATGTGACGCATATATAACAAATACATGCATGCATGCAGTTTTGACACAGATTTGATCGCCTTTTTGATTATTTCATGAGTTAGCTAATTGACGACAGAATTACTGCTACAGCACGCCACATTGCGCGTGATGTGCAAGTACAGTACAACGGCTGTCAGGACAGGAAAGTTAGTTTTACTGACATTTGTTGACCTTACAACATCTCATCTTACCACAGTTACTGATTCAGGACAACGCGCTTTTCTCCGCATCTGACAGAAGTGTCACAAGCTTTCACACAGATCTTTCATAATAAAAGTAGAAAGAGAATTACGTTGTTGTTTCTTTGACTGGACATATGCGACTCACTCAAAACGGTCTCACAACCCACCAGTTGAGAAACATCGAATCTATATTTACTATGCTCCGATCACTGCTCAAGCTCATTCGGTACCCGTACATCTCCGCACTCGTTTGACTTGCGCCTGGCGCTGAGGTGAAGTCTGAAAAGTCTCACGTTTTTTGTGGTCTTAAAGCGACGGTTCTGTGTTTTAAAAACAAAATTCTTGTAAAAATTAGAGCGAGACAGAAACAGCAGTTGTGAGAGGGGTGGCCAAAGGGGTGGCCAAGCTTAAGCCAAGGGTGGCCATGGCCACCCCTGGCCACCCCCTGGCTCCGCCACTGGGTAGAGTATCCAAAAACTGTACTCAAGTAAAAGTACAAGTACTTATAGAAATATTTACTCAAAGTAAAAGTAAAAGTAATAATCTTAAAAGTTACTCGAGTAAGAGTAAAAAAGTATCCAATGAAAAAACTACTCAAGTAGTTAGTTACTAGTTACTTTACACATAGGCCTATATATATATATATATATATATATATATACTGTATATGTAACATGTTATTATTTAGATTTTTTTTTTCATTTAAATGACTATTATTATCATAAATAGATAAGCTATCTTTGCAACAAAAACAGAAGAGATAAACATTATTTCTGTATATCTGTAGCCTGAAAACCATTGGCTGTCCTTTGGTTTGTATAATAGCATAGTAACTTATACAACTACATTTGGATTATTAGACAATGTCGGAATAAAGTGACTCTATGGAGTTTTGCATTCAAGGGATGGGAACCATTGACAGATTAGAAAGTGTTAAAACTCTGCACATGTGCTCGCAGTCATGTCACGGTTTATAAATTCATTGGCTCCTTCTAGTCTCGTGTTTCTGTTGTTTAACGTGTGGGTGTGTGTGAGTGGGCGGCTCCACTCTGATCAGGAAGATCAGCGATCCAGCTGATCGCAATCATCTCCCCAGCTGCTGCCTATCTTCTCACCTTTAAATACTCACCGAACTTTCCTCTCATTGTCAGATCGTTGCTTGATGTTCCTCGTGTGTGATCCTGTTCCCGTGCTGACCCTGCTGACTGGGAAAGCCGCTCTCTGGGGAACGGCTGTGTGGGAGAACCAGCATCCGTGCTGCGCCTCGTTCCTGACACTCGCCGCCGAGATGAGAAGAGTATTCGACTGCGCGGTCGCGGGGAGAGAGGCAGCAAGAATGCTCGCTGAGCTGAAACAGGAGGAGAGATCGGTATCTGATTACTCAATTCAGTTCAGGACCCTGGCGGTGGAGTGTCAGTGGAACGAGGAGGCGCAGTGGGACATGTTCCTGCATGGGCTGGCTGACCGCGTTCAAAGGGAGATCTACGCCCTGGACCTGCCCCCGTCTTTGAATGGACTTGTGGACCTGGCGCTTCGAGTAGACGCACGACTGACCAGAAGCGAACGTCGGACTCTACACAGCCGGGTTCCGGAGGGTACTGAGAGCCAGCGGTCCAGCGGCGGGAACGCGGTCAGCCCTACCTACGATCACGAGCCCATGCAGGTAGGGCGAGCTCGGCTTTCCCGGGAGGAGAAGGAGAGGTGGAGATCCCAAGGCCTTTGCCTTTACTGCGGGGCCGCGGGACACTTTGCATATAGTTGTCCGGTAAAAGGCCAAGCCCGGCAGTAAGCATGAGGCTACTGTCGGGTGGGATCTCCGCCGAGAAGACCTCATCAACATCTACGCTCCTCCCGGTAAGACTAAGATGGTCAGTACACAAGCAGGAATGTCAAGCACTGGTGGATTCAGGGGCAGAAGGTAACTTTATGGACCATTCATTTGCACGTAAATTCCAGATTCCCCTTTTCCCTCTCACCAGTAGGATATCTGTACATGCACTTAACGGTCAAGACCTTCCCACCATCTCCCTCATCACCGGACCAGTCGCACTTACCACTTCAGGCAACCACACCGAGACACTTTCCTTCTACATATTGGACTCCCCACTCGCACCTGTTGTCTTAGGACACCCCTGGCTCCTCAAACATAACCCAAGAATTGACTGGCAGCAGAAATCTGTGATGGAGTGGAGTAGTAAATGTTCTGAGTCCTGTCTGGTGTCTGCTTGTTCGTCTGTTGTTGTTTCTACGTTTCAGGAGGAGGCAGTGGATTTATCTAACGTGCCCGCGGAGTACCTAGACCTGAAGGAGGTGTTCAGTAAGTCTCGCGCTGCTTCTCTCCCTCCGCATCGTCCCTATGACTGTGCCATAGAGTTATTGTCAGGTAAGTCTCCGCCTAAAGGCAAGTTATATTCGCTCTCTGTTCCAGAGAGGGAGGCTATGGAGAAATATATTTCTGATTCTCTAGCAACGAAGTTTATCCGCCCTTCCTCTTCTCCAGCGGGGGCGGGGTTCTTTTTTGTGGGGAAGAAGGATGGATCACTGCGACCTTGCATTGATTACCGAGGGTTGAACAGCATCACGGTAAAGAATACCTATCCTTTGCCGTTGATGTCTTCAGCTTTCGAGAGGTTGCAGGGAGCATCGGTCTTCACTAAATTGGACTTAAGAAACGCTTATCATTTGGTTCGCATCAGGGAGGGGGATGAATGGAAGACTGCTTTTAACACCCCTAGGGGGCACCTTGAATACTTGGTCATGCCGTTTGGGTTGTCCAACTCCACAGCAGTCTTCCAGGCACTCGTCAACGACGTGCTGAGAGATATGGTTGACCAGTTCATATATGTTTACCTGGATGACATATTGATTTTTTCATCTTCTCTCCAGGAACACGTTCAGCACGTCCGACGAGTGCTTCAGAGGTTGCTAGAGAATGGGCTTTTTGTCAAGGCGGAGAAATGCGTTTTTCATGCACAGTCTGTTCCGTTTTTAGGATTCATTGTGTCGACTGAGGGAATTCGCATGGGTCCTGAGAAGGTTAAGGCTGTGGTGGATTGGCCAAGTCCAGAATCCCGTAAGGCCCTACAGAGGTTTCTGGGGTTCGCCAATTTTTACCGGCGGTTTATTCGCAATTTCAGCCAACTAGCCGCTCCTCTGACCGCCTTGACCTCCCCCAGAACTACGTACAGGTGGTCAGACGCTGCTGAGGCAGCGTTTGCCAAACTGAAAAGTCGCTTCGTTTCGGCTCCCATCCTCATCGCCCCTGATACATCACGTCAGTTCGTGGTGGAGGTCGATGCGTCAGAGGTGGGGGTAGGTGCAGTGATATCCCAGCGTTCTCCCACAGACGACAGGATGCATCCGTGCGCGTTTTTGTCACATCGATTATCCCCTGCCGAACGTAATTATGACATTGGTAACGGAGAGTTGTTGGCAGTCAAGTTAGCGTTGGAGGAATGGCGTCACTGGTTAGAAGGGTCAGGGGTACCTTTTATCGTCTGGACTGATCATAAGAATTTGGAATACATCAGAACTGCTAAAAGATTGAACTCCAGGCAGGCTCGGTGGGCACTTTTTTTCGGACGTTTTGACTTTACTCTCTCGTACCGCCCGGGTTCTAAGAACATCAAACCCGATTCTTTGTCGCGCATTTTTGATCGCTCCGAACGCCCGTCTACTCCCGAGTGCATTTTGCCGGAGAATCTATTCATCTCCACACTCGTATGGGAGGTCGAATCGAGGGTCAGAACGGCCCTAGAAGGGGTAACGCCTCCGCCCGGTGGCCCACCGAATCGTTTATTTGTGCCAGAGGGATTACGGTCTGACGTTATTCAGTGGGGTCATTGCTCCAACGTGGCTTGTCATCCAGGAGTTAATCGCACTAGTTTTTTAGTCAAGCAACGGTTCTGGTGGCCACTTATGGCTCGTGACATTCACAGTTTTGTTTTGGCTTGCTCGGTTTGTGCCACTGGTAAGACTTCCAATGGACCCCCAGATGGGTTACTTCAACCGCTGCCTGTCCCTTCGAGACCCTGGTCCCATATCGCGCTAGATTTTATCACCGCCCTCCCACCCTCCCAGGGTAACACGGTTGTTTTAACTGTGGTGGACCGATTCTCGAAGGCGGCACACTTTATTCCCTTACCCAAATTGCCCTCAGCTAAGGAGACAGCGTTGACAGTCGTTGATCACGTCTTTCACTTACATGGCCTCCCGACAGACGTGGTCTCCGACAGAGGACCCCAGTTTGTGTCCAAATTTTGGCGAGAGTTTTGTAGGTTACTGGGAGCGACTGTTAGTCTGTCCTCAGGGTTTCATCCCCAGAGCAATGGCCAAACCGAGAGAGCCAACCAGGATTTGGAAAGGGTGTTGCGATGTTTGGTTTCCAAGAACCCTTTCTCATGGAGTCAACAACTGTCTATGGTGGAGTACGCCCACAACACATTACCAGTGTCATCCACGGGTCTATCTCCGTTTGAATGTAGTTTAGGGTACCAGCCACCAATTTTTCCCAGTCTGGAGTCCGAGGTCGCGGTTCCCTCCGCTCACGCTTTCATCCAGAGGTGTCACCGCACATGGACTAGAGCCCGTGAGACCCTACTCCAGGTGGGGGCGCGCACCAAGGCCAAGGCCGATCGCCACCGGTCGAAGCCTCCCGTATACATCGTCGGTCAAAAAGTGTGGCTTTCTACTAAGAACATTCCTCTCCGCTCCGTCTCGAATAAACTTGCTCCCAAATTTATTGGCCCGTTTACTGTCACCAAAATCATTAGTCCGGTGGCAGTCCGCCTCAACTTGCCTCCAGTGTACAGGAGGATTCATCCCGTCTTTCATGTTTCTAAAATTAAACCCGTGTTTCACTCTCACATTAATCCGCCAGTCCCGGTTCCTCCACCGCCGCGTCTCGTAGAAGGGGAACCCACTTATTCGGTCAACCGTATTCTAGATTCTAGGCGGAGGGGACGCGGATTCCAATACTTGGTGGACTGGGAAGGTTACGGTCCGGAGGAGAGAAGTTGGGTACCTGCTAGAGACATCCTGGATCACTCCCTTATTGATGATTACAATCGACAGGTAGGGGAGCCTGGGACCGCCAGGAGGCGTTCCTAGGGAAGGGGGTACTGTCACGGTTTATAAATTCATTGGCTCCTTCTAGTCTCGTGTTTCTGTTGTTTAACGTGTGGGTGTGTGTGAGTGGGCGGCTCCACTCTGATCAGGAAGATCAGCGATCCAGCTGATCGCAATCATCTCCCCAGCTGCTGCCTATCTTCTCACCTTTAAATACTCACCAAACTTTCCTCTCATTGTCAGATCGTTGCTTGATGTTCCTCGTGTGTGATCCTGTTCCCGTCATCGTCTTGTCCTGTTTCCAGTCTGGTTCCACGGTTCGTCTCACGTCTGGATATCGTCACTCTGCACCACGGCACTTCACTCTGGGTTACTGACCATCTTGTCCCTGCGTCACCAGCTTGTTGTGTGTGTTCTCTGACTTTTCCTGTGTGAACATTAAACGAGTTTTACTTGCACTTTTGCTTCAGCATCTTCTATCGTGATAAGTCATGTCATGCCCAACATAAACAACGATCAAATGCACGGATCTTCTTCTGTCTGTTCTCCAAAATGTATTTAAATGTAGGCTATATTTATGAAAGCATCTTTAAACTGGTTAACTGAGTCTAATAAGGCAGGCAAAGGCATTCGTTTTCAAGTCGAGTTCGCACGCCACTGCGCAATACACACATTGTGTGTGTACACACATTCATAAACTGGACGATGATAGCTTATTTAATGTATAAAGTAATGTATATGTCCAAAAAAAAGGGTAATGCCATACTTTACTTTGTAGTAGTGCTATATAGCGTAATAATCTGGTTGTAAAATGTATTACCTGAATGGAATCGAATGTATCGTCGTGTGGAATCATTCATTCACAGACAGCTTACGAAGTAACCAGAGGTGTAGTGGTAAAAAAAGAGGTGGGTAAACTATAAATTCTGGTGGACCACGACGTGGTCACCCGGTAAGGTGGGCCACTGCCTACCTGATGACATTGCTAACATTGCTCGACATTAAGCCTTTTCACTTGTCCTTCAGACAAGTAAATCTGTCATTCACTTGTCTGAGTAAAAAAATTGCTGGTCCGGATTTTTTTTTTTTGGTGTGTGTGTTAATTTATTCTGAAACAATATTCTCATTTATTCTGATTATTCTCATCAGTGTTCAATCAGCTTTGATATTTAAATCGGCATATTGTAATATCTGCACCTATAAAGGGTGTCCCCTCCCCCTATATTATTAAATGTATGCTTCATCTTTCATTTTAAATTCATATAAATAAATTAAATTATTTAGAATAATAAGACACTATAGGGCTGTTACCCTAGGGGCTGATCAAATTAAATAATTTACACTGAAAAATTACAATTGTGTAAAATAAAGTTATGAAATTGATTTAAATTTACATATAAGAAACATTGGAAAGAATGATACTACTTTTAAACATAACACTAAACCGCCAGTAGGTGGCGGCAGGCGACCGTCTTAATGTGTGAGTCATTGATTCATTCATTCAAACAAACAAACAAACGATTCGTTCAAACGGCTGATTCATTCAAGAATGAGACAGATATTTATGAATGGGTCATTGAATCTTTGACTCAATCGATTCGTTCAAAATGCTGAATCATTCAGTAATGAAAACAGGTTGAGTGTTCCTGTGAGATGCGCCGTGGTTCTGCTGTGATTTTTGTTTGGAACTATTTTCGCTGCTGAAACAGAACAAAAACAGCCAATATTGCATCTAAAATGTAAGTGACTTAATTTTAACTGTTTATTGAACTGTTGTAGGAAATGTCACATTTTCAATCATGATGGTGTTCAGGAAAAATAATTGAGGTTGCTTAACATATGTTAAAAATATAAAAACTCCACATTTAGATTTTTATAGGCAGTATGTTGTTAACTGGTTAACTGAGTGTGTGTGTGTGTGTGTGTGTGTGTGTGTGTGTGCGTTCATTTGTGTAGATTTCTCCTCGAGAGGCTGCCCGAGCGTCAACAGCGCAACCTTACCGTCCGTCAGTAAAAGTCAACAACACTGACAGTAATGCAGCGCAATATGAAAGAGTTAGTCTTAGTTTTAACAACCTATATGAAACTAATAATGAACAATATGAAACTAAAACGACATAAGCTTAATTTAAAATGTCTTAGGAACTACGGGCTATTTAGAAGTGGGTAAACGCTATTTAGAGGTGGGTAAACGCTATTTAGAGGTGGATAAACGCTATTTAGAGGTGGATAAACGCTATTTAGAGGTGGTTAAACACACTTTGGAGGTGGGTAAACGCTATTTCCGAATATTGGGAGGTGCGTAAACGGCGTTTACGTGCGTTTAGCCTCCACTACATCCCTGGAAGTAACATACGAAGATGTTCAACTAATAAAGATCTTCATCGCTGGCAGAAAATATGATGCATTTGCAGATTTACTTTCTAGACTGTACTGTAGACTGTGGACCGCCACTTCATACAACGCTCTTGATGTTCTTAAATCTTCCTGTTATTACGACTCCGAGACGATTCAGTGCGTGCAGGAATCTGAACAGATCATTCAAACTGATTCGCGAACCGATTTAGACAGATCTGCCCAACTTGTTTGATGAAGTCTTTGAACAGAATCGACTCAAAAGAGAGTGATTCATTTGTGAATTGAGCATCGCTCATGCCCAGAAAAAAGAGAGAGCGCGCGCTTAGAATAAACTACGCTTTTAACAACATATTGCATTAAAATAAAGTAACGAGAGGAACGTCGCCAAACGTAACGTTCTACTTTAATTATAAAATATTTGCAGTTCACCTTGTATACTGAATACCATTGTAATAAATACTACTGTTTATTAAAATTTGCATTAGTAAAAATGTTAATTTTTGATTATTAATTCTTGTCAACAATGGCATCATGAAGTCTTGATATCAAGAATTAAAGCAAAAACTATAGTAAAAACTATATTTCTTGATATCTATAAATGTATTTTATTTTCTCTATTAAATATCACCATAGGCTTTCATTCAAATTCAATTGTTGATATCAAGAATTGATTTCTTAGTTAAAATTCCAAGTACACATATCCGCAATGCATTTCTCACTAGTAGAAATAAAAAAAATAGGCCTATATATTCATATATTTTACTTTGTTATTAAAAAAATAAATTCCTGATATCAAGAACTCAATTCTCACTTGTTGAAATGTTAATTCTTGGCGTCTGTAAATGTATTACTATTACAACTTGGACTGTCAAGCGAGTCATTTTTGTAATCTAATTAATTACATGATGTGGCGATTAATTAATCTAATTAAACGCAAATAAATCGCACATCCAATTTGGCTCAGAATCACCCCCTAAATGATTATTTAAACTCATTATTGTGTAAAACAACAAATAAAGCATTACAACTATAATTTAATGTTTTATTTTATATATGGAAATATGAAATCATTTTTTAATGAAATTAGTGAAATAATTTAAAATTCACAGATATTTGTATATGATTGTTAGGTGATAAATTAAACCAACTTTTAAACCAATTTACATCTTTAAAAATTGAGAGTTTATTATTTTTTAAACGTTAAGAAAGATGTTGCGGACATGAAACGATGTAAACGTAATCATCCCTTCCGGTAGGCGGCGCAGGTCGACAAGATGTCTGAGCATTTCACGGTGCTGCTTGTGAACGGGAAGTGCAGTGTGTGTGTGTCGTGTGTTGTGTGTATTTTGAGCTAACTGCTGGGATGAAGAAATAATGACTCTTCCAAACTTTCCACTTTAGTCTGACCTGTTTAGTCGTTGCGGTAGGTCTGTGCGTAGATATTGTACGTGTTGTTTGGAGGGGCAGAAGAAGGACAGATGTGACATCTCCAGCACATCAGCTGCTACTGCAAAACAAAACAGCCTCTCATAAAGATGCACAGGAGGAGCCATAAACACAGTAAATGATCACTTTGGCGGAAATCTACAAGGTAATTTGCATTGATGGGTGATCAGTCTTAAGTGGCTCTGTGGACTGTGGTATCTCTGAGGTTGATTTGGCTTTCTAATCTGTTTCCACAAAATAACATACTTTTTTTTTTAGTTATTCTTTCATTATTGTTAATGTAGTTGACATGCTATACTTAATTCAAAACGGTAATGTTTATTTTATGATTATTATCCATCCATGCAGTTGTAATGGCCTTATTAGTTGAGGGCATTTTGAAAAATAAAACATCTACAGTTTAGCATGACTGCATGAAATAATTGTACTTTTAAAAATCAAGGCCAACTTAAATTAAAAAAGGTGTACAAAAAATGTAAACAACAAGAAAAAAGTTTTAAAATGTTATTATCATGTGCCTGTTCACACCAACACGAATGTTCAGCATTAGTCTGTTTAGACGTGAATACGGTAGACAGGCTGAATGAACATTCAGATACTCTCTGACAGTCGGTGGCGCTTTCCACCGCCTGCTTTTCCTTTTTTATTTTTTTTATTTTTTAATTTACTTTTTCTCATATAAACATTACACTTCAATCAGATGTACCTCAGATACTGTATCGGGTATCCTCATATCAAAAAACGTACACAGCATACAGATATAAGCCCATACATACACCATATAGTCGTGTTTGCAGTACATCTATTCATCAGGAAAAATTTTTTTTTTTTTTTTTAAAACAACCAAAATGAGAAAGAACTATGTACATGTAGGGAGTAGTTTTTCTGGGCATTCTGGATATTAACTAGAGAATAAAATCAGGTCTTTGAGATGTTGCATATTTGGTCCATTTATCCCAGCACAAAGCAAATTGTTCCAGTTTATGATTTACAAATGCTGTTATCTTCTCCAATTTGTAAATGTCCATTGTAATTTCCATCCATGCGTTTATAGGGCTCTCGTGTGACAACCATTTTTTGGTAAAGCTCTTCTTTACAGCCACCAGCAATATATTCATTAAATATTTATCTCTTTTTAACCATTCTTGAGGTATATATCCAAAATATAAGGTTTTACTATCAAATGGTATTACACATTTAAAAATATATTGTAAAGCATTATGTATTCCTCTCCAATAATTCTTAATAACAGAACAATCCCAGAAAACATGGTAATGGTTTGCATTTTGGTTTCCACAGTTTCTCCAGCATATAGAAGCATTACTACCATGATAGGATTTCTGAGAGGGTGTAATAAAATATCTTATCAAATTTTTCCAACCAAACTCCCTCCATTTTTGTGACCTGGAACATTTCCATTGATACCTCCATATTATTGTCCATTCTTCCTCAGATATACTTATTCCTCCTTCCTTCTCCCATTTTGTTTTAATATAGGAAGTTGAGTGTGTTTTAAGATTTAAAAAACATTTATATATGCATGAAGTAATTCTACCAAACAAATCTGAGTTGTACGCTTTTCTGAACAATTCTAGTATATCTTTCCCTGTCCCAGCCACATTCTTCATCTTCATATTAACAAAATGTCGCATCTGTAGATATCGGTAGAAGTCTTGTGTTTCTAATGAGTATTTCTCTTTGAGTGTTTCAAAACTAGTTATTGTGCCACCTTTTATTATATTACATAAAACTGTTAATCCTTTATCCGTCCAGTCCTTAAATCTAGTATCTAATCTATTTGGCGTAAATTCTGAGTCGTATGCACACCATTTAAGAGGCACAATATCTTCTTTTAATTTATATTCTATTATAATCGTTTTCCATACATTAAGAGTGCATTTTACCCATGGGTTATCAATAACATTTATGTGCCCTTGTAAATTGCTATCAGCAAGGATTGCCTGTATAGGGATGGAGGATAATTTCTCCTCTATATTTTTCCATTGGGCTTCATAGGATGGGTTGCACCAACATATCACGGCTCTCATCTGTGCTGCAAAATAATAATCTCTTAAAGAAGGTAATCCCCAACCCCCTTTTTCTTTAGCTAGTTGTAACGTTTTAAATCGAACCCTAGGTCTTTTACCCTGCCATATATATCTTGACAACATCTTTTCCCATTCATTAAATTGATTTCGGTTAATCATTATTGGTAAGGTCTGGAATAGGTATAATAATCTAGGCAAAATATTCATTTTAATAGATTCAATCCTTGAACTGAGACTAAAGAAAGGAATTAGGTTCCATCTTCCTATATCTTCCTTAATTTTTTTACATATAGGTAAATAATTACATTCAAATAGTTTTGAGAGATCCTTTGGCATATTGATGCCGAGATACTTAAAAGATTCAGTTTGCCATACCAAGGGGTATCTGTTTTTAATTTCTTTTGGTACTCTATAGTTATACGCGAGTATCTGTGTTTTACTAACATTAATCTTATATCCTGATAATTGGCCATATGTTTTGGTAATGAATATGTTGGCTGCCCTAAATATATCAGAATATCATCTGCATAACAAGCGAGTTTGTGTTCTGTTCCTTTAATGTTAATTCCCCTGATATCCTCATTTTGTCTGATGTATTGAGCTAATGGTTCCAAATACAGTGCGAAAAGTAATGGTGACCATGCACAGCCCTGCCTTGAACCCCTTTCTAGGGTAAAACTATTTGATAGATATCCATTGATTTTAATCTTAGCGGTGGGTTTATCATATAGAGACTGTATAGTTTTTATAATTGTATCGTGTAATCCAAATCTGTGTAAAACTCTGTAGAGAAAAGTCCAATTAACTGAGTCAAATGCTTTTTCAGCATCTATGCTTATCACTATTGCTTCCATATTATATTTTTGTATAAGATTCATAATGTGTAGTGTCCTTCGTATATTATCTTGTGTCTGACGTTGTCGTATGAAACCTGTCTGATCATTATGTATCAATTTAGGTAAAAATTCTTCTAATCGTTTGGCCATGATAGAGGTAAATAATCTATAATCCACGTTAAGAACTGATATTGGTCTAAAGGATCCACATTCTAATTTATCCTTGCCTTCTTTTGGTATGGCTGATATTATCGCCTCCTTCCAGCTAGGTGGTGTTTGTGCTTTTTTCAGAACCCAGTTCAATGTAGGGAGCATTACTGGAATTAAATCATTTTTAAACTCCTTGTACCACTCTGCCGTGTAACCATCTGATCCCGGTGATTTATTTAATTTTAGTCTACTAATTGCAATCTTTAATTCATCTTCAGATATGTCAGCGGTCATCCTTCTATTTTGCTCTTCATTTAAAGTGGGTAGCTCTAATGAATTTAGGAAAGTGTCAATTTGAGTTACATTTCTCCCTGGAACTCTTGAGTATAAAGTTTTATAGAAAACCTCGAAAGATTCCTGAATTTCCTTTAACTTACTTTTTATCACTTTTGTTCTTGGGTCTCTAATTCTATGAATTGTATTTTCTGCAGTTTTCTTCCTCAGTTTCCATGCTAATATTCTCATTGCATTAGATCCCCCTTCATAATATCTCTGTTTTAGAAACATTAGATTCTTCTTTACTTCTTGTATAGCTAAATTGTTAATCTTGTCCCTAACTTTTTTAATTTCATCTAGTATATCGTTCGCTAAACTTAATTTGTGTCTTTTTTCTAGTTCCCTTAAATTATTTTGTAGTTCATCTAATGTTTTATTTCTCCTTTTTTTCTTATATGAAGATATTGCTATGATTTTACCTCTTAAGACAGCCTTCAAAGTATCCCATAGGATAGGAGGTGAAACCTCACCATTGTCATTAAATTCTAGATAGAGATTAATTTCTTTTTTAATTTGTTCTTTAAAACAAGGATCATTAAATAGACTCGAGTTTAATTTCCATGTATTGTTTTTTGGTGGTAGGTCAAAATCAATGGATAAATCTATTGGTGCATGGTCACTTATATCTATTGTCCCGATTCCACAGGAATGTATCTTATCTTTATCTTTTCCAAATGTTATAAAATAGTCTATTCTGGTATATAGAGAATGGGGGGCAGAGTAAAAGGTATAGTCTCTTCTGTTAGGAAAGAAATCTCTCCATATATCAATTAGACCAACATCTTCAAAAAGTGCATTAACTTTCTTATGTAGAGACCCCTTGTCATAGTTGTTTCCACTAGAGGAGTCTAATTTTGGCTTTAAATGTATATTTAAATCTCCGCCACAAATCAGAAAACCTTTTGTTTCCATTGTCATGATACTAGTAATTCTCTGGAAGAAGCTAATATCACTTCCTGGGGGCGCATATATATTTAATAGAGTAACTAGATTATCATATATTTTGCCCTTTAATAGGATATATCTGCCCTCCTTGTCTCCCATTTCAGATATTTTTTCAAAATTTAGTTTGTTTGAAATAAGAATAGCGACTCCCCTTCTATGTCCTGATTTATATGAAGAGAAAAATACATCAGAGAAGCCCATTCTCCTCAGTTTTTCATGCTCTTTATCATTCAGATGTGTTTCCTGTAAATACACTATATGGGCTTGTTCTTTCTTCATTTTAGATAAAATCTTACTTCGTTTAACTGGATTCAACACCCCGTTGACATTAAAGGAAATTATTTTAACTTTGTCCCTAACCATATGTATCTAAAAACAATGTATTAACCAACTCCGCTAAACAGAACTTAATTAATCTACTCCCTGAATAAACAAGAACAAAAAAATATACATAACAAAAAAATGAGAAACAATGATATGATTCCAAGGTTGGGGTCTCTAATAGATGACCCTGAACTGAGCTAGATGGAACTTCTAGCTGTGGGGGAAAATCTCTCTCCCATGTGGGTCGAGGGCCCCCATTGCAGCATTCACAAAAATAAATGGAAAGTTCAGTGTACATTTCACCAAAAAAGCTTGTATCCTCCCTTCTATATATTTTCATTTAAATTGGGGAGAGGGATGTCCACAAAATAAATAATAAATGACTTGAGAAAAAAACTAAAATTAGGCAACGAAAAATTAACATTATCTCTCAGAGTGAATATTGCACCATATTTTCCAGGTTTACTTAGCTCACCAGAAGTTTGAAATCAGTCCAAACTTAAAGCTCTTCTGGAGGGGACAGGGGCCTTCTTCTGAAACCTTGCAGTCTCTCCCTTATATTCTTCTCTCGCTCTTCTTCCGCTCCCTGTTGTCTCGGGCCTCTAACCATTTCCCAGGCGGTGCGGGATAGCTGCTCCGCTAGGCTCTCCCTCGGCGTGATTACACTGATGGGAAGTCCCCTATCTTTCATGTCTGCGGTTGCCTCCTCTGCCGACTGGTACAGTCGCGTCCCGTCATCATAAAACACGCGTAGTTTGGCGTGGAACGGGGTCTGAAACCGGATCTGTTTCTGTTTTAATACTCGTTTAGCTTCAGAGTATTCCTTGCGTTTCTGAAGAATTGCCGGGGGGTAATCTTGATCAAAGTATATTGGTCTCTCATTCAAAAACACCTTCTTTTTTGCCCAGGCTTTGCGCAGAATCTCTTCTTTAATTTTGTAGCGGTGGAATTTGATTATAATTGACCGTGGTTTATCTCCCCCGTTGCCGGAGGGTTTTGGGGCGAGAGCGCGGTGAGCTCTCTCGATGCCAAGGTCCGTAGTCGGAGGGATCTCCAGTGTATCTCGCAGTAACTTTTCCACAAACATCGCCGTTGACGTGCCCTCTGATCCTTCGGGAACATTGTAGAGCCTTATGTTCTCCCTTCTAGATCTCCCTTCTAGGTCGAGTAATTTATTTTCTTGTTGATTGATGACTTTTATCATCTTGCTCATCACCTGCTCCACATTTTGAACGCGATCTTCTACTTTTCCAATTCGCGTTTCTGCCTCCGCCAATTTTTTATTAACACTGGTGATTTCTGAGATAATTTCGGTTAGTTGTTGTTTTGTGTCTTTGCGAAAGTCCCTTATCTCCTCCAGAACTTTTGTTAAACTTGCCGCCTCATTCGGTTGAAGGCTCGCGTTAGCTTCGCCATCTTGTACCTGCGTAGGAGAGCTGTTCCCTGCGTTTTCTTCGTTCATAGTTTCTCCAGCGGTGCATTTTTTGTTACCATCTCTTCTTCCCATTCTTGCCCCACTTTTCGAGCTAAACAGAATTTAAAAAAAGTTATATCTGATCATTTAACGGGGCAGTTAATCGGTTTTCCCGGAGGAGCTGTTGTTTAAGCTGCCATTCAGAGTGATGACGTCACCGGAACCCCGCCTGCTTTTCCAAAAGCAGAAATACAGTGGTTACTACTATGGGTTAATACTTATGTGTATTATGCTGTCTTCAGAATTATCGTGAATTATCGTAAATACTAGTTTCCTAATTAAAAAACTGGACATAAACTCATAATCACGACTTTCAGTGGAGGGAAAGCTGCACTGTCCCTCCACTGACTAACCTCGCTTCCATATTCACTTAGGCTACGCTCACACTGTCTGTCCAAATCTGATTATCTGTGTATCCAATAGGAATCTGATCTAAAATTATTGATGTCCACATTGTGTATCGCAACTGTTCGGATCTGACTGGGGGTGTAACTATATATCGGAATACAAAAATGCAACAATATGTATTATGGATCGTTCACCCAAAATAAAAAGTTTTCAGAGTTTTGGTGTCAGTACTACATTAAACTACTATATATAATGTTGAATATACTGGTCTTGTTACCAGTGAAAAGTGGCCTACATTATTTTAAATGTATCTGGATGCAATGACGGGATATTCGTCTAAAATAATTCTGTATTTTCAGCTTCAGAATCTGATTTTTTTTTTTATCCCTGTGTTACCATTGTCCGGTACATTGGGTTACCAGCACCAAGTCCAAGCCTATTCATTTACACCCTCAATGTAATATCAAATTTTAGCATTTTAATCAACAGTACATTTTTTGTACGGATTTGTAAAAATCGCAATTCCTGCGACTTTTTTATTATTTAGTCGTTCACGCTTGCAAAATCTGATCGGATTTCAACCGGATATGCACAAAAATGGGATTTGCACTGACAGTCTGAACGTATCCTTATTGACCAAAGAACAACTGATATGTAAAATCTTTAAAGTGACTCTCATCAGAGCAGGATTGTGACTGTTTATTTGTCATGAAATCATTCATTCAAAATGTTCGTTCAATGTGGATTTATCCAGTAATGAAACAAGTATAGTCTTAATGAGCTAGTCATTGAATCATTCATTCAGACCAATTAAACTAAATGTATTCCAATTTTTTTTATAGATTTTATTAAATAGATTGCAGCAATTAACATTTCATCAGTACTTCTAGTTAATGACACGTCATTTCGTTAAGTCGTCTATTCGGAATCGTGATCTCTAAATGAAAATGTAGAGATTTAATAAAAAATTCTCAATTTATCCAGAATCGTGCAGCTCTAGTCTTCGGGTACATGACCAAATGCACAAAATCTTATCAATTGGCCAGTTTTATTCGCAGCGCAATGGAAAAGAGATTAGAATGCCACTCAATCTGACGGCTCATGTAAGTCTGAACAGTTGCATTAATAACCCTTTATTCAAGTGAAAATGTTTATCGCGCTGAACATTCATCTTGCTGTGAACAGGCCTTAATGTTGCACACATTTTAGGTAAGGCTTCACTCACTGTAAAAAATGATCGTGATTTTAACGGTAAAAGACTGTAAAAATGCTACAGTGAAAAACTGTTAATTGGTTAACAGAAAGTTTCCTTACTATATACTGTAAATAACTGTGATATATATAATGGTACATAATTTAATGTAATTTTACGGTAAAATACCGTTAAATTTACAGTTTTTGGAAGTGAAAAAGAACAAGTCATTGTATAATTTACAGTGAAAAAATGTAAATTGACATTCCCGCAATTCCCCGCGTGGCACTTCATTTAATGTATTTTTTTTTTAAATAACTGTTTCTTCATAATTTTCTTAGTTCTTTTCTAATCAGTTATGTACATTAGGGTTTTATGTTACATTTAATGTTGTTAAATTAATGCTTATTGCATTTTTTAAATTTCAACATGTTACCATGATGGTGTTTAGTGTTAGTGTGAATTGTTCAGCTTCTATATATTAGTGTTAGCTTTCTTGTGGAAGAGCAGCTTATGATGAGCTTTGATTGATCATGTGACTCATCACTGCTGTGATTGTTGGCTGTCAGTGCATTACAATGGAACAAAACAGATATTAATACTTTAAAAGGTCAGTAAATTAAGATTATATCAGATAATGAAATACGGTTTATTGCTGTAAAATTATATACGGTTAAAAGTCTGTAAAACCTAAAATGTTGCTATTGTATTTTTAACAGGAAAACTCTTTTTTTTTTTTACAGTGTCGTTTTCAAAAGTGATACGATTTCCTTCTGTTCCTCAGTGACATCATGAATTTGGTCCGTCTTGTGTGTCGTCATAAGACAGCCCTGGCACTCTGTGTCCTCTTCCTATTCGCCGTCGTCCTTTTGTTCCTCGCCAAATGTACGTCTGAGACGCTGAAGCCGGCTGAGTCCCCAGGGGTGGCGCCGCGGGCCGAGTCCCGTCAGAAGCAGCCGGCAGGGCCTCCCCGTGCCAGAGAGCTCTCGGCGTTCCTGGTAGTCCTCATCACCACGGGGCCAAAGTACACCGAGCGCCGCAGTATTCTCCGGAGCACCTGGCTGACCAAGCAGGATCCCGAAGTGCTGTACTGGTTTGTCGTCGGCACAGAGGGTCTACCTGCCGAAGACCTCCAGAACATCGGGACCGAGCAGGTCCGTCACCATGACCTCCTCTTGCTCCCTGACCTCAGAGATTCGTACGAGAACCTCACGCAGAAACTGCTGCACATGTACTCGTGGTTGGACCAAAACGTGGACTTTAAGTTTGTCCTGAAGGCCGACGATGACACCTTTGCCCGCTTGGATCTCCTCAAAGAGGAGCTGAAGACCAAGGAGCCCAGTCGCCTCTACTGGGGCTTCTTCTCTGGACGCGGGCGAGTGAAAACGGCCGGGAAATGGAAAGAAAGTACTTGGGATCTGTGCGACTACTACTTACCGTATGCTCTGGGTGGGGGCTACGTGCTCTCCGCCGACCTCGTGCACTACGTCCATCTCAATGTGGGGTTTCTAAAGATCTGGCAGAGTGAGGACGTATCCTTGGGTGCGTGGTTGGCCCCCGTGGATGTGAAGCGGCTTCACGATCCACGCTTCGACACGGAGTACAAGTCGCGTGGATGCAGCAATAAGTACCTGGTCACACACAAGCAGAGCTTAGAGGACATGTTGGAGAAGCATCAGACACTACAGCGAGATGGGCACCTGTGCAAAGAGGAGGTCAAACTGAGGCTGTCCTATGTTTACGACTGGAGCGTCCCACCTTCCCAGTGTTGCCAGCGGAAGGATGGCATCCCCTGACTCTGACACCCGTGATCTTGTGCGTTTTATTTCCACTTGCTGTTTATTTATTTATTTATTATCAATGTCGACCTGAAACAGGTTACTTAACCTTTTAAAAAAGGCTTTTGAAATGAGAAGTATGGGTGAGGGTACAGAAAGCTGCTCTTCTGGAAGTTTAAGCAGTAAATGAGATGGTCTTCTGGAGTCAGTGTGTGCAGAGAGCCTGGGAAGTGATCCATGTTTCTGCTGTATTCTCTCCATACACCTTTGATGTCCACTGATACAATTTCCCATTTGTAATCCTGAAAAGTTTAGAGTGTATATGTTGTAATAAATCGACATAAGAAATGTGAACCAGACAAACAGTTTACTAACAGGAAAGAAACTTGAAGATAAATTAACCTAAAGTATTTTGTCCATTTGTGATAAAGAACCTGAGATGTTTTTCTTGGAGATTTGCTCTCAAATTTGCCATATGATGATAAAGCTGTCTTGAGGACTTGAGTCTGCCAGGTTTGTAAGTATTATTAGTATTTTATGTGATGTGACTGAGTTGTAAATAATGTACCTCAAATTTTATTAAACATTTGTTGGTTCTGTTTTTAAACCACATCTATCGCCTTGTATGAAGTTTTTATAAAAAAATAAATGTTATGCAGCCTCATATCCAAGCATTAGGATGCAGTCGCATCACCTTTGAATGGAGCAATTCCCCTGACGCAATGAAGTCATCTCTATCAGAATCTGTAATTTCATGTATTTCACATCAGAATCAAGTTTGTTAAACTTGGAACACACAAAAAGAGGATTGTGAATGGCAGTGAAGCGACGCAACGTTAGGTTACTGACGTAACCCCGGTTCTCTGATAACATTCGTTCGGTATCTCACTATGGGAACGCCTCTGGGCGTGTCCGATCGCGGAAGCACCAATTACACCACGTCTGTCAACTATGGCAGACCAATCGCTTCAGCGATCAGGGAGTCCCGGCTCCCTGTATATAAACGCAGCTACCTGCCGTTTCGTCATTCTCTGCATATCTCTTCTCCGTGCGAATAGGCAAGGAGGGCAATGTTGTGAGATACCTCACTTCATGTTATCAGAGAACCGGGGTTACGTCAGTAACCTAACGTTCTCTTTCTAACATTCGTTCGGTATCTCACTATGGGATATAGACTACTCCCGTATTGCCGATATGCTGACGAAGCAGACTGAAGAAGAGGGGATATAAATTATACTGAATCATACTCCCAGATGGAAGAAAAACAGAATAATATGGGAACAGGTGCCCCCTTTATTGAAAACCATCTCATACCCCCTGACTACTTACTCCCAAAACTGAGTGTGCCAGAGAGGGTTCCGTAACATCCAGTCTATAAAAACGAATAAATGTGTGCGGAGAGGACCAGCTGGCCGCCGCGCAAATTTCTTGAATAGAAATCCCTTTAAATAGAGCCCAGGATGTAGCCATCCCCCTAGTAGAATGCGCTCTTAGCCCTACTGGTGGCTCTATATTCATGCTTTTGTAACATAACCCAGTAGCCTCCACCACCCAGTGGGAAAGGCGTTGACGGGAGATAGGTTTTCCCTTGTAAGAGTCAGCCCATGAGACAAATAGCTGGTTGCTCTTACGCAATGAGTGGGTTCTCTGTACATAACTGTACAGCGTGCGAACCGGACATAAACAGTGTAACCTCTCCTCTTCTGGAGAAGAAAAAGGAGGAGGATGAAAAGTGGGCAAGTCCACTGCTCTTACGGTATCCGCGTGATCATATACTTTGGGCACGAACGCCGGGATAGTTCTGAAATAAGCTCTTTGACCACCCGGAGCGAACTTCATACATGAAGGGTGAACTGATAACGCCTGTAGTTCACTCACTCTCTTTGCTGTTGTAAGAGCAAGTAACAGAGCCGTTTCTAAAGCGAGCAGCTTTAAGGCAATGCTATCAATGGGCTCGAATGGGGCTTTTGAGAGCGCGCTCAGGACCACAGACAAATCCCATGGCGGGACCAGCGTCTTTGATACTGGGTGTAACCTACGTGCACCTCTCATAAAACAACAGACTAGAGGGTGTTGGCCAATAGTAGCCGAATCAATGCCTACATGACATGCCGATATAGCGGACAGATAAACCTTCACCGTGGAGAAAGCTCTGCCTTTATCCAGGAGGTCTTGAAGAAAACACAGCACATCCGAAACAGAGCACAAGAACGGAACAATGTTCTTATCTGCGCACCATTCCTCAAAGACTCTCCATTTTAGGTTATATAAAGAACGAGTTGAGGCCGCCCTCGCGTTCTGAATCGTCTCAATAACCCTTGGAGGTAATCCGGCTGCACTCAGATTCAACCTCTCACGGGCCAGGCCCAGAGAGCTAACTTCTGAGGGGAGGGATGGAATATTTCTCCCCGCGCTTGTGAGAGGAGATCCCTCACAAGCGTTGGTAACTGCCAAGGCTGGTCGTAGAGCAGTTGCGCAATCTCCGCAACCCACAGTCTCCCCGGCCAGTACGGCGCGATCAGAATCAACACATGTCCGCGCTCCCGAACCCTCCGTGGTGTCGGCTCGATCATGCTCAACGGAGGGAACGCGTACAGTAACACGTCTGGCCACTCGTGGGCTATAGCATCCACACCCAATGGTGCATCGTCGCCAACCAGAGAGAAGAACAGGGGACATTGTGCGTCTTCGCGCGATGCGTAGAGATCTACGGCAGCCTGGCCGAATCTCTGAACATGAGGGTCACCTGGGGGTGGAGTCGCCACTCCCCGTACAGGGGATTCCCTCTGGACAATAGATCCGCTCCCCTGTGCATTATCCCCGGGACATGCGTCGCGCGTAATGACAGGAAGGTCCTGTTGCTCCACATAATCAGTTTCTTCGCTACCCTGTGAAGCGTCTGAGAATGCACTCCTCCCTTCCAAATTATGTAGGCTATCACCGTTGTATTGTCTATCCTGACCAATACGTGATGATCCTTTAGAAAATGCACGAAATGTCTCAGAGCTAGAAACACTGTCAGTAGCTCTAGAAAATGTATGTGCTTTTCTCTCAGAGCGGGAGACCAAACTCCTCTCACTGTCCTGCCCTCGAGCACTGCGCCCCAGCCTGTGAGAGATGCATCCGTCGTCACCACTTTTCTCAGTACGATCGGACCCAGAGGGCATCCTGTCCTGAAAAAAGACGTGACTCTCCAATGACAGAGAGCGCTCGTGCATTCTGGTGAGACGCGTACTCTGCGGTTGAGGCGGCTCTCAGGGCGAATGCCCTGTGACGCTGTCCAGTTCTGAAAATCTCTCATATGTAACAGCCCCAGGGGAACCACGGACACAGTTGAGGCCATCAGACCTAGTAGCCGAAGACACATCCTGAAAGAGACTGATCTCCCTCGTTGGAAAAGAGCGAGGCAGCTGTGAAAAGTCTTGATGCGATCCTCTGATAGGAACGCTCGAAACGTCACAGAATTCAACCTGAGACCCAGGTAGACAATTTCCTGAGACGGAGATAGACAACTCTTCGCTTGGTTTATCTTGAAACCTAATCTCTCCAGATGCGTCACTAGTGTGTGTGTATCGCTCTCTGCCTGGCTTCGGCACGGCGTGCAGATAAGCAGATCGTCCAGATATGATAAAATTCTGATCCCTGATCTCCTCAACGGAGACAGGGCTCCTTCTACACACTTGCTGAATACTCAAGGCGCTAAAGCTAGGCCAAATGGTATTCTCGTATGCTGTGCCCCGATAGGCGAACCTCAGATATTTCCTGTGCGCAGGAAAAATATCTATGTGAAAATATGCATCCTGGAGATCCACCGAGGTGAACCAGTCTCCTTGCCGAATATTTTGACACAACGTTCTGATAGACAGCATTTTGAATTTGTATTTTCTGAGGTGTCTGTTGACGACCCGTAAATCCAGAATGGGACGGAGACCTCCCCCTCTCTTGGGAATCACAAAATAACGGGAGTAGAAACCCTTGTGCCATCTCTGCCCATGAGGTGGTGGTCCGGGGACAATCCATGGGTTCCTCTCTGGGTTGAGCAGAGAGGCATGGGTCCGATTTTCCACCGACTGCCACGCGGAGCCTTCTTTCTCGGGTCTTAATCGAGAACGTAGCGCAGTGCGGGCATCCCTCGGGGTTGGACAGCGCTGCCTGCGCGTGTTTAGCGCCCAGACAGGAGATGCAGAGGCCGTGCGCATCCTTAGCAGAAATCCACATTCCACAAGCACACGGATGTGGAGGGCGACCTTTTCCTCCGGGGCTCTCCGGTTCTATCGCGGTGGCCATGATGGGGCTAGCACTCTCTTCGTACGGTGAGTTCTCACCCAACGTGACAACTGGTACGGAGCTGTGCTGCGATTAGAGAGCTGTCGTTTTCCTTGTCCTTTTGGTGCGTGGTAAGCGCCCAGAAAAACTTGGAAAAAGATAGAGAACTTAAGAGCAAGAAAACTCGTCTTGACACGTTAGTTATCGTACTCTTAAGTGACGAAGTCACTCAACGACCTAAGGAAATTATAGCGTTTGGGACGTTACCTGTCGGCTCCGTCTGAAAACTGTTAAGCAAATAGTTCCCAAAGTCTGCTGAGGACAGCTTCCGAAATCTTCCACGGGGAAGAGAGCGAGAATGACGAAACGGCAGGTAGCTGCGTTTATATACAGGGAGCCGGGACTCCCTGATCGCTGCAGCGATTGGTCTGCCATAGTTGGCAGACGTGGTGTAATTGGTGCTTCCGCGATCGGACACGCCCAGAGGCATTCCCATAGTGAGATACCGAACGAATTTTAGAAAGAGAACTGATGCTGGTAGGCGACATGATAATGACAACATGGCGGATGTAGTACGTCCAGGTTACATATAGAAAATACTTTTGTTGTGAAGTAAATACTTCAAAGTTAAAAATAAGTACCAAAAAAGTCTGCGATTTCGGACGTAGCCATTGTCAAAGAATGGACGCCATTTAAAGTCCCACTCCGATCATATTTTGAGCTATTTGTAAACATTCCCAGTGGTCTTTAAATTATGATTATGCCATTTTTAGCCAAACTCACAAAACCTGTGCCGTTTTCAGGGACTTTGCTTCAGCAGAGCGGCAGTAGCTCATTAGCAATTCGCCTCTGCGTTGTGGGCGGAGCCGTTGGCACGGAGATGACCCTCCCCCTCCCCGTTGCTGAGAGCTCTGTCTCTCCCGCTAGCTTACACCCCTGCAACAAAAATTGAGAGCAATATTGGAGCTATCCAGCCGTACAGTGCGTTTTCGTTTTAAAACGCATAACTTTTGCAACGATTATGCGCTCCTGCCGTCCACATTACTGACCCTCGGCCTCGAAAACGGAGACTGACCCCTTCAGTCGAGTCCGATGCAAGACACGCAAGTGACGCAACCCATAGCAACGAGTCGTGGCAACGACAGCTCGAACCGACAGAAACATACAAGTAAACGTGAATTTTGTCACATTGTCATGTTAATTAGAATCAAATGCATTTTGTTTTATTGAAAACAATATTATCATTGATATTTGTTTGAGAGGGGCACTTTCGATTAATTTTAACAAGCTTGTGGCCCCGCCCAGTGGAGTTACTACGTCACAACTCCAGTCTATTTTAAACGGCATTTTAGCGTCTGCTACTGATTCACAGCCATTTGAATGTAGAAATACTCAGAAATACAACTTTGAGCTTATTTTTCTCAAGATATGTCCTCTAACATAAGAAAAATGCCACAAGAACATCTTAACACCTAGAAAAACATTATTTTCATCGGAGTGGGTCTTTAAGAGCGGAAGCAAATTTTCAGACTTTGAATTAAGATTATCATTGTAATTTTTCACTTCAAGACTAGTAATGTGTGCTAACAAAGTAAATGCAGTACAATGTCAAATTTAAAGTTTTAAACTTGTCAAGAGAATACAGTATTTTATTTTAAAATGTCTTAATTCTATTATAAATGCAATTAAAAAATTGACCAGTAAAAATATGAATGGTTCTAAAAAAGTTTTGTGCACTTTGAAAGCCAAAGAGTGAAGGGTTGAATATGGACTAAAGGTGAGGGGGAAAAAAAAAAAAAAAAATTAACAATATTCATGATAATGATTGTTTCTGATAGAACGTAAGCATTTTGTTCTTCTGTTGTTGGTTCAATAGCCTGTGATGCTTTAAAAACAAATGTATTAAACACTGTAAAATACTTTACATTTGTAAAAACGGTTAAATATGATATATATACCTGTTGAATATATTCTAAACTGTAATTTCACGAGTTCACACTTACATACAATTAAAGGGAATAAAGTATAATGCGTATTTGGCGTGCTGTCCGGGGGGAGGGCTTCGAGCTCGGTTTAGGACGAGAAGGGGTGGTGGAGGGACGCTGCTAAACTGTCAGAGAAATGAGGTGAGACTGCTGAGTCTATATATACGTTTTAATCATGATTGCTGAGTGCTCTCCACCCGTGTTAATTATCTGAACGTGCTTCTCCCGAACTTTGTTAATAAAACATCATTTATTAATGTGATCAAAGCTGAATTTTTACATTTTTTTTTAATTATGTATATATTCATAATGTTAATAATAATAATAATAATAATAAAGTATACTATAAAATTACAGAACATTATAAAATATTGTCATTATTATTATGTTAATATATATATGTGTGTGTGTATGTATATTTTTTTTCTTTTTTTTATGTAATGTTTTTTAATGTTATGTATAACATTATACATAAAATATAATAATACATATAAAATATATTTTGTTTTAACATTATATATATTCTATTATTATTACACCAGTGTAATGACCAAAAAAGAGAGAGAGAGAGAGATAGAAGCTTTTAATCTGTATGGCGATTTCCCATAATTCCGTGGTACCGGAAACGTTCGGGAAGCCTGTGCTGTCGATGCGGAACTGATGAAGACAGTAAATAAAAAACCTTTGGCAACTTGCGCTTCATCTCAACACGGGATTTAAAAGCTGCAAAAATGACAAACGGTATGTTAATAAACTCGTGTTATGAGGTGAACTGTCTGGTGCTCTTTTATACGTGAGAGAGCGATGAATGTTGTCAGTCAGCTGAGCTGTGTGTGTGTGTGTGTGTGTGTGTGTGTGTGTGTGTGTGGACGTGGCTCTTATAGGGCCGCTGCTGGTTTAACATTTGCTAACGTTACTGCAAGCTTTTATGAAGTCACGAGCAAGATATCTTAATGCCGTCTAAATCAAAATGCATTTAAACATGATCGTTGAACGGAACCAAGTGTCGTGGTAATAGACTGTCGGTAGCTAGCAAGCTGAGCTCAACTTTAACAGCTGTAGTGATACAGGCGTAATGTTCTCTGTGTGAACATCATGTCATTACATTTACATCTCAATAGCTGTCAAATGTTCACGTACACATTCTGCTGTTAACATATCAGCCCTCATACTAATAATTTGTTTGGTTGAAACTCACTTGGCAAGTTTAAAAATGCTGCATTAAACGCAATGTTGAGGATTCCCGTTTACATTCTGGATAACTGCCTTAAGAATTTGTTATTTTCTTACTTTGAAAAATGGGAATGTGTTTAAACATTTGTTAGTAGATTAGATTTTTTATGATAGTGGAATAGCAGTTAATGCAGCCTATTATAAATATAAAAAATAAAAATAAACAACATTTAATTTATTAATCACTAATAGTTTACTTTTTAAGTTTTTTTCTTTAATGTAAAAAATATGTATGTAATGACCCAGGAGCCTATTCTGTTAGTTTCTCTAATAATGTTTTATATTTGCTTCTCGTAACAAGGTCTAGCTAATGTAAAAGTCCATTAAAAACAAATATTTGTGAGAGAGGGTTAGCTGTGTTCTTTGTTTTCACAGTGTACTCTTTCGACGGCATTCTTGTATTCGGACTTCTCTTCATTTGCACGTGTGCGTACCTGAAGAAGGTCCCTCGTCTCAACAGCTGGCTCTTGTCTGAGAAGAAAGGTGTCTGGGGAGTATTTTACAAAGGTAAGTGATGTGTAGGACTAGCCTGGGAAAACCCAGACAACTTCCGGCAAATTTAGATTTGCTCTGAAAGTTAGTCTGGCAAAGAGCTCATTCAAGCCCATTTCCAATCCGCCGAAATCGCGGCACCAATCAGAAGCGTTGGGGCGGGCTTTACACGATGACGACAGCGCTGGGATTTTGAACATGATTTTGTAGCCGACATTACAAAGATGGATGCCGCCGTCGAACATCACTCGTTCCAATCAGCTATCGCGTCTGTTTTAAGCCATTTGAACGTTTCCTTTTAGTTAAAAACCGAGCAAAGAACAACACTCGGAGATGTGTCTCCGCCGCTCTGCATACGTCATCTCCTTCATCGCTCTGATTGGGTTTAGGTCTATCCGCGACGTCCGTTGGTGACGCCCCTCTGGAAATGATTTGTCTATGACGCTTTGCCAGACCATAACTCAGTTACAACTGAGAATGCTCTGGTTTTAACCCGGCTAGTGTAGGACCTGCGGCTGAAGACAGTTCTCCTGCAGTGATACTCAGTGATATTTCTTCCTGTTTTCTCTGTAGCTGCAGTGATCGGCTCACGGCTTCACGTTGCTGTGGCGGCGTCCTGTTTGTTCATGGGTTTTTACCTGATTTTTCTGAAATGACCTGGATAAATCTGACTCTTGGACACTGGACTATGGAAAGTGCTGGCAGATGTCGCCCACTCGACGCACAGAGACCCGACTCCACCTGCAGCTTAACACTGGTTCAGGACCTGCTTTCCATTTTTGTAAATGTTTAACTTAAAGATTGGATTTTGGGGGAAGCGGTTATTAGGAAATGGAAATGAAGCACCTACTTAGGGATTCAAACTTCACATCTTTTTGTGCTGTTCTCTCAAACATGCACATGTTGTGCTTGGGCTTACGGGGTTACAGTAAAGAAGGTAGAAACAAAACAATGTTATCTTCTACAATTATTGAATATAAGTTTTTTAAAAACTATTTTAGGTTTTTATTGTCATAACTGGCTTTACTTAAGTTATCCCAAATGTTTATAAAGACCTATTTTTTGCAGCATGATAAAATGACCTAAAACAGTTTTCAGTGTTTCACGTTAAAGTGGGCAAATTGAACAGGAAGCATAAAAGTCATTTAGTTTAATAGTAATTGCAATGTACTGGCACAAAAAAACCATAACATTATTTTTTGATATTACATATGTGTCTAGGGACTTTAATTTTATTATATATGTAAAAGCAATGCTGCGTTCACGCCATGTCGTAAGGTAATTACCTTAGTCTCGAGACGGAGCCATTCACGTCAGCAAACGGCAACACTAACAACTCTTGCATGAATCTACAGCGCTCACATGATGGGACACGGAGGAGCTCGTAGAAAAGTCCTATCTTGCGAGACGTCGAGCTCTGCGAGGAAGTAAACGCTTTGGAACGACCCACACCATGTGATTGCATTCTGAGGATGTGTCTGTTTGATAAATACACAGCTAAATGGACTTCTATAAAGATAAACCACAATAAACATAGACATAGAACAGACTTTTTCTAAAGTGGACATGCCATGGCAAAATAAAAAGCACTACAATTGAAATCTTTAACATTCATGAGGGTTTCAGTCTTATCCTTCCTGTTTAGTGACCATATCATTTATCATAGGAAATCGAACTTTATGTTAAGATTCTGAAAGTTTCTGTAATATAGCCTAAATATATAAACCCTCTTTTCTCGTGTTGTTGCAATTTTGTCTATTACGCAGCACAAAAGTGTAAATGCCAAGTTGTTCTTTTGTATTTATGCATTCAGTTGTGTGTCCTAAATCCAATCCTATCATCATTTCTTCATGTACAAAAGTCAACAATTGAACTAGCCTCTGTAAATGTACATAGTCATCCTCTAAAACTGCTCTATACAAAATTATAGTTGTTGGGTGTTCATATTTGTAAACATGTGGAACATAATAAATAATTGATATAAAACCCTATGCAACACAATACTAATATGTGTGAAGAGGTGTTTCTTGTTCATATAAAGCCTATGACATGGTGATAGCCGATTATTCAGAATGATATCTGCCAATACCAATAGTTTGATCATCTTAAAGGGATAGTTCACCCAAAAATAAAAATTGTCATTAATTTTTCACCCGCATGTCGTTCGAACACAAATGAAGATCTTTTTGATGAAATCTGAGTTTTCTGTCCCTCCATTGACAGCTACGCAACTACTACTTTGACGCTTTAAAAAGTTCATAGAGAGATTGTAAAACTACTCCATATGAATTGAGCGAGCCAACATTTCTGAAGAAAATCAATTGCTTTATATGATGACCAGATTGAATTTAGGCTTATATTTACATATAAACATTCATAACACGTAATGAACCTCATTGGTTCTCACACGGGAACATGCTTGAGCTTCTGTTTACCACAACTGAGGGCTGTTCCATAAAACAAGATTAGAATACAAGCCAGGCTTATTTTGGTAAGTCAGACTTATTGTTGGTTGATTCTGTTTCATAAAGCAAACTTAAAACAGTTCAAACTCAGTTACTCGGGCAACTTATGCTGGGAAACTAACCTGGTCCATAGGGTTGTTGCGTAAAATATGCTAAGAAAAGCAGGGATTAAAAATAACATGAATATTGAACAGAACAATTTTTTAAGAAACCAGATATAATAAAGATAGAAAATATAGTTTTGGGTATAGGACCTATGCAACCTAATAAAGATGACTTATACTTATTTACAATGCTGATAATTACAGCTTTTAATGCAATCATTTTTTTTTTGGAGAAAGCAAGAATCCCCAGTTTTAAATAATTGGTTATAGATTTAGTTTCTAAAGTACACTATGGAGAGGATAACATTTTGAAAAGATATGTGCACTGCAACCTTCTCATTTGCATGTTGCACCAAGGAAAAATAAATATGGAGCTACATTCAAAAATTAATAAACGGTTTGAAGAAAAAAAAGATAACTGTCAGTTTAGCATTTTTATTTTATTTCCCCAACAGTTTTATTTATTTAATTATTTATCTCATCTCACATTTAATTATTTATATAGTTATTTATGCGGGAATATGTGTATTTATTTATGTCTTTATTTGCATGTTTATTTATATATTTATCTATGTCAAATTTTGTGGATTTATTTATATATACATATTTATTTATTTATTTATTGTTTTTGCAGGTTTCATCCTCCATAGTTACTCTCAAAGATATGTCTGATATTGTGATGATTTAGTTTGAATGATTAAAGTAGGCCGATATATAACTCTTCTTCTTCTTCTTAATGACATGTCAACTCTAGAGGTCCAGAGGTCAAACTCCTTATATAGGCTATAATGTGATGGGTTACATTAGGTCAATTCAAATTTCTGTAATGATAGCCAAAGAACTGACTTTGCAAAAATCTTCATAGATGCCATAAGATATAGTCCATATATACAATTAAAACATAAATATTATATTATTAGCTGTGTATTTAAAGATTTTAAAGATTAACGCATTCTTATCCTGAAATAAATATTGTATTTGCAGCTGCTTGTGTGTCGAGGCTTTCGTTTGCACTTTTGACCAGCAGATGTCCGCAGCGTTCAGTGTTTTGAAGCATTTTTTCATATTAAGAAATGGTCGTTTCTCCAATCACTTACCTAGTGATTAAAATAAAGTTGGAGAATGGTGATATTTGTTGTAATTGTTGTTTCGTATTTTAAATGTGATATGAAGTAGGCCTATTAGCCTAAATTAATAATAAATTTATGGTGTGGACGGGAATGGGATTCACCAAATGTTTTACGCAGACTCTTTGTGGCGTAAAGATAATTGAAATAACAAATATATATTTATCTCACTGATTACTTTGATTTCAGTGACTGTAAAAGTTTACCTCGGTAAAGGCTTTATGTGGGTCCAAAAACAACGTCATGTTGTAATTGTTACTTTTCTCACCGATTCGTTTGTGATGATCTCCGTAGGCCTACTCCCGTTTTAGTAGCACTTCAACTTTACTATTACTATATTATTATTTACTATTATTATTAGACTAGCCTACTATTGGAAACATTGTCTTACAAAATGTTTGTATTCCCAATAAATATTTAGTTTTAATGACGACACGGTTGGAATTTTTCATCTTGACAAGTATCAAAACAACGCATTTAATCGTTAACTGCTGTTTTAAACTGGTATCTGAAAACATAATATATTTCAATGTCCACTAGGAAAGAAAAAGATAAAAAAAACATATATTTTATATGTAGCCTATTAATATTATTGCTAGGGAAGTTCCATAAACTGGCTCCAAGCCTAATAGATCGATTGATGTATAAGGTAAGCCTTTCCAATTGTATATAGATTTATATATTTTTCAACTTTTATATCTTTACATATTATTTTATTGTTCATCTAATATAAACAGTTGCTGTCGCTTAGGTTCTCGTTCTCGCGAGGTTTGCGGAGAAGTCCCGAGAGTTTCCCTTATGTCGTGACGTCAAGCGTGTTCGTCAGAGGAGAACCTGTAACAGAAAAAAAGGGAAAGAAATCCAAGAAGTCCGCACCAGAAATCTCACGCTCTGCCACCCAGCGATCCTCAAGGATCAGAGTTGGAGTTCGTGCACGATCTTCAGCGCCAGTGCATGTTGACTGATGTCCTCTGATGCACGAGGACAGCTCTGTGAACGCGGAGCTCGCGCTTTTGTTTAGTTAGTTTGTGTGTGTGTGTGTGTGTATCAAAGGACTGAGATCAGGAGAGCAGCAGAAGTTTCCACTCCTCTACAGGAATGTCCCAGAAGGAGAGACCGAGTTTCTATCGACAGGAGCTCAATAAGACCATATGGGAGGTGCCGGAGCGGTACCAGAGTTTATCGCCCGTGGGTTCTGGAGCTTATGGATCCGTATGGTAAATATCTTTACTGGAGAATAATATCGTGCGTAAAGCTCTTGCATAACCAGTTCTGGCCGCTCGGGCCTCTCGCGTTTGATCCACAGTGTGTTTTCTAGGTCTGTTTGTGGAGAGTCATGTTGCAGCACTGCAAGTTGAGCCAGAAAACACTCTTTGCAAACCGAGAACCTGAACGGGCTTGCACTCTTAATACGATTGCATTGGATTTTTTTTTTTTTTTTTTTTTTGCTTTGCTTTGCAGAAGTCACTGTCGGGTGTCAAATGGCGAATGTTCAGTGTATTTATATATATTGAACATATAATGCATGCATGTGTGAGATACGTATTCTTTGCACGATGTACATTAAAGCAGCAACATGCATTTTACCATCATTAAGAAAAAGTAATTCGATTACTTCGTAATTAATTAATTAATTACACCCAACACTGGTTTTATTAGTTGTCGGATATGTTATATAAAAAGGCAACACAAAAGTAATATATAGTAAAATATAATTACTTTTCTTAATAAATAATATAAATTAATGCACAATTAATAATGTAAATCATAGTTATTTATCATTGTACAAAATCAATAAAAATAATTAAAATGTATTTATAACTAATTAAATGTAATTGTAATTAACTCTAATAAAAATAGGCTAATCTTTAATTAAAAATAGAATTTTTAAATAAGTAATGTGAATTAATAACATATTTTAATCTAAATGTGCAGCGCAAGTCATATAGTGTACATAAAATTACAATGATTATAATTGTGTGCTTTGGGACATGGCTTTTAATGGTGAGACTTTTGTTTTTGTAATCTCAAAAATAAAAATCTGGATTTAGATTTATTGGCCAATATATCGGCTTTAATTCAAATATAAATAATTATCGTGTATCGGCCAAGATTTTCATATGGGAGCATCCCTAATATATGTATACTCTTTGTGAGAGAAATTTAGCTGTAGCCAAAAATTGTAATGTTTCAGTGAAGGAGTCGGACCATGAGGACGGCATGATGTCACTCTCGGCTCCGAGTGACTCATAATTCCAGGATTAGGTGGTCGTCTCAGTCCTCACCACTGATCTGGGTCAGGCATGCTTGTGAGGACTCCTGTTAGAAACCTGTGCTAAATATTACATCATTTACATGAGTGTCTAGATTAGTGGTTTTCCCTCCAGGACCCAGATTTTACATTAGACATCAAATGACTCAAAATGGTATGAAACCTCTGCATGCAATGCATTGATTGTGCTTGTGTCAGCAGCGTGTGTGTTGGGCTAATGAATAAGAGAAAACCGTTGGCCATGTGGCTTGGGGGGTTTCAGGAAGGAAAAGCCAGCATTGCTCAAGCCACAGGTCTGGAGGACAGTTCTTTTTTCCTGGACAGTCCCTAATAATGTGGGCGGATCCGGTCCTAGCGGTGTCCTCTGTCCGGGATATAAATAGCGCTCCATTGTGTGTGTTCCCAGGACATTTCAGTCTGGTAAATCAAGCAGTTCAGGTCTGTTCAACGCCAGTCATTCCTGCTCCTGCCACGTGTTTCTGGGCACACAGGAAGCTCTCTGTGTGTCGGGCCGAATAGAAAGACACTACTTATAACCCCGTCACGAGAACATCTTAAAGTCAGCATGAAACTGAATAGTCGTTTCTTCTCTATTGTGTGACGTACAGGTGAAACTCGAAAAATTAGAATATTATTCATTTATTTCAGTTATTCAACTTAAAAGGTGAAAATAATATATTATATCGACTCATTACATGCAAAGTGAGATATTTCACGCCTTTATTTGTTATAATTTTGATGATTATGATTCACCGCTTATGAAAACCCCAAATTCAAAATTAGGATATTGTGAAAAGGTTTTCATGGGTGTAAGCCATAATCATCAAAATTACAACAAATAAAGACTTGAAATATCTCACTTTGCATGTAATGAGTCGATATAATATATTAGTTTCACCTTTTAAGTTGAATTACTGAAATAAATGAACTTTTGCACCATATTCTAATTTTTCGAGTTTCACCTGTGTACGAGTGAAACTGCTTCTCGAACAAGAACATTTTTTTTTAGTGCGGGACTGTTGTTAAACACGATTAATTAAAAAAATTGGGTAACACTTTACAATAAGGTTAATTAGTTATTGTATTAACTAACATGAACTAACATTGAGTAATATGTTCTTTACTGTATTATCAGTTCGTCTTTGTCAATGTTAGTTAATAAAAATACAGCTGTTCATTGTTTGTTCATGTTAGTTCACATTGCATTAACTAATGTTAACAAATACAACCTTTGATTTTAATAATGTATTAGTAAATGTTGAAATTAACTAAGATTAATAAATGCTGTAGAAGTATCGTTCATTCTTAGTTCATGTTAAAGGAGAACTCTGGTCAATTTTAACATTGAGCTCATTTTTTGTACATTTGGAGTGCTGTCAGTACAGACAAAAACGACAAAAGTCGGTGTTGCCTACACCGTGTTATCCTCTTTTTAAAGTTCGCACCCTGTTGACTTCAATGGGGCAAGTTCTAAACCTGCGTTTAGCCTCTTAACAACCTGAATGTGTCATTACAAGTGCACAGCCATGCGAGTGGTGTTATTAAGAGTGACCACGGTCAATCTGACTGCAGTAGATGTGAAAGATATTAATAAAAATGATGTTAATTCAGCCAGCTCACATACTTGTATTTACTTCCTGTTTTCGTTCGAAGTCCACAGTAGTCGATTGTCGAGTGCGCACGCGCGCGCGATCATTAGTTATATTAGTTACCAATGATCGCGCGCGCAAACTCGACAATTTCCCGATTTTTGTCGTTTTTGTCTGTACCGACAGCACTCCAAATGTACAAAAAAATGAGCTCAATGTTAAAATTGACCGGAGTTCTCCTTTAACTAATGTAGTTAACTAATGTTAAAAAATGAACCTTATTGTAAAGTGTTAACAAAAAGGTATACCTTAATATCGTTCTGATATCTTCAACAGAAGCATATACCATGGATTGACAGAATGTTCTGTGAATTTCCGATTCATTAGCCGCTATAGGTAAATAACTAGCGGAATAACAAAATGGAGTTAACAATAAAACCATTTGCACTACAAACAAGTGTGTTTATAATTACGACAAAACATTAAAAATAATGTGGTAAGAAATACCATTAAGAAGCATTATTTCCCGAAAGCATTGTAAGTCAAAGTTGATCATTGAACAATTCCCACCAATGGTCTCTACGGTTAACTTAGACCTGCAATGCTTTTGGGAAACTGCTCTGTTTTGTACAGCTAAAAATAACTGAAAGCCTCGCACATTCAATTTACAAATTGCCTTTTACATCAAAAATACGGTGGATAAGTTATTGATAAAAGTCTATTAACATATAGACCATATGAATTTTTTTGGGGGGGTTTTCGGATCCCAACTGTTACTCACTGTACTAAATATCATGCCTCCCGCCCAATCAAATTCGAGAACGGGATATACAGGTTACCAATGCAGTATTGTTCAGTGGACTTTTTTTTTTTTTTTTTTGTTAGAGGTGTGTTTTATTGGAGCACCAGTGGAATTACTAATCTGCGATTTCATGAAATTCCCGGCTGTCCCACATTGTTGAGTTCACAAGTCTTGTTGTTTGGAAGAATCAGGAAGATCTGGATTCTGACTGGAGAAGATTGGGAGTTTCTCTTGGAGTGGCTGAATCAAAGGGAAAATCCATGTATTTAAAAAGTTTGAGTGAAGAACAGTGTTGTTTATCATCCGAGCGCATCTGTGGAGAACGTGACGTACGCCAGCTGAGCAGAAGCACGTTGTTGTCAGTGTGTTTCTTCAGTCAGAGCGGAGTGTGATCTAGGACAGGAACGCAGCGGTTGAGTCACGGCGCTCTTCATTGGAAACTCCTTTGGTCTACTTCCGTCCTGTTTTTCTTGCCCTGGCACTATTTCTTCATGACCTAGACAAGGTCGAACTGAAGACACAACTGTCTCCCGATACTGTGCTAAAGGCACATTCCAGGTTCAATATGTAAAATAGTTTTTCTTCATTCATGAAAATAACAAAAATCGAGTTTACAGAGTCAGACTCCCATTGAAAATGCTTTTTAAATGTTTATTTTTCTTTCTTTTTTTAAAAATAGAAAATTTAGTGAAATGGATCAGTCAAAGATATATTTGGTGGTGGTATTCAAAATTAACATTGATATGGGCACATATACACTGTAAAGTTTCAGGGTATAAACTTAAAATAAAATAAGTATAAGGGTTTTTTGTCGATGGATTTTTGAATCAAAATGTGAAACTAAGATAATTTAAAGTCATAATGAAACCGAAATTGCTATAATCTTTTTTTCTTTATTGTGACTATAGGGGTGTGCGATAAATATCATCTAAGATAATATTGTGATTGTTGTTTTAACAATGTGTAATTATATTGAGTGTGTCCCACACTTTACAAAAACACACCTAGAGAGCGCACGCACTACGTGATGTGTTAAGAATTAGGGGTGGGAATCTCTAGGCACCTCACGATTCGATTCGATGCTAAATCGATTATCTGAATCTTTTTGTGTGTGTGTGTGTGTGTGTGTGTGTGACTATAAATACTTTGCTTTAAAAGTACAAAGTAATGACCCATAAAGAATTAACGTACAATATATTTTATTAACATTGCAAAGAACCAACAGGAAAATAAATGTGTGCCTGAACTAGCAGCATTCTTGTAGTAAATTAATAATATAACAACGACCGGTACAACCGAGTGTTTTTCCTCCTCTGGGTGGAAACGCGTCATATGGCTTCTCATATTTGTCGTGTTTCCGAAATATTTTAGTTTGATTCTACAAAGCTTACAACTAGTGTGACTCTTGACTGTCCAGCTCCTTTCCCCCTTCACCTTCAGAAGCCAAAATATTTCCACACGTCAGCTTTTAACGAGTGTGTTTGGACCTTGCGCGCATAGACAGAATAAGAAATGGACAGAGCGATCTCATTGGAACTCAGTTGAGACAGTTGAAGCCCATTTTTAGCGATTTCTGAGCACTTCCGTTCCTGACGCGCAGACTCAAACCGACTCAAACTAAGCTTGATGACGTGAGCAACCTGTCTGACAGACGTTACTCTTCTAGTAGCTGTGCGTGAAAATTGCCAACGTTAATCTTGCAGAGACGGGGAACTTGAGCAAAGAGTTCTTTGGCGTGAGTGAGCAGGAGTAAGTATTCCGTTGCTTTTATGGACTCATTATCTATGGGCTTCTCCCTTGACGGGACGTCCCCCCGATCGCCTGCGAGCTTCTCCTCCTGTCTGTACGGTCATTTCTGTACAGCGCGACAGAGAGTCGAGTGGTTATGATGCAATCGTTAGCCTATTTTTACTAAATCTGTTTCTACGGGGCCATAATGTAACATAGAAGGTAATGGAGCCATTTATACATTGTCGTGTTTCTTTAGAAATAAATAATGGACAAATGGAGTCTTTAAACGCCTCAGATGTAAAGTTATTCGCTGTCAAAGTGACGCCAAAATGAATGGGAGTCAATGGAAATGCTAACGCAAGTGAAGTTCTGCTACAACATGGCGGCACCCGGCCGGCTTCAACTTCCGGTCGATGGATAACCCCCTTGCTTGCGCGCCATCGCGTCTCTGTTATGTGCACGCCACAGACGGTCCGGGCACTGCACTTCCGCGCTTCAGATTTCCGTCTTTTGCGTTCCGTCAATATTACGTTATTATAAATGTATATAAAAAAAAAAAATAAAAAAAATAAATAGATTTTTGACATTTGTGAATCGATTCAGAATCGTCCGCATCGCGATGCATCTAAGAATCGATTTCCCCCCCCCCACCCCTATTAAGAATCCCCCCCAATATTCAAGATAACGGGGCAAAAATACCTCTGTATGTCTTTTATATTTATATAATTTAATATAGTTAATATCCCACGAAGAGTGCCGTTTTTTTGTCCGAATATCAGCATGATTAATGTGATATTGATTTTATACAACAGTTCAATAAACAAGAAGTTAATTTTAAAGGGGACCTATTATGCCCCTTTTTACAATATGTAATAACTTCCAGGCGTCCCCAGAATGTGTCTTTGAAGTTTCAACTCAAAATACCCCACAGATCATTTCTTATACCATGTTGTAAATGATTTTTGAGTGGAAGGATAAAAGGAAGAACATGCTTTTTTCGTGCATGTATCTTTAAATGCAAATGAGCTGCTGTTTCCCACCCCGCTTTCCAGCCTCGGACACTTTGCCAAAAGCTAAAACATCTGTTTGGTTTTGATTATCATTGCAGTTCTTCATCATTAACGTTTATTATCAGCATGCGTTTTTAAAGGCTCGGTCTGAACTTCGGATATATGGTTTTCTGAGCCGCATGCGCACAGAAAGCTGAATGTCAGACGGCGCGTCCTGTGAGTATTACACTAAGTTTTCTCTTTATGTTATTGCACTTAAACTGTCAAATACACACAAGGTTGTGTAAAAAAAAACAAAAAGTTAACAAACTCAGTCGGTTATGTCTGTGAACTAGGGCTGCATGATATTGGGAAAAAATGACATTGCGATATTTTATTTTTCGGCAATATATATTGCGATATGAAACCAATTTCACCAGATGACTTGAATAGCTTTGGGAAGAATGAATCATTCTAGAATCATTTTGTAATGGAGTAAATCTGCATAGAAAGTAATAAATAGATAAATAATACAATAGAACAAAGATATCAATTAAATAAACAGTGCTTTATTTTTTTTTAATTAATGAATTAATTAATAATCAAATGTAAAATAACACTGCATATTCTTCTTCACTGTATAAATGAAATATAATGAATTATCTTTGTTAAAGCAGCAAAAGTCATTTTCTCTTTCTCTTTTGTTGTTTGATTAACATTGGTTTGCTGAGAGTGTATGTTAAGACGAATGCAGGGATCCAATATAATGAATGATATGCATCCGTTTTCTTTCTCAGTTGTTTACTGTTATTACTACGATCCCTATACTTGACTTCGCACGTCCTGCGATGTGACTATCGTGGATGCGCACACCGCGATATCGATGCTAAACGATACATCGTGCAGCCCTACTGTGAACAAAAAAGTATCGATGAAAGCTGATGATGATCTATGGATGTTGTTTATAGGCTGTTCATGGTTTGAGTTAATAGAGGATAACCAGAAATGGGACTTTTCCTGTGCTCTGTGGTGGTTTCCCATGTTTCACAATCAGCACTGAGTCATTGGCTCGACTCTCTCTCTACTAGATCTTTCTTTTGGATTAGACCCAGCATGCATGTTGTGCTGTCTTCTAGCAGATATCACTGGCTAACTGTACCTAATGTTCAGTCTGTAGCCGTCTGTTCACAATGCGTGTGTAAGTAGATATCCACACCCATTAGCGTCTGCAGTGGAGAGACTTCAGCTGTGCCTAGATCCCTCGTCCAGCTAGTGTGAGTCACGCACTGCTCCTTATGTAAGAGTCTAGAAGAGGGACATCAGTGCAAGACTCGGCTATAAAGCTGTACACTCACTGTTGGCATTGTGTGTCTGTCAAAACTGTAGCATGTCTGAGCGTGATTTATCCTAGCAAGTCATTTCAATACTTTTGCGTCGCAAAGATTTGCATGTGTTCCTTCACATGGCCACACATTTTTCCAAGGGTGTGATCTGATGGTACAGTGTGTCCATGCAAAAAAAAAAAGAAAAAAAATTAAATTGTTATACTAGTTTACAATATGTTTTAATGTATTTTTGATCAAATAACTGCAGCCTCAGTGAACAAACATAATATATATATATCCTGCGTGTATTTGTGTATTAGTTTTTCTAATATTTTGAATTAGCTTTCATTTTTATATATTTTTTTAGTTGTCATGATAATTTGTATGTGCTTTTGTCATTTTATTAGTCTAAAATTTTTTTTTTTAATAAGGTTTATTTCAGATTTAGTTTTTCCCCCCAGTTAATAATTACAGTGCTTCAACTTAAACATATTTTCAGGCATCATTTTTTTATTTTTGCAACTAATATTTTATTTCAATTAACCGGAGTGTTTTTAATAGTTTTAGTTTTAAGTTTACCATAATAAACCTTGTGTATATTTTTCGTATGTATTTATGCATACAAAAGTTTTACCCACATTTTTATATTAGAGTGATTTCTGAAGGATCATGTGACACTGAAGACTGGAGTAATGATGCTGAATTCAGCTTTGATCACAGGAATTAATGGGAATTTGATCACATGTTTGTTGTACTGTAAATGGCTATTGTTTCCATTATGGTGTCTTGTGGGTTTGTGTGTGACAGTGTGTTATTATTTGTCTGGGCGGGCAGACGCTTTGGCGAGGTGTGTTCTTAGGAGAATGGTAATAGTGCAAGAATCTCAGGCTCCTCCATCTGCAAAACTGGCCTACACACACTTCCCGGAAAGCCTGTTGGCTCTCCTGACCGCAGAAGCCTGAGCCGCCACGGCCACTGCTCCTCCATTGTTCCAACGCTTATGTGGAAAATGGGATAGGGGCCGGAGGCTGTTTGGTATGATGACCGTTTTCTTAGCCATGCTTTGTGAATTGAGCATTGTTTTGTAATGTAGATGATTAGTTGAAATTGTAAATAAGAATTACATATACATGATTATTCTTATATTAATAAAAAACAAAATGTGTATATATACGGTATATATATATTTAACAAAATATGCATAACCATTACCAGATTATGCTTATATTATGATTTGTAGAAATCTGAAAATTACAGTTTGGCCTGTATTAATCAGATTTTTAGATAGTGGTTGTATAACCAATATTGTTTTTTTGATGACAAATGCCAATAATCTTAGAGAGCCGGATGGACAAGGGTGAGATTCACTGGGGGACTCTAGTTGGGAAGATTTAACTATCCTTTCAGATTTATTTAAAAATAAAATCATCTATAATAACATTAAACATAGGAGGTGGGCGATATGACCAAAATCTTATCACAATATAAGTAGTTTTATTTCATAGGTAATTTTACTTTAAATAAGTTTTTTATATACCGTAAAAACGTTTGATACAATTGAAATTAAGTAAAAAACAACAACTCTGAACTGAAGACAAGGTAACAATCAGTAATAAAAAAAGAATAAAGAAAATATTTACAAGCAATAGAACAAAGACCTACCTGACAACTTCAATCACTGAATAAGAAACATTACATACTTTGTATAAGTAATTTAATACGCTGAAAAAACACTGTATCATAGTGTATGTGTAAATTAACTGTAAAACTGAATACACTGATCTAATATACTGATACATATGCACTCTCTCAACTGTTTACATTCACTTATAGGGGTAATCTTTTGACATGTATAACATGTCATTGCACTATAAAATTATCTTGTAAGTTTCAGAGCTCAAAGCTTTCTCACTAGTCCAAAACCAGCTTTTATTTAAACCAAGCTCAGAAAAAGACTCGTTTCAGATTTTGTCACATTATTACGCCATAGTGTGACGAAAGATCAACGTCTACTTCTACATCATCGCCTCTTAAAGGGTTAGTTCACCCAAAAATGAAAATGATGTCATCAATGACTCTCCCTCATGTCGTCCCAAGCCCGTCAGACCTCCGTTCATCTTCAGAACACAGTTTAAGATATTTTAGATTTAGTCCGAGAGCTTTCTGTCCCTCCATTGTAAATGTATGTACGGTATACTGTCCTTGACCAGAAAGGAAATAAAGACATCATCAAAGTAGTCCATGTGACATCATTTTTGGGTGAACTAACCCTTTAAGGTCCAGGTCGCTAGTGGGATGTCCCACTACTGTTTGCCTGGTAACATTTATGAACGACATTCACGGATGTCATTCCAGTGTTGTTGACAGACAGTGAATCCGTTTTCCTGTGAGGTTGCTAACGGTACATTTATTCACTACATCTGATCATTTATACGGTTTTATTTGATGTCATGCATGTAACACATTTCAACACAAATGCGTTAATAGTTAAATTTACAGATTTAACCCTATTTGCAATCCCCACAATCTCAGATACACTTTTCCCAGCATCATTTTTCTTAAATATGTCCCTGAAGTCCCGTGGGCAGAGGCAAATCATATAAAATTGGAAAATGGTCCATGGTCTTTCCACCATGTTTTTCCTGAGAGGAGAAGGATGCTGATATTTAAGGCTTTCCAAACAAAGCACATTCTGTGTTATTAAATCTAGACGGTTGTAAAAAGGCATGTTTTTGGAGGAGGGAGGCGTATGAGAATCTAATTTGCATATGATAATTCATGTTCTTACTCTTGCTGTATGAAACGTACCACTTTTGTTATGGTAACGGAGCATTTTATGCGTTTAAAACCAGTTATTCCAGCTTTTTAGTAATGTTCTTGTTTCTTTCCTACACATCAGTGCTTGTGAATCTAGGAGTCTCCTGTAATCTTGTGGCCTGCGATGTTGATCGAATCCATAACATGGTGTTCTTTTTCCCCACAGCTCCGCGTTGGATGCAAAGACAGGCCTGAGGGTCGCAGTCAAGAAGCTGTCCCGGCCCTTCCAGTCCATCATCCACGCCAAGCGCACATACAGAGAACTGCGGCTGCTGAAACACATGAAACACGAGAATGTAAGAAAGATGTTTTAAAGGGATAGGTCACTTTGAAATTATTTTTTGATATGTTTTAGCTTACCTCAAGGGCATCCAAGATGTAGGTGTCTTTGTTTCCGCAGCAGTTTCAATTTTGATATTTTTAGGTCAAACCGTTCTTGTCTGTCAGTCATATAATGCAGGTCTATGGTCACCACCTCAAAGAGCATGCACAGAGAAGTCCAAATTAAACATGATTTAATGACTCGTAAATGTAAGTACACATTGATGGCCTAAGACACGAAACGAGCGGTTTGTGTGAGAAAACGAACAGTATTTATATCGTTTTTACCTCTTGTAAACACAGCCACGTCCAAGTGATCTGAGGGCGCCGGCGCTTCGGTCTGGAAGTGATCTCTCGCGCGTGTACGTCACTCATTGTTTACACAGATTTTGGAAGTTTTACCTTTCACTGTGAAGATCTAAACATATTTAGATGTACAGGAAATCGCAATGGAAGATGATTTCGATATATCAACAGACAACGTTCCGGGGCTTTCCGGCGCTTGCGCAGACCGAAGCGCCGGCGCCCTCTGAGTACGTTACTTGGACGTGGCTGTGATTACAAGAGGTAAAAACGATATAAATGCTGTTCGTTTTCTCACACAAACCGCTCGTTTCGTGTCTTAGGCCATCAATGTGTACTTACATTTACGAGTCATTAAATCATGTTTAATTTGGACTTCTCTGTGCATGCTCTTTGAGGAAGTGACCATAGACCTGCATTATATGACTGACAGACAAGAACGGTTTGACCTAAAAATATCAAAATTGAAACCACTGCGCAAACAAAGACACCTACATCTTGGATGCCCTTGAGATAAGCTAAAACATACCAAAAATTAATTTCAAAGTGAACTATCCCTTTAACTCCTCTTTTTCCCAAGTAAGATTGCGCTGACTGTATTTCTAGTTCTCACAGAGCTTGCATGCGCCTCATGATCTGTGATTTCCTCTCCTTCCACTTTCATGTCTCTTAAGCAACCTCACTTCCTCTGCCGGCACGGATCCCAGTGGGGGATTCATCCGTGCGTTATGAAACTCTATTGATTATTGTCTGAGAGCTAATGAGGGCGTGGGGAGAGATTATGCACTATTACTGCATAGTGTGCTGCGTTACCTGCAAGATCATAAATGCATAATGTGAAATATTTGCTTTTTAAAACAGTTTTGTGACCGATCTCTGTAATGCCGTGTTCAAAATGCCTAGATCAAAAGTGCATTTAAGAGCTGCTGTTTTTCAGCAGGCATGCAGTAGTTCCTATGCGATTTTCTCATTTATTGCCTGCTTTTGTCAAGGCACTCACCATGTTTTTGCATAGAAAACACCCTTCATTTATTTTTTTGCCTTCTGGCCAGAGTCCACGAATCTGTGCTGCCTCTGTTTGAGCGTGGGTGAAACTCTATGCTGGATCACAGCCACCTACTCGCTCTCTATTCCCCTCTCTCTCTCCCTCTCCCTCCACTTTCCTTCATGCACGCACTTTCAGGTTCCCTGGCTCTGTCTCTCTGTCTCACAGATGTTAATGCTTAATAACCCTCAAATCACCCTTTTTCATATTGAAACCAGTGGCATCAACTGGCACACGAGCTGCGAGCGAGTTTTTGTTCTTACTCTATTTTCTTTGTGTGCAGCGAAATATGATCTCTAAAGCTATATAACGACACTATCTTTCGCAAATATAGGCTACATAAAATACTGTACTGGAGCGAACTATCTGCCCACTTATTACACACTAACAACATATTCTTACTAAATCTGACCGAATCCATGTAAAATAAAAAGTATAATTTTTATATTGATCTATAGCATTTGTTATGAAATGTAGCAACCTGCACATTTAGAAACTATAGCTACCACAATTGTAATGTAATATAAATCTCTATTGAAAAATATATTTCATTAACCGATTATCTATTATAAATTCTACACAAGTTAGTCAAAATTTACCACAATAGATACTAGGGTTGTCACGGGACCAAAGTTCCAGTAGTCGGTACCAATATCATTACAATTTTACGTTTCTCGGTACCAATTTCGGTACCACAGCAAAATCTGTTGGAACTATTTAGCTATTTAATTTAACTATTTGAAAAATAAATATTAAATTCAATGAGTTTATTATTTATGATGGTAATCTGGTAGACTGAAAGCCGCCGCCTGTAAGCGGGGACCGAATATATCCCGTACTCTGTACTTACCTGATGCTGCTTCACTGTAAAGCTGCTTTGAAACAATCTGTATTGTAAAAAGCGCTATATAAATGAAGGTGACTTGACTACCGGTACTACAGAAATGCTGGTATCGTCATATTTAAAAAAAAATTGTACTGATACCGGTACTTTTGACAACCCTAATGGATACAAAAAAACTTGATACATTCTTGTATGGGTGGTCATAAGTAGTTTAAAAAGCTTTCTCATTTATGTTGGCGCAAGATGGTGTTTTCTCCTCTTTTCATCCGTCTTTTTAATTTATGTGGCGGTTTTAGATCGTGTTTGACTTTCTGTTGACACAAACACCAGCAGGTTCATTAGGCTGCCGTCACTTTAAGACCGAATGCAGGATCCAATATACTGTTACACATGTGTTTTCTTTCTCAACTGTTTACGTTCACTTCAGACATAAATGACTGTTTACAAGGATATTTTGACATAATTCTGTGTATTTGTCCATTAAAGTGTTAGAAGGTGCGAAAGAGAACAGCCCAGCACAGAAAACAAGTGCCGAATTGAGTTCCCTTTCGCGTCGTCTTGTGCTTGAATGGTTTAAAACCAAATTAAAATAAGCTCACAGGACTCAAAAGCGGAATCAAATGTTTAATTTTATAACAAGTTTTTTCCCCCCGATTTTTCGATTCTCAACTCTATTCATGATGATCAAGTTTGCAATTAATTCTCAATGACACAGTCCTTAAAGGTGCTCTATGTAACTTTTCTACTAAAATGAATCCTTTTTTTATTGCCTGTGTGTGAAGGGGTTGTAATCACACATTAAAATGATCCACTTGTCGAGTTTTGCTATTACCTCTGAAGGCCAGTATTCCTATTTCTATGTGAAGTCTCCGGGTCGGATTTACCGCGAAATCCATCGGATGTGACGTGCACGCGCTCCCGAGCCTCTCTCCTTATATACAGTCTATTGTAGACGGTCAGGGAGTTACGTCTGGTTAAAGGCGCACGTTTTTCGGCTTATATCTCAGGCAATCTTTTATCAATATTCCCAAGACTCTAATCGTTCGTAGTGCTGGACGGGGCCTTTCCAACGAGCCCACCCCCGAGGTCCAACTCGCCCGGCTCCCCGAGTTATAGCCGTTCGAAATCGGGGGTCCCAGCGAACGGCGATCCGGTAGGGGGCATCCCCGAGGCCCGCCACTCTAGCGTTCGGGCAAGGGTTCCCCTGGGACCTCCTCCCCCGAATTTGAGCTCTCTGGGTCTTTGCGTTCCAGAGATACGAGCAATTTTCTTCTGAGATCGTGACGTCACCGGCGTCCGCAATTTTGCAGCGCGCCCGATGGTTTTCTGCTAATATCTCCGCGAAAACACCACCAAAAACTATGGAGCTTATATGGTTCTTTTCAGCTCGACTAGATGGTCCCAACGAGCTCGGTGCTCGCCGAATCCGTCTAGTATTCGCCGAGATATTTGCATAATAGACGGTATTGTCTATGAGTTCGAGCACCAGCGCTCTTGTAAAATTTGGTTGCAATCTGAAAAAACACCACTAGAGGCCGCTAAAAGTTACATAGAGCACCTTTAAACTGTGCGTTTTTTATAATTCTGTTCTTTTGATCTTTCTATTCATCAAAGAATCCTAAAAAATGTATCACGTTTTGACAGAAATATGAAGCATTACAACTTTCCAACATTGATAATAATCATAAATGTTTCTTGAGGGGCAAATCATTATATTAGAGTGATTTCTGAAGGATCATGTGACACTGAAGACTGGAGTAATGATGCTGGAAATTCAGCTTTGATCACAGGAAAAAAAAACATTTTAAAGTAGCCTATATTCATATAGAAAACTGTAATATTTATCTTTTAACCGTATTTTTGATCAAATAAATGCAGCCTTTCAAAACTTTTGAACAATTGTGTAATCAATAGTAGCCAACGATGGCCAAGGTACATGAATGTTACCATGGGCAGAATAGTAAGTCATTTTAAGCCAAAATGGGGGTCAACAAGATTCAACAAGACATCTTCACCCGGCTATACCCAATGTTTAGATCCGTTGTGGTATTTATGCAAATTAGCACATACGTAATTAGATTATGCACCGTTTGTCCATGTTAACAAACAATTAAAAAAAACTTGTAATACATTTTTTGTTTGTCTTGATATAAGTAATCAACTCAATCAACTTTCATGATGATGTCTAAAGGTTCAAATTTTTACCCTATTCACGTGAGGAAAAGAGTGAATAGGCTATATTTGGGTCTTTTCGAAACTTTCCCCTAATGGGATTCTTCTGGGCTTTTTTTTTTTTTTTTTTGACTCAGGACATATTGAGGATACAAAATCAATTTGTTCAACCTTTTTTCATAAAATGACTGGACTAGAAGTGCATCAACAGTTAAACCAGTATAAAATGTACCTTCTCCTCCTGCAGAGAGAGAGAGAGAGAGAGAGAGAGAGAGAGAGATCAATGATAAAGTGATGCCCACACAAAGTATAAATGAGTCTAGCAGAGGATGTTCACAAGTGGAAGCAACACCTCTCACTCGGTGTGCCGTTTCCTCTGAGGGGAACCGCAATGGGCCGAACGCTTACCAACAGCAGAAAACAACTTCAGTCATGACAGATGATCAAGTGCAGCTGGTTTTCTTGTATAATGTGTTTACAGTACAATTTGTTCAGCGTGTGTACTCAGTTGAAGTGGAATAGAGCAAAAACACTTCTTTGAATGATTTGACCTTAATCTAGTAGTGTCTCTGACTCTTGTCCTTGTTGCAGGTAATTGGTCTTCTAGATGTGTTCTCGCCCGCTACCAGTCTCGAAGAATTCAATGACGTGTGAGTATTTGGTTCATTTCTAGACGGTTAATGATGTGAACCTTTTTCATCCTATCAGGCACATTTCGGGCCACCTTGCACTTGCCATCACACCACTTCTGAAACATGCAAAAAATGTTTTATGTTCATGAAACATGTTTATAGTAGGCTCTTCACGATATAGTTGTCAACTTCTACGCTCAGTTTACCGAACGCTCATTTTATCGACTTGTTCCATGTTGTTGTGAAAAGTTGATAGGGCATGTTCTCAGTCCCTCCAGAAAAACGCGATTATGCGATCGCATGATTCAGTGCATAATCAGCCAAAGTCCGCATATTTATGCAAGGGCCGAATTTTTTCAAATACGCCGCATTTTCGCTGCATAAATTGCCGATTTCCGTGCAAAATATGCGAGGCTTGCATGATTTCATAACCCTCGCATTTTCGTTGCAAAAAAGTCACACATATCTTAGAAAGTTGAAAAATGTTGCGTTTGCTTCACACGAGAGCCCCTGTTGCCATGGGTAAAACAAAAAAGCTGTAAAACAGGAGCACACTTCATTTTTTTATATTTTATTTAGGGCAGTCAAATGATTAATCACGATTAATCACATCCAAAATAAAAGTATTTTTTACATAATATATGTGGGTGCACTGTGTATAATTATTTTGTATATATATAAATACACACACATGCATGTATATTTAAGAAAAAAATATCATTTATATACAAAATATTTATATATAATATAAATTATATATAAATCTATATAAAGTATATACATGAAAATGTTTCTTAAATATATACAAGCATGTGTGTGTATTTATATATATATAAAATAATTATACACAGTGCACCCACATATATTATGTAAAAAAAACTTTTATTTTGGATGTGATTAATCACGATTAATCATTTGACAGCCCTAATTTTATTTATTCATTTTTACAGAAGTTGTAGCATATTCCTTTTGTAAAGGCTCGTACACACCGGGACGAATATCGGCGCGCGTTATTCGCCAGCGTTTTTCAACGCGTTTTTTGTGTTCACACCCAAGCGATTTTGGCTGACGATGAGCCGAGTGAACATGCAAATTCATTCCCTGACATTAGACGGCGCCCATTTGCTCTGCAATACCACTCCATGACATTCAAGATTATCAAGATTTTTGTAGCCACTGTCGGGTTTGTCATATTAGGTCTTTATGTTCCGACAGCAACGAGACCAGCAGCTCTACATTCATCTTGCCTCGCATCTTCCTCGTCTTATTTCTTCCCGGCAGTGTAGACGCTACTTGGCGTATCTCTTCTAGGGCTGGACCCAAATATTCGAATATTCGTTCGGTGGGTTGGTATTCGATTTGAAAATGTGACATTCGAATATTCGTTTTTTTTGTGTGTTTTTTGCACACCTGGCAACCCCCTCGAAACGGTTCTCATTCGCGCTTGAATATGTTTTACAGTTAACACTATAAAATCTGGTGAAATATAATACTTAACATATAACTTCGTTATAGCTACTTAATAAATATATTTACATTTATTCATTTTGCTGACGCTTTTATCCAAAGCGACTTACAATTGCTATATATGTCAGAGGTCGCACGCCTCTGGAGCAACTAGGGGTTAAGTGTCTTGCTCAGGGACACATTGGTGTCTCACAGTGGATTCGAACCCGGGTCTCTCACACCAAAGGCATGTGTCTTATCCACTGCACCATCACCACAAATATATTTGCTTCTTCTTGGACTACTAAAAGTGTTCCTGCAACGGGAGTATTCTCTGGCTAGAGCAGAACAGCGGAGTGTGTGTGGACAGAAGTGCATACCTGAGCTTGTGTTTGGGGTTAAGCTGCGTTGCTTTGACATTGTGGAAAATAGAATAATAGAAACAAAATGTATTATCCCTTTTACCCGTTATTATCAATCTAAATTAATCTACTGCAAAATATTAATAGAAATTTGTGATGTTGTTCTTGAAATTATTGCTACCGTGTTCTTTATTTAGGCTATTACAGTTCGTTCATTTATTTTTCGTTTGTCTTTATTTAAATTTTGTTTTTATTTATTTAAATCTACCCGACTTTGTCAGTGAGAATATTATAAGACTATACCTTATTAAAAATATTGCTTAAGTTAAAAGACCTCATGTGTGTGTGTTTTATATGCAGTGTCCATTCTCGGAGCATATAAGCTCTGCTCGCGTGAGGCGCGTCGCTTCTTTATTTAAATCTACCCTAATTTTTCAGTAATTTGTTAGTGAGAAAAAATATTAGAAGACTTAATAAAAATATTGCTTAAGTTAACAGACCTGTGTGTGTTTTATATCACTAGTGCAGTGTCGTTCTCGGAGCATCTAAGCTCTGTTCGCGTGAGGCCCGCGCGCTTCCCGCTTGCACTGTTCTGTAGTTTATTAAAAGTTGATTAATTCTGAACGTGTCGCGTCTCGCCTGTTTATCTATATTGCACCAAATACGACACTGCACTCCCTGTGAAGTCGTTTGGATGAACGGTTCTCGAAATAACCAAAATGCAAATCCAGACAGATATATAGAGTTTCCGAAGCTTCGAATATTCGATGTTCATTACTAACCGAAGCTTCGAAGAAAAAAATGGTATTCGGACCAGCCCTAATCTCTTCTTCGCCGTTACGTATGTGTGCTCGGCAAGACCGTTTTGTGTCTGAGCGCCCCCAAGTTGTGTTTTACCGTAACTTCAGAAGCTCCAGACACGTGAGCAAAAGCACCAATCTCATTGGTCGGATGTTTTTGACGCGGCGCGAACCCGAGGCGTTTTTAAAAAATGATGCCTTTACGCCTGCCGGTTTCCGTGTCGGTGTGCACACTCACATTGGCGCCCTTTGTTTAGTCACGAGGCGTTAAACGTCGGCGAATATCGCGCGCGGTGTGAACAGGCCTTAAAGCTACAGGACTCGTTTGACTCATCAACGTTTTGTAAGTTTGATGTGTTTATTAAGGTCTGAAATAAAACAAGATGAGAACTGAAATATTCCAGCACTTTCTGTGATGTAGTATGCTTGCTTATCATAGGAAGTAATAAGAAAGTACTCTTTACAGTAAGGTAGTAGCCTAGTGAGAACAGGGTGTTGGGGGAATCACTTTTTTTCTCTCTTTTTCATCAAAGCGCAGTTTTTGCAAGTTCCCGCAGTTTCATTGCATAAAATTGCGTAAATATCCTGCATATTCCATCGCATTTTTTAAGAAAACGGGCCGCATAATCAAGGATTTTTGCCCGCAACAATCACAAAAAAACTTGTTTTTCTGGAAGGACTGTATTCTGTGTGGCATTATGGGTTGCAGGTCTGTGGATTCTGTGGAGAGAAAAAGGATAACGGCACACTTCAGTAATTCCTCGGGCGTAGTCGTGTGCGCTCCCATCTAATTATTGGATGTGTCTCCTTCACAACCCTGCATTGCTCAATAAAAGCTTCATTAGATGTAGCCCTGATGATGCGGCGTGTGTTCAGTCCGGAAGTGTTCAAGCTCCTTGCATCCAGTCGTCAGAGTGATAATCAGAACGCAGCAGCGTTTACTTCCCGTCGAGTTCTGCTCCGGGAGAGGGAAACAACGTCGTGGCTGGGAATATCCGTAGTTACCATGGCAACAGGCTTCATGTGCTCAGCATAATTTCCTCGTGGCACAGAGGCAATAACCTGCAAACTGTTATTGCCTCATATCGCTGCCTCTCAAAATAATCATAACACAAACAATAGAATAATCGCTCATGCAGGGAATCATAGATAAAAATTGATTGCCTAGGCATATGAGATGTCGTAATTATGAGATTTGGGCCAATTAATCGTCCTACTAATAATTATTGTGCGTCACTGTGCGTATACCTTTGCAAATATGTATAATATTGGGGTAGAATATAATGATTAATATTATTATTGTAAATATTACAGTACATTTTTTAAATGCTTTTCATTTGATTGACTTCAGTTCACTTTTCAGTCATGCTGATATTTTCTGGAGCTCAACCATTATATGATCATTTCATGTATGTTAATGTTATTTGTGTTGTGAATATTAGAATCTAGTGTATCAACACATTTCTGTCCTAAATTCTTTAGTGTCATGCATCATTTTATGGTGGGCTGACTTGTAAAAAATATTTTGCCATTATACCGAAACACTGTTCCCGATACATGTTTGTTTTATTTATATTTTCATGCAAAACTCTACATAACTCAGTCACTACTGCATTTCTATATATTATTGTTAAATTCCATTATTATGAAATGTGTGACTGAAATTTAAAGTAATTGCAAAGTTGCACGCTTCTATTTGCCCAATTATTGTTATAAGCCTCATAATACGAGGTTATTAATAAGACACTGATAAGAACATTAACCATCAATGAGTCATTGCCGCAAGCCAGTGATAAGAGTTTATAAAGTTTTAAATATGGATATTTTTCTTTAAAAAACCCAGCGCAGAAGCTTTATTAACCCTCTGGAGATTATTAACCCTCTGGAGTCTATTAACCCTCTGGAGTCGTATGGGTTACTTTTATGATGGATGAATGCGCTTTAAAAACTCGAGCTCTGTTCAATGCCATTACAAAGCTGGGAAGAGCCAGGATAATATTTTATATAACTCTGATTGTGTTCGACCGAAAGAAGAAAGTTGTATACACTTGGAATGGCTTGAGGGCGAGTGAATTATGGGATAATTTCCATTTTTGGGTGAACTGTTCCTTTAAGGCTCTTCTGTGCTTGCACAAAGTTGTGCAAAGACATAATGCAGCATAAAAGCCAGATTAAATCCTGCCAGTTTTATATTCTGTGTAAATGCGTTTGTGCCACGTCTGAGCAGCAGTAAACAGTGTGTAAATGCCTCTTCTGTGTTTCAACGGTTTACAAAAGCAAAGTGAAATCTTGAAACCTGGCTACCCTTGATTACTAACCACACAGTCAGGGACGAACAGTGTGCAACCTGGAACAAGACGATCCTGGATGTGTGACACCCGTGGCTTGGCTTGTATAGAAAACATTGTATGTCCAGTGTAAAATCTGGGTCATTGATGCAAAAAAGCCACTAGAACATAATGCATCGAAGCTAATCGTCACAAAGGTCCCATTTTAATCTCAGGGGTTCTTTAAGGACTGTCCGTGTCCAACTGTTGAGCTCTGTCTCAGTATAGTTCATTTTTGTCTGATTAGAGCCGTCTGAGGTCACGACTGCTGGGAGAGAGGAAAAAGCGCACCGCGAGTTTCCCTGGAACAAGAGCACCAGTGTGAGTTGTGTTTGGTTGCGAAGAGAGTGGGAACAGGAGCAAACACTGGAGGAAGGGTCTCGCTGTGCTCTTTATCTGCATCGAGCGCTTGCACAAGCACTGCAAGATGCATGGAAACAAGAGCTAAGAATACTATAATACTCCTATAAATACCTCGACCCTGAAAATCTCTTGGAGAACGAGTGTGAGAGCAGTGCTCGGGGGCAAGAGATATTTCTGAACCTCATGTATCTCCATATACTTGAGTATCTGCTATGCAAACGACTCTGCAGAAGTGCTCGGAAGACGTTTTCACGTTGTGCTCACGAGAGTGCAGATTAGCAAAGCGCTCAAGCATGCGTAAGGTTTATGATAGGGCTCATGGCCGGGTCAAATGAGTGGCTCTTGGATTCCTTCCACAGTTCAGCAGAGCGTTCGGCAGGCGACCCAGACACATTACACAAGCGGATTGGTTGTACTGTACTGTATGTGTTCTAGGTTAAAGTGATAGTTACCCCAAAAATTCAAATTCTGTCATTAATTACTAGTCCTCATGTCGTTCCAAACCCGTAAGACCTTCGTTCATCTTCGGAACACAAGTGAAGATATTTTTGATGAAACCCGAGAGCTTTCTGTCCCTCCATAGACTACAACAAGGGCCAGAAAGGTAGTAAAGACCGCATTAAAATAGTCCATGCGACTACAGTAGATCAGCCTTAATGTTGTGAACAGGGTTTTGAAATTAACACTCGCCAAATGCGGTTAAAAATAGACACTGGCGGGTAACGCTGTCAAATCACTCGACAATTTGGCGTGTTACTTATTATATTTACTCACTTTCCTGGGAAAGTTCGTGCAAACCAAATCTGCGCAGATTTAGCGCAAATACTCAACTTGTGAGTCATCATGATATATTAAATGCAGCGTATGCTCATATCTGGCTTACTCGAACAAACGTCACTACGCAACAAATAACGGCACGCTTGTTCATTTGCATTGAAGCAATAGCGAAGAATTGGCATTTGAATTGGCGAGGAAAGCTTTCGGTTAACCGAAAAGACATTATTTTCCAACATCCTACATTTTTATGATGTTCTTTGTATTGATCTGTCCACCTAAAACACATTTTTGGTGGAAAGGACGAGGATGAAAGAGGAAGGGAGGAGACGGCTGAATGACAGGATTTTGTTTGAATAAGAAATGTATGAAATCCAAATTCTATTATATATATTTTTTTCTTCTATTATTTTTTATTATTATTCTATGTATTCCAAGCTTTGGCAATATTGTATTATTTACAGTCATGGCAATAAAGCAATTTTGAATTGAATGAATATATATATATATATATATATATATATATATGAGAAAAAATGAGGCAAAAAAACAAGCAGTAATGTAAAAATTATGTAGCCAAATTGGCCGGTGAGTGAAAAAGTTCATTTCAAACCCTGATTGTGAAGCGATGAGGTTTTTTTTTTTTGTGAGCAAAAAAAGAAAACGACTTTATTGAACTATTTCTTCTTTTCCACGCGAGTCTCCATGCTCTGTTTATGTTGTAAACACCCACGTGAACAGTGTTGGCCAATAATGAGGCGGCGTTCTGCCGTAGAACCCGGAAGCGCTGCACTGTGTTTACAACGTAAACAGCGTTGATATATGATGCATGATTTATCAAAGTAAAATTGTCATGATATATTATGGCTCACTGCAATTATCAACTGAATTAGTCAAAAACAGTAGGAATGTGGCCTATGAAGTCTCAACTCAATTGGAAACTATTTTTTTACTGAATAGTTACTGAAAAAGGTTTGAGTTGATTCTTGAAAAAAAAAGCACACCCAAGTATGTACACTCAAGTCTTCAGAGTAAAAATAATATTTCTGCTTTTTTATACATTTACATTTTTTTATTCAGATGCACTACAGCCCAAAAATCGCCATCTTGTGAAAATTCCTGTCTTTTCATTTAGCAATTTGTGTCACAGGAAAACTGTTATTGTGCAGCCCTGATTCGTACTCCTCCTTCGACTTCACTCTTCAGTGTCACGATCTGTGGAGTTGCTGTGTCATGATGACTGTGTTTAACAGGTATCTGGTGACTCACCTGATGGGAGCAGACCTCAACAATATCGTCAAGTGCCAGAAGCTGACAGACGATCACGTCCAGTTCCTCATTTATCAGATCCTCCGAGGATTGAAGGTTAGGCCCTGCCCACTGTTTGCACTGTTGTAGGACTGACAGTACGCTGCTGTATCGGTATATATCCATGGCATAAAAAATAAATAAAAAAATCAGACACTTAAAGTGTACACCGCTTTACTGACTATAATGGGACTGATGTTTTGATTTGTTGTTTACAGTTACCAAACATTGCAACTTCACATAATTTTCTTATATATTCAGTATTCACATATACAGTTCACATGAGTTGCAAGCACATTTGTCTATATATCCAGTCTTATAATCTATTACTGTTCTAAATCTTGCTTTTAACTTTATTTTTACTTTGATTAGTGTTAAATAGTTTGAAACTTTTTTGTACTGGTGCCAGACTTAATTGTGTTTTTTTTTAATGAATCAAATATAGGCGCTAAATTACATGCATTTAAATAAAAGGCGCTAGATTATTAAAAAGTAGACATTATTATTATTTGATTACATTCAGGGGTTCAGTTTTCAGCAAAAGTACCCGTACTGTATAAATCACTCTCAGATTTTGCTCATCATATGATTTTGACTAATAATCCCTCAGTTTATCTGTAAGAACATAAAATGTGTTTACAGTAATGCACTTGCAAAAGCTGAAAGCTGGTCAGTTTTACTTTGTACAAACTGAGATCTATTGTCATTCATTTTCTGTGGTCAATCAACAGAAAGTACTAACACAACAAATAGAGTTCATCAATATTAAAGCAAGCAGGAGATGGATATTCACTCTATCTATTTTTTAAATGCAGCTTATTGATCTTGTCGTGAACAATTAATCTATGAATGCGTACCTTGTTTCTAAGTCAAAATGTCACGACTTAATCTTTTATTGAAACGACTTCCCTCTGGTGACGTTTGCTGGACTTCTCAAATCTAAATCCCTCTCCTTTCTTCCAATCGCCTGCAAACTCACATCCAGATCCGCGTCCATCCCATAAATTTTTCCTTCACTTTTTCAATAATTCCTTTCACTCAGATGCATGTCATAACACAGAAGAAAATATCCGCCTCTACTTCCAGTACATTGTGGCTATAGTTTTCCTTTAACTCTTCTGTTGAATATCCTACTGGAAAATTACTCTAATTTATTCTCTCTAAAGTTATTTTAAAAGATAACTGTGTAAGGTTTATGATACCTGGTCTTGTATAATGTGTTAACAACGGCTTCTGATTGATCTGTGTATTTGGTTAAAGTGAGTTGATCTGTCTTTTCTCCACACAGTACATTCACTCAGCAGACATCATCCACAGAGTGAGTACACCACACTTTCTGTACACTACATTTCATTATTCATGTGTGTGTGTATATAGAACATAATATATACAAGTTTGTGTAAGAAATTAACTTTTATACAGTAAAGACATTCATAATGCTACACATTTATGTTGTTCTTTCTGTTAACTTTTTATTCATCATAGGATCCTGATATTTTCAAGTTTTCAACATTGATAATAATAGTAAATATTTCTTGAGCAGCCAATAAGCATATTAGAGTGATTTCTGAAGGATCATGTGACACTGAAGACTGGAGTAATGATGCTGGAAATTCAGCTTTAAATTGATAAAGGACATTTTAAAATATATTCAGTTAGAAAACTGTTTTTGTTTACAAATTATTGTAATAATATTTCACAATATTACTGTTTTTACTGTGTTTTTGATCAAATATGAATGCAGCCTTGGTGAGCAGAAGAGACTGTAAACTTTAAAGTATCTTACTGACCCTAAACCTTGTGTGTGTGTATATATATATATTAGCGCTGTCAAGCGATTACATTTTTAATTTAATTAATTACACGACGTGGAGATGAACTAATCGCAAATCAAATTTGGCTGAGAAAAATTACCCCCAAAAGATAATTTAAAGTCATTGTGTTAAATGAGAAAATTTAAGCACATAAACTTCTAGATTTCATATAAACTTTTAGACTTTTACATCATGATATAGTAAATATTAGACAAAAACTCGTACAAGGGCATTTTTGCCCTGATATCTTGAAGTTTAGGGCTATTCTAACTCTATTCTATAGGCTCCATCATGAAGTGAGTTGTTGCTCTGCTTCATGTTCGTCACCATCAACTTTATGAAATGTAAGATGACCCACATAGGTCTGGGGCGGGGCAGGTGCGTTAAATGCTTTATTAATACACACACACAGATTATTTATTTTATAAGATCTTTCACATTTAATAAAATATCTGAAAAACTACAGAGCTCCTACTGTATAAATACAATTCAAAAATTAATTTATTCCGTTTCTACGCATCACTAGATGTGTATTAAGTAAGGAAAGGCATTTTAAACTGATTTGATCCAGACGTATTTCTGTCCGTACGGATATGAGTTTTTTCTCATTAGTACGGAGCGGTAGTTTTATTGCAGGTTTGCTGAGGTACACAGATTTGGTTTTAGGGCTTCATCTGCACCACTGCTTGTGTAAACACCTTTATGGTTTATAATGAAAGGTTTTTTTCTGTGGTGGCCTGATTTTAGCTCCCAGGATGATGTTTATTAGTGCATGAAAGCGTATTTGCAAATTCAAAGTGATTCTCACTTATTCCATCTATTTGCTCACCTTTTTCTATCGCGCAGGATCTTAAACCCGGTAACTTGGCTGTAAATGAAGACTGTGAACTGAAGGTGAGAGCGTGCTCTGTTTGCCAAGATCTTCATCTTCATCATCATCATCTGATGCTTTTTCCACTGTCACATCTGTTATTATTATCCTCTGTTGACCAACAGTGGGTTTATAGTCAGGCACACAGGGTAATATGAGAATTATGACTAATGCTTCTTCTGAAATCCGTGCCCAGATTTTGGACTTTGGTCTGGCCCGGCTGACTGACGATGAGATGACGGGATACGTTGCCACCCGATGGTACCGTGCACCAGAGATCATGCTCAACTGGATGCACTACAACATGACAGGTCAGGATTACCCAGAATCCTCTCTTGTGTATGGATAGCTTTTGTGTTTGTATAATTCATTACATTTTGTAACCGAAGACAACATGAAACGACATTCACAAGTCATTTAACTTTCATGTTGTGTATTATTTCTGGCTGAAACAGAATATTCAGTTCAGAAATTGTGATGGGATTTGATATCATAAGTGGGTAATGTTATTGGTTAATATCATCCCCCCCCCCAGCTTATATTTTATCCCATAGTTTTTGTTGTAGTTATGATTTTTGTTTGATTAAATTCTTATTGGTTAAAAACACAGATTTATTACATTTGTGAAGTATTTCCATGTTTGTTGATCGTATTACAGTTGGTTTCCTTCTTTCTGACAAGTTAAAAGTTTACATTTGGGTTAATGGGTTTTATTTGGGATGAAAACCAAAAATATTTCCTAAAATAACATTTGTGGTAACCGTATAGAAATACAAGCGAAATAATGAACTTCTCACCTCCAGTAATGCTATTGTAAACTAAAACTATTAAAATGTTTTTTTTTTAGTAATTTAAATAGTCAAATATAAATATATTAGATAGAAAAACTTAAACCTAAAATTCTTTGTGATGACTTTGCAAAATGTTTTTTTTTAACAAAAACTGAAATAAAAAATTAAAGCTGTATCAAAAAAAGAAAAGAAAAAAGAAAAAGCACATAATAAAATGATCACAACTTAAACTAAAATAAAAATGACAATAAAAGCTAATTAAAAAAATATTAATAATAAATACTACAATAGTTAAAAAGTTGTAATTTTTGGTAATTACATTGAAAGTAGTAATACTCAATAGTATTATTAATTGTTGAAAATGAATGCGCATAGCTGCTTTCTCACCACAATTCTTTCGTTAGAATAACGTGCACTGAGGAATATGAGGCTGTTTATACCCGTTTTGGTCGATCGGATCACAAGTGGACGGCACTAAATGCAGGTGTAAACGGGGTCTAAAAGGTTTTGAGCTTGTCCACTTTCGACCACTTCCAGAGGTCGTCAAACGCATTCGCCCGGATTGCTTTCATAGTGTGAACGCTCATGTGGTCGAATGCGTTCAAACAGCCACAAAAGACCGTCACTCCGCCTACTGGCTTAATGAGTGAACATTATGGGAAGCGCAATAGCCAGACGGGATTTAAACTTTGTCGGCTGGAGACCCAAGTTAGGTTTGAAGATGAAAAACGTACCAAGCACAATGTGCTCTCACCATTCCTCATTTCTAACTCACGTTTATTAGGGGTGTAACGATACACAAACCCGACGGTTCGGTACGTCCCACGGTTTTGACGTCTCGGTTCGGTTCATTTCGGTGGGGTGGGGGGATTTTAGAAAGCTAAAATTGCTTTAATTAAACAGTGCTTTAATTAACAAATTGTGTCCTTGTCTTTAAATTAATTCAATTACAAGTAAACGTTTCGCAAGGATAAAAAAATGATCTGCTAATGCTGTAAACTATATAGGAGCCCTTACTTGCACATCACTAACATTAAAGCTTAACAACAGAGCCTAGACTTTTAGCCTAAATCCAGTTGATTTTTTTTTTTTTAGATATAATAATAATAATAATCAACACTCAAATAACAAATTGTATGCAAACATGTAAACTGCACATAAGGCAGTTTTTGCATTAACACATGTTTTTAACTCTAATTTGTTATTGAAATATAATAATTTACACAGTTGCTGTTATTTTCATGACAGATATTTTAAACATACATTAAATAATCAAGATATCAGGTTAAGTCAAATATAATTTATAGGCTAATATAGTGCATTTATTTAGTGAAAGAGTTAGCAAACCAACAAGCTGTGGACACTGAATGACTTGCCTGAGGTGAATATAAAGCTATGTGAAAAACTAAGCGTTTAATTGACGTGATTACACGAGTTATGATGCCTTTCAGTAAGTTTACTGTATCTTTCAACATACCTTCGGATGTTTATTCTGTAACGGAGGAAGAGATGATCGCGTTTACTCGCGCTGCCGCTTTAAATGAGGAGCTAGTACAGCGATCTGTCACGCCACATATAAGAGCATTTATTGTTTGAATTTCGTGATCAAATAGACATTATTTAAAAGACTACATCTTGCTTATTATCGAAATTCATTGTGTACACATAAAACATAAGTTCGGTACGCCATGAGAGTATCGCGATACGTATCGTGGTTTTTCGGTTCGGTTCGAATATCGTTACACCCCTAACGTTTATTAAGAAAGTTAGTATTGTATTGTCTTGTAACAATGTATTTTTTTTCCCACCAATGAGAACAGGGTTTTTGTTTTGTGTTGTAGTGGACATCTGGTCGGTGGGCTGCATAATGGCTGAGCTCCTCACAGGACGGACGCTGTTTCCCGGCACTGATCGTATCCTTTCCCCATCATTCATGCCCTGCACAAAACCTCTCTTCCTGGAAATACCCCTTTAGCGATGTGGCATTCTTTTAGCCCCCCCTCCCTCCCTATCTGTAAGTGTGAAAAAAAGGCAGCTACGCGTGTCAGCCGGTCCTAATTCATAGAGCGAGGCGGTGATCCTGAGGGAAATGAATCAGCCAGTGTCGGGCCTGCTCTCTCCCAGTGACTCACACTGGCTGACGGTCCTGTTGACAAAAAACATGAACTTTGCTCAGTCTTAAAGGACAAAGATTCTAGCACAGCGTGGGGAATCTTAATGCGTTGCTGCTTCTGTTCTACTTCACGAGGTCGTCGAATCAAACACACTCTCACACACACTCCCGCATTAAATGGGGTCTTGGCCTTTCAATAAAGGAAGTGTGATCTGCATTTCAAAGAAGTCTGCGAAAGATTAGATTAGGATAAAGAAGTAGTTATTTGGTTGCCAGATAAATCTGCTCTCCGTGTGCATTTGTCTTTTTGTGTGTGCATAATAATATAACTCGGTTTAGATGTGTAAAACAGCATTAATTAATATTAGTTAACACTCAATTTGTGTGTGTTTGAGTGTCAGGTGACTCACAAATCCACAGTGTGTTCCTACAACTGATATATTACTGGGCAGGAATACAATTATTATTCATTTACTCACCCCGTGACATTCCAATCCGTACTAATTCATTTAAATAAATACATGTATATATTAGGGGTGTCAATAGATTAACAGTTTTTTATGCTGATTAATCCATTAATGTATGGTTGATGTATTAATGAAGTCATTTGTCTTGATTAACGTGTTAATTTTGTCATCGTTTGCTAATCCAAGAATCAGATCGAAGGACGATTCTCACAAAGCTATTTTCTGCAAGCTTTTTTCAAAGTTAAATTTAGGTTTCTTTCCAAAAAAAAAAAGACACTTGGAGACTCCAAAAGTACACCTAATAACCAATGATATAAGGAGTCCATATAATTCATACATGAATGCACACACGAAAAAATATTACAGAACTTTTCAGAATTCAGTGTACAGTTTTTAGAGTAGTTTGTTTTAGACGTGTCATGTTGCGATACTGAACAGAACCACATGGAGATGCCAAAAAATAAAGCCCCATTTACTTTAATGGTTAGAAATGGCTGCATTCTCACAAAATTTCTCAGGTCACAGAGGTCCACAAAAACAGATTTTAAAGCACAGAACACACACACATGGTCTGATGCACTAAAGCTTGCGTGTATGAGCTGCATGTTGACTTGCTGCATTTGTGCTTGTTTCTAACTGAACCGCCCCGATCGGTCATCATCTTGCTTGCACTTTTTAGTCTTCGAACAAAGATACCTCTCTTTCTTCCTCAACTGTTCACTTACCTTTGATGAGTGTTTGTGCTGTTCAGTAACATCATCCTGTGCCAGATTTGAGTAGAAGTCAGTGTGGATCTGGAACAGTGTACTGTAGCTCACACATGTTTGTCACGTTCAGTTGTTAAACATATTTGCACGCTTTCAGTACTGCGTTTACATGCATAAGAATATTCTTATATTAATCAGAATTTGGTCATATTCCAATATAAGCGACCATGTTTTAATAATGTAAGAACGTTCAGATTTAAACCCATTAACCATAACAAAAATAAGGCAATATACTGGTTTCTAGAATTAGGAATCTGAATTGGGAAATGCCTGTATTAATCAGAATTTTGGGTCATGTAAACTTTATTTGAAAACTTCACCATAACCGACTGTTATATATCACTTATATATGTCTTATATCTCAAAAAAAAAAAAAAAAAATTCTGAGTGGTATTGCGGTAGATACAGGCAGTTAGAAATATAAATAACCTTTGCTTATACTACTTCCACTCAAATGTTTTGAGTCAGAACAATATTTATATATATATATAACACTTTTATTCAGCAATGATGCATTAAATTGATCAAAAGTAACAGTAAAGAAATTTAAAAAGTTACAAATATATATATTTTAAATAAAAAACGAAAAAATGTATCACTTTGTTTTTTCAACATTGATAATAATCAGAAATGTTTGTTGAGCATCAAATCAACATATTGCACTAATTTCTGAAGGATCATGTGACACTGAAGACTGGAGTAATGATGCTGAAAATTCAGCTTTGATCACAGGAATAAATGACCTTTTAAAATGTATTCAAATAGAAAGCAGGGTAATATTTTAACTGTATTTTTGATCAAATAAATGCAGCCTTGCTGAGCAGAAGAGACATCTATCAAAAACATTTAAAAAACTTAATGACATCTTGAAAACCACCAAGCTCTTGTTTGTTATTAAGGATTTGAATGATAAATAATTTAATATATTATAAATGACTAAATAATAAAAGGGGTAATAATATGTGGTTGTTTCTTAGAATTACTCAAATTAAAACACGTCCTGGGGCCATTCACACAGAACGTGTATTTATGAAGTTAAACTAGCTTGTTTTTAGTGTGCCGTGTGAAGCGCTAGTTAAAGTTTGCATAGATAAACAAATGAAAGCAGCTCGGGGAAATGCAGAAACATGTTGTATGAACGGCATATGACCATGATAGTATGAACGGCCCCTCAGATGGAAGAACAGACAGAACATTTTATTTTATTACCAAAACTTGTCATACACTAGCCTACTGCTGATAATTACTGATAATCGAGGTATGAAAATAACAAAATGTGTGTAAATATATGTTGACAAATAACATGCAACATAAATGTTTAGTTTTTCTACCCGGTAACACACATGTGTGGACATGTCCACACTCAAGCATTTTATCTAATGGCCTTTTACTGCAGATTTATTTAACAAACAGTCAAATATGCTAAATATAATACCCTGAAGAAGGCTGGTTGTGCCGCTACGCGTGGGTTGTATTTTCCCCCACATGTTTTAATAATTTTTTCAATCATGATAGAGCCAGTTTAATAAAGGCTTTTTAATTTTCTAAAGAAGAGTGCCTTGGGTTCCCTTTTCTATATGACATTGAACTCTCGACCCCAAAGAGCACCTTCTAATACTTTTTTTGAACTCCTTGAGCACCCTGGACTTTTTGTCTCATGCTAAATATAATGTTCATTTACAAAAATAAATCCTTAATTTCGGCATTAATAACTGTTCACGCCATCAGCCACGCAGTGCGTGTTCACTCTAGCTCTGAGGATCTCCCGTTCTTGGCTCATTTTGAGTCAGAATTGTGAATTCAGTGAATCGTTAACTGAAGACTCACTCTGACTGAGTCATTTGAATCAGTGAGTTGTTGACAATCGTTCAGTGTGATTTGCCTACTGATTCAGGTTCATTAAAAAGAATCAGTTCGTTTACGGATTTCACTATCGCGTCTCTTGAGCAGGTGAGGACGACTTGAGTTCAAAATAATGAGGAGCGACATGTTTTTATGAAAAACATGTGGAGTAAAAAAGTGCTTTGGAATATAGTGAAGTAAAAGTTTCCCAAAAAAAAATACAAAAAAATTTAAAAATGTACTGCAACAAAGTAAAAATACTTTGCTACTGTCCACCACTGTTAATTAGAAAAGGATGTGCATGTAAACGCAGGCTGTGTCATGTACCGTAAATCTCCTTAATGAAGCTTTAGACTGCTTTGATTTTGTTGTACGTTCAAGGTCATAGACCTTATTCAGAGCAGCGCCATGACAGGTATGAAAGTGACGCTGTGAGGGATAGACTTTCCGTGTTTCCAATGGCATCCGATGAATAAAGCTCCTAGATTACTTACAATTTTCCACAGCTTATATTGTCGGGAGTTTTTTGTCAACTGAAAATTCTTGGAAAGATATTTTTCCAGTGTTTCATGAGCAGAACAATCCGAAAAACACATTAAAAAACAGTACAGCCCATTGAAGAGATGCAGGTCTATCCCTCACAGCCTCGCTTTCATTCTCATTAAAAATGGTGAGATGGCGCTGCCGTGAATAAGGTCATTGCATCCCATCACAAAGCATAAAGGCTGTCGTGCTGTTGCATTAACTCTTATGTTGTGTGCTGCTTCATGCAAGTGTAATTCAGCAGTGTTCGGGAACGTTACTTTTAAAAGGGATGCGTTACAATATTCCATTACTCCCTAAAAAGTAACTAATTGCATTACTTGGTTACTTTTTATGGAATATAATGCATTGTTACTTTTGCGTTACTTTTTCTGGGCTTGCCTGTTTGTTTTTTGATGACAAAAAGTTCTGTTTTTTGCTAATGTAAAGTCCCTTTCACACCAAAAGTGAAATGAATGAGCTTCAGGTCTGTACGGTAGAGGGCGCAGCTCAAACCTTTCAGATGTTTTCTGTCTTTCCGGATCGCAGGAGAATGACAATTCAACACGCTTTCTTTAGCAGTAAAAATTAAAAAAAGAAACCGATGCTATGTTGAACTAAAGTCATTTTTGGTTATTTGTTTGGTCGAATTGGATCATCAGCAGCAAAGACAATGGTTAATAAAGTGAGATTAAATACATGAAGTATATTTGGGTTATATAACGTTTAATTATTGCAGGTTTGTGTAATATTCTGAATTAGCATTTCACTGTTTTTATAAATTGAGAAATGCTGAATCTGTTTTTGTCCTAGTGGGATGAGTAAATGTATTCACATTTAGTCTAGAACTACAATAACCATCATGTTCACACACAACGCCTCTGCGCTTACTCATGATTTCTCTCTGAACATGGCGACAGGAGAGGTTTGAACTTGCGTTACTTGTTTGAAAAAGTAACTCCGATATTTTGTTGTAATTTTAAAAGTAATGCATTGCTTTACTAGTTACTTGAAAAAAGTAAGCTGATTACATAACTCGTTTACTTGTAATGTTACCCCAACACTGTAGTTCAGTCAGGTAAGTGTGCTAGCTTACTTCTGCTATGCTAACTCGCTCAATGAAGAATCTGAGAAGTCTTGTAAGCTCCTTACATAATTATTGCAGAATGCATGTTGGCTTTGAACCAATCATGGCTCAGATTTATTTCTAACTTTATCCCATTTTCCTGTGCTGGTTTTATTCTTTAGTTTAAAACATCATTTTGTTATCACCCCCCGTGTCCCTGCTTTCATAGTCACCCCATTCCCTGCATTTTCCTTTATTTTGCTCTTAAAGATATTGATCAGTTGAAGCTTATCATGATGCTCGTCGGAACGCCAGGGCCAGAGTTCTTGATGAAAGTCTCTTCGGAGTCTGTGAGTGTTTCTGTTCTGCCTGAGTTTGACTCCCTCTGTGTCACAATGACGATGTGTTCTGCTTTCTTCACTCACCCCGATCACACTTCATGCATGTCGCATCATTTTTTTTCCCTTTCTTTTTCACTGGTATGAAGTACTAGCTATGCAATCACCTTAAAATAGTCAGTGGCAGTCAGACAGCTGGCAGATGAATTTGCAAAATCAACCCATGATTATTACGAGTGTGTACGAATGGCTTTCTCTCCTGCGTCCTGCACTTCCTGTTGCACTCTAAAAAATGCTGTGTTTTAACCCAATTCTGGGTCAAATATGGCCAAACCCAGCCATTGGGTTACATTTTTAAATTACATTTTTAACCCAATGTTAGAGTTTGTCCATATTTTGCCCAAAATTGGGTTAAAACAACCCAGCATTTTTTAGAGTGTGTATGTGTATGTGTCTTTCTTAACCCTGGATTGATTAACATGGGGTGCATGCACTGCAAAAAAATCTTACTCCGTTTTTTTCTCTTGTTTTCCAGTACAGATATCTAAACATTCTTTAATCATGATACATTTACTTGAAAAGCAAAATGACCTAAGATATTAGGTATTGTTTTCTGAAAAATGTATCTAAAGTTTAGTAGGTTTTGGGGGTTTTAGTATGAATATGTTGGCCTTAAGAGCTCTCTAAGCTAATGTGCTCCGAAACAGATTTAGAAGATATAAGCATTCAAAACGTAGTCTCTCACTTCTGTCGATATGGATCAACGATTTTGATGACATCACTCTGCCCTTCAGCTCTCATCAGATTTTTTGTCCAATCAAATGCTCTCTAGAATCTGAAGTCCCGCCCCCTAGCCCCTACATTATAAATAGATGCTGAAGCTGCGGCTGAAAGCAGTCATTTGTTCACACATTTACTATTTTCTACATGGTGAATGGCACATAGTGCACTATATAGGGGATAGGGAATGACTCAGACAGTGGAAATATGCTTTCCCATTGTCACGCGAAACGCCACAGCTCCGGCCCAGAGACACGATAGCACAGGGCGGATCATGACCTATTAGGACCCATTCGAACTCTACAGAAGGAGAGGATTAGCAGGAAAAAAAACCATCTGCATTATAAACCTCACTGACGAGTAGAGCACCGGTGCTCACTGTTTTGCTTTAGGAACAGTTTCATATTAAATCTTAAAGGGGAATCTATTAGACTGTGTCTGTCATAAGCTTTCAAATGTGGCTTTACCGAGCTCTGGACGAGCTGTGATATAAACGGAACGCTATTGGCTATATTTAAAAAGGGGAGGAGCTTCTCAATATGTCCCTCCCTGTCTTCCTGTTTCAGTGGAAATTACGTCAACACATTAAACAACGCTGTGTGTTTCAAGGCTCTTCAGTGGGCCTTTAAAACAAGAAAACGTCTGCCAATGGGTCAAAAAATAAACTTGTTTCCCCTTCAAATTACGTTTATTTTTCTGACCCTGTTGGCAGAAATTGTTTTAAGCACATTTGCGATCGTATTTTGTCCCCTACTCCTGACGTATATCCCACTAAAAAGGCTTCTGGAATAAGAATAAATAGGCGGGGCTTGATTTTGTCCGTGGGGAATTGATTGGATGGTTGTGGTTTGCTATTGGTGGATCTCATGTGAGTGACAGGTTATAGCCCCGCCCTCGCACCAGTAAACGCATCATCGGAGCGTCAAAGCTATTTTCATGAAAGATTACGAGTCGCATGCATTTTTATACAAATAATGATGTACACATATAAATCATAAATGCAATATTTTATGCAATAACATTTATTAAAAAAAATATATTTTAGTTGTCATTGCTTTTCAAGTAAATGTATCTCCAGTTTTTCCCTTCTTAAATGATCTCAGCATTAAGCCGCAACGTAAAGCAACCAAAGATAGCAGCAGCTGCATTGTTCTCCTGTTTGTCCACTCATATTTGTGAGTGTTTTTTAACCGTACACCCCTTGACCTGGGTTCCCCAAGATATAAACCAGCTTCAGCAGATAATGCGACTGACGGGAACCCCGCCGGCCTCTCTAATAAGCCGGATGCCGAGCCACGAGGTGAGCGCACGGACCCTCTCCGAACCGGTGAAAGTGGCAGAAATCCTGCAGACCCGGCCGCTCTGGAATGAGTGGCTCAGTTTCCCCCATGTGACTCTTTTCTGTTTGCCCCGGGTCATTTTTAGTTTTCCAAACCACTCCCAACCTTCCCCTTTCCCAACTACTGCCTGCTTTTCGTGTATACTTGACCTTTATTTAATGCCCACAGGACTGAGCTTTAAGGTGAATGCCGCCGCTCGCTTTAAACCCAGGCATGCAGTGAGTTTTAGACTGCTTAAGCTCTAACATACAATGTCGAATGTTCTATGTAGTAAACGATAGACGGCGTGTTTGTTTAACATGCAGTAGCGCTGGTCTGTGTTGTCGGAGGTCCACTGGAAAACACCAGGTCCTGATCGAGATTTCAACGGAAACATGTTTGTGAACAACAGAAAATGGCCCCCAAAAATATTTAGACACACTTGAAAAATATCTGACTGCCATTGCGTTAGACATAAAACATCAATGACATTTATGTATTTTTAGTGTGCAAATATTCTTGAGGAACTGTATATTAAGATAACTCTTAATCTCAATTCATACTTTGCACGTGACGTCACAAGTACTGGCTGGCGGCAAGAACGTCGTTCTCCAGCAACGAAACCCAGTAAACTAGTCAAGTCAAGTCATCTTCATTTATATAGTGCTTTTAACAATGGAGATTGTTTCAAAGCAGCTTTACAGAGATAAACATACAATTTACGGTAACAGAGATTGTTTTGGCTTTATAGCGATTTTCAATAATGTTATTTCCAGCTAAAGTTGGTTTTGATTGATTCACTTCCAGCAAAATGATCATTTGTTATTACATTAGGGGCCACTAAGACGACGGCGTTCTCTCTAAACAGACTTTAAACGCGAACCTGTGACCTGATGGCGTTCACATGCGCATTAAAAATTGATTCTATAGTTATATTCGTTTGAATATGTGTGCGCAGGTTTGTAATTTCCCAACAAACCATGCCTAAACAAACTACTTGTCTTGCCGATAAATTTGATAGAGAATTTTATTTTATCACTTCGAGGTACGCGAACCGGATTTTCAACAACGCTTTATCTGTAGAGTGGGAAAGGGATCCTCCATAGGGAGAGGATAGTTGACACTTCAGCACTGCATTGTCATCGGGTCCAGGCGAATCTCCTTCGTCAGATCTGGACACGGCCTGGATCCGGCAGGCTGCAGGAAAACCTCGGGATAAACAAAGACACTAAAGTTAGCGTAGATGCCATTCTTCTTATGATGTAGCGAGTACATCTGGATTTAAGGGAAGTGTTCCCAGTTCCGGCTGACCTAATCTATGCAGCCTAACATTGAATTATCGAAGTCTATAATGTATTATGTGTATGCTAGGTCAAAGAGATGTGTTTTTAGTCTAGCTTTGAACTGACAGAGTGTGTCTGTCAGTTCAAATCAAGGATCTTGCCAGGACGTCGCCAGTTTTACTATACAAAAGTTGGTGTTTTGAGGTTTGTGATATCTATGGTTTTCAATGAGAACCAGAGATGACCCAACAGGAGAGCTAGATTATTTACGGAGGAATTATTACTGCTCGATTATCTTAAAAAACCTTGTCTGCTTTACACAATTTAGCTACCTTGGAGTTAATCCTATTTCTAGTCCATAGTTATGCAGCTAGCTCGCTAACAGACTTGATAGCTACTTTAAGACCTGGAACTACAGGACTCTGCGTTGAAAATACCCGTTTGTTGCCCGCCAGGTATCCATGGTAGTCACGTGACTGCAAAGTATGAATAGAGCGCTGCAGTGATTATGAATTTTTGTAGGCCATCCCGTAAGTTCGCATCACCCTGGTTCCTTCACAAAAAAAAAAAAGGCTGGGTTTTTTTTTTTCATTGCAGAAAATAAGCTCTGTGACCAACAAAAGTTCATAATTCTTGCATGTTTTGTTTACCATGATAATCTTTACAAATGAACACGACCTGAATTCAATTGGTAGAAGTAAAAAGCTAAACGAACTACAACACAGTCACATGACTTCAACGGCACCATCACTAAGCTTCCCACAACTCTTTATTTTCCCTGAAAGTTCAACTTATAATAGTTTAAAAAGTGGATGAACTTTTACTCTACTTTGTAGACCCATTTAAACACTTGTTAACAATCGCCTTTTTCAAGGCAAGTTAGCTTTCAAATATTCACAAGCGGGGTTTTAGTGATGCGTTTTATGTTGTAGAATAAAACATGAAAATATCTTGATCTTGTGTTCACCACAGACCTTATTTCAGGCATTTACCAAAAACTCATTGACTTCGGGACTTCGGGACTGGACTAGTTCAAATGCTAACATGTTTCCGGGTTTCGGCCTTCAAAAATCCGTCATCCCTGCAGGATTCTATTGTTGTCATGCCATCTTTGTTTGCTTTACTTTGTCCTTATTTTGACTCCTTAATAATCGTGTAATCCTTTAATGTTATTTTTTTTAATCAACAGGCAAGGAACTACATCAACTCTCTTCCGCACATGCCCAAAAGGAGCTTTGCAGATGTGTTTATTGGTGCAAATCCGTTAGGTAATAATTCTGCCTTTCTATACAACCCATGGCCTGATGAAAACCCCCGTTCCACTGAAACTCATTCGGATGAGAGATCCAGACATCTTTCAGAACCGGCCCACATGAGTCGAGAAATGCATTTGTCAAAGTTAATGTGTGACGTTAAGAGTAATTAACAGAGTCATTACCATTCTTTTCAGTGAAAAGTCATTAATCACATTTATTTTATTCTACTGACCACCCAATTTGTAACTATTAGAAATATAAAAAATAAAATCAATATATTCTGAATAATATGCACTACTTATAACTTTGGGGTGAATAATTTTTTTTTTTTTTTTTAAGACTCTAATAGTTTTATTCAGCAAGGATGCATTACATTAATCAAATGTGACCATTAAGACACAAATAATGATACAAGAATTTCTAGTATTTTTTTGTACTCGCTCATAAACCCTTCTGTGATTTATAAATGCTGCTTGTGTTTTGTGTCTCAGCTGTGGACCTGCTGGAGAAGATGCTGGTTCTGGACACGGATAAACGGATCACCGCGTCAGACTCTCTCGCGCACCCGTACTTCTCCCAGTATCACGACCCAGACGACGAGCCCGAGGCAGACCCGTACGACCAGAGCTTCGAGAGCCGCGATCTAGAGATCGAAGAGTGGAAACGTAAGCCTGCGCTCTCTTGATTTCTCCAGAGAGACGACATTTTACTGAACGACCTCTCCGTGATGTAGCGCTTGCTCTTGTTGCTAGTGCTTTCAACAGTCGGTGTCTTTGCCCACAGGGCTCACGTACGAGGCGGTGGTGAGCTTCGAGCCTCCGATGTTCGACGGAGACGAGATGGAGTCGTGAGGAGAATCATGAAGGACCTTCAACCGTAACGTTACAGGAAAATGACATTCAAGTGCCTGCCATCATCAAGTGCTGGCTTCCCCGTGTTCTTACCCATGCCTTCATACAAAATAAGAGGGAAAAAACCATGCAAACTTTCCTAAAGGACACAGAGAATGTAATGTTTTGTGTCCTGTGCCCCAGTAAAATTAACTGCTTTTTTAAAAATTAGAGAAAAATGTGCATTCTCATGAAAAAAAAAAAAGCATTTTAAACTCTTAAACATTTAATATTCTTTCTCTGGGGAAGTGAAACGTTTACTTCCAAACTCCGCTTGCAGCCTATACAATAAATAAAGGCCAGAACAATTCTGTACTGTCAGAATACTAAGTTTTAGATATGTAAATAAAATGGCACAGATGTATATACATGGAAATAATGTGCACCAACAGTTTTATGTACCGTAGTATTTGCAGCGAAGCACACATCACAGAATGTGACCTGCATTATAAATAGCAAGTGAACCAACTAAAGAGTGAATCCGAACACGTAAAGAGATTGTAATTACTATTTCGTGCTGTGTGTAGAATGTAAACGGACGCAGTGTTCTTCTGCCAACTACGTCAATAACAGATGACAGGAACAGTCATGAAATATCAATACATGCAGACATGCTTGTTCTGAAATATATATGGGAAAATATGTAGATATTGGTGCTCAGTGCGAAAATTCTCACGATTTTTTACATTAAAGCGGGCAAATCTCATGAATCCTCTTTAGAATATACAAACCCAAGATCAGAAGAAAAAAGTGAAATATAAGAAAACAACAGCTATTTTGAGAACCAATAATAATGTTATTATATTATTAATATATATTAATGATTCATTCATTTTACCTCACGACAGGGTGCTCATTACCGTAATGCAACAAAATCTCATTGCTGTAATGCAGTGGATAAAAATTCGATTTATTATTTTGTCCATCATGATAATATTTGTTGTAATGCTTTTATTTAATACAGATTTCAATTTGAAATTCAAATCCTCTAATACTGTGTTGCGGTAATGAGACTCGGCATTGAGAATAATGGATTTTTTTTTTTAAAAGATCATGAAAGTCATGTCAAAATGCATAAGGTTTTAGAGATATGCTTCCTTTTTATATTATATAAAAATGTATTTTATTTTATTTTGGGGTTCAATGTGATTTGGACATGTTTTTGACTGGTTTTGTGCGATCCATCCTTTTTATCTGCCTGCTTTTTCCCAGAGTTAACTCCATGTTAAAGGCAGCTGGTCCTCTAGCTAGACTAGAGCGTAGTTTCTCTCCCTGCCATTTTCCTTCATTTATTATTTATGTAAATTAAGAGCAATGGGTGTGAAATGGGCGGGGATTAGGTTTTTAACAGTAAGTGTATGTCAACAGAACAACTCTACGAGCGAGAGACGGTTGCATTAAAATGATTCCCCTTTATTATTGTTTGCCCTGGGAAAGCCGTACAGCCTGGAAGTTCATGTTTGCAAAAATGAAAGAACCTGAGCCAATACTCTGCTATTCCGTTGATCTTGATTTAACAGCCCAGACTCGAAGACCGTCATCACGAGTGTGTTTTCTCAAGCGCAGCCGGCATCTAACTTATTGTATCAGGTGTTTAAGATTATTTTTAAGGTGTTTTCTTTTTCACTGTATATTATCACTTAATTTTATTCAACAATATTTTCTGTGTTGAGCATGTATTGTTAAATGTGAGGGGTGTGTATTTATGTGCATTTTACAGTTTTCTGAGGAGTGGAGAATCACTAAACGTGTCAATCAGTGGTGCATCGAGCAGCAACATATTTCAGTCTGTCGCATGGAACCATTTTACATTGAAAAGAGATCATTGTATCACTTTTTTGTGCATTTAACCATTTTTTTCTTTAGTCACCCATAAGTTATGTGGTCTGTGAACAACCACTGCTATACAGAAATAAAGGCAATTATTTTTCACAACACTCAGTCTTTGGTATTTCTTTTGCACATAACGGTTTTATATTTTACAACAATATTTAAATACTACATTTTAAAGAGTAGAGTTGCATCAGTACATACTATTCTTTGAAAACACTGCCACCAAGTGGTAATTTCTCATAGTACAAGGTGTGGAATACTGTTACATAAAAATATGTATTGAAGTTTACCACAAACCATTGCAATTATAAGACATTTTTTTAACCTCTCGTGACACCAAAGGTAAACTCAAAGAAATGAGTAAAAATAAGGTGATGAGAGTAAAATGTATGCAGAATACAATGTGTGTTGAGTATTTTCTCGCTATTGTAGCCCTGAGAAGAAAAATAAATAAATAAAATTAACTGAACATGTGTGACAACGTGCCCCAAGTCTGGGGCAAGTTGTCAAAATAGTAAACTGCACTGATCCTGATTTGAGAAGAATGCTTTTCTGTCTGAATGATGCAATACTTATACATCTACCACAACATATCTGTTTGTAAAACTATTGTATTATTGACTATGTAATAGCTTTCCTGCTGATTTAATAGTTATTTTATGTCGTTGGCTGAATGTATACTATACTACACTATACAAGGGACCATTTAAAGTGTGGTCCCTTGTTTACGCAACAGCTATTACAAACCTTACTTGACTTTTTGACTCCAAACCTTGTGGCATCTTCTCTATGCGGGCGACTCATGTCGTGTGTACATGTGGGTGTGATACTGTACTTCTGTTGTTTGGTTCAGTTGTTGTTTGGCAAGTTTTGTGCGCATGCGCGGGACCGTTACATGTGAGTGAATCTGAGCTCTTAGCCGCCGGTGCAGCATGGAAAGGAAAGGTGAGCATCAAAACGACTTAATTACTGTCCTCCAAAATAGTTTGTATCAACAGTACACATGTAAATAGAAATAAACATCGCACCAAGACTGAATCATATCCGTGTTGTGAACAGGCGCGCTATGAGAGGTGCTAACGGTTAGTGTGTTTGACAGAGACAAAGCCCATGTATGTTTAGCTGCTGCTAATGTAACGTTAACAACAGTAACGTTACTCCAGCTTTAACGTACATGAACATCTGCTCATATTACACGGAATATCTGGACGTTTGTTGCTTATTTATGGGTATATGTTGCGCGTTTCTGATTGTAGTTGCTGTTGGTTGTTGTTATAACGTTATTCTTGTAGCCTCGTTCGTGTGAGCTTCTGCTAGCTGAACTTTCTCTTGTTTTGGCTCGTTTAAAAAAATACGATATGTTTATGGTAAAAGTGTTTATTTTAATGAGAGTACATCAGTGCTGTGATTATTGAAAACTCTCGTTTTGATGTTGTTTGCGTCGTCAAAATGCTAACAGTAACTGATAAAGCCGCCAAAATTTACAAATGAATCAATTAAAATATTTTACTGATCATGGTTACCGCCAAATTATTGACTACTGTAAAACTTTAACTAAATATTAGGGAATATTGGAACAATATAATAAGCTTTCAAATATTTTTCCGTCGTTTTGTTTCATATTGTTGATGACAGTTTGGTTCAAATGAAGTCACCACTGTAACGTATTATCTGTAGTAACGTAACGTTAGTGTGTTATCTTTGAAAACTAGGTATGTTAACACTTTATTTTCAATGGTCCACTTTTGACTTAAACTTAACTTTGCAAGTACATGTCAGTTATTCTTCTAACCCGAACCCCAAACTAACAGTAGTAATAATTCGAGTAAGTTAGTTGCGAATGAATGACATGTAACGTTAACGTTATTTGTAAAGTTAGTCATAGTTCGTAACTTCGTACAATTTCTAAAGTCGACCATCAAAATAAAGTGTAATCGAAAACTATGATTACCATGTTTTGGTAATGGTTTTGGTGCGACATAAAAAATAATGACCTAATACTGGTCTCATAACATAAAAGATATTCATTTCAGCTGTAACAAACATAGAAGACTGTCATGCTTACTTGCAGATTATTATTTGCGTGCTCAAATAAATTCTTCTGTTCTCTGTCAGTACTTGCACTTCAGGCGAGGAAGAAAAGGACCAAAACCAAGAAACCCTGCAAAAAGTGAGTAAATCCAGTTTGTATACGTATATTTCTCAATATAAAGTCATGAAAACACTCCAAGGAGATCGGAACATGATTCAAAAACATCAGTGGCTAGAAACAGTGGTGGAAAGTCAAAGTAATAATAATTTGAATGAGTTTACATTTATTTAGAGGGATGGAAATTCATAATCACTCTACTCAAATCGCTCACTCCAAGTCAGCAAAAAAAGAAAAGAAAAAAAGCTTAATGCATAAAGATCACAACAAAGTGATAAATGCTATTCTGTTTGAAGTCAATGGAGAAGATGCTTCTGTGTGCTGAATAAACTGCTTTTGAGTTGAATTTCAATATCTTTGAAATCAGGCCCACGCCAGACATTCTTCTTTCAGACGAACACAATCAGAGTTATATTAAAAAATGTCCTGGCTCTTTAGCTTGATAATGGCAGTGAATGGTTGTTTCTGTTTTGAAGTCCATCAAAGTGCATCCATCCATGATAAAAGTAAATCCACACGGCTCTGGCTGGTTAATAAAGGCCTTCTGAAGTGAAGCGATGTGTTTGTGTAAGAAAAATATCCATATTTAAAACTTTATCGACTAAAATAACTAGCTTCCGGCAGAAGACCTACGCAAGTCGACTTACGCCACAAGAGTAACACTTGACGCGATGAATGACGTAGATGTAGGAGTGGCGTAAGCTTTGACGCCGCTGGTGGTTCAAACAAACAGGGCTGGGCAACAAACTCAAGCTCCTCCCACATTTCTCTTTAAAAGTTGTCGTTTTAGACTTGTAATTCGTGACTGGTGTTTTGTTTTGCTCGATCCTCTGCACTTCTGCGTTTTGTCATTACGTCATTCGTCTGGTCAAGTGTTACTCTTCCACCGTTAATCGATGCGTACGGCCGTTTATGGATTATTTTAATCCATAAAGTTTTAAATATGAATATTTTTCTTACACGAACACATCGCTTCACTTCAGAAGGCCTTTTTTTAACCCCTACAGATCTGTGTGGATTTACTTTTATCATGGATGGACAGGCCAGCTGACAGTCTTGTCTGGGCCCGGGACAAGATTTTAGATGAACCCAAACTGAATAATAAAAACCAGTTTAAATGGGTACATTTTCTATAAATGTCTTCATTTTCTTTTCTAACATAGCCTACTGCAGTTCTTGTTAAAACACACTAGACATACAAAATCTGTGCATTTGGGCACTTTTTGTGTGAAATCATATTTATTTTTTTATCCATCAAAACTATGCTTTCACTTTTAATTAAGCATGAGCAGCGCAGCAAAACTCAGATCTGGCCCATTATCTGTTCACCGATGCCGACAGTGACGCATTTCAGCCGGCTTTTTATTTCTCATTTCCAATAAATATATCTAGTAGTAAAGCTAATGCAAGGGCTAGAAATCAATGAATTCTTTGCTAATACTTCCTCGTCATCATGGAGAGCGCAGTTCGCACCGCTTTCTCCTTTCCACAAGCGCTTGGCGTCCCGTGGCGTCTGTCGTTGCTATGCAACAATGAAAAACGAGCGCGCCGCGGCTATTATGAGCTAATATCCTAAATATTTCCATATGTGGCTCTTTCCTCATTTCTTATCAACAAGTGGATTTACAACCACCACATCAGCAGCACCGCCGGTCGCCATGTCTCAGCGCTTTTATGAAGAGGACGCAACTGCACGCGCTTCAGGCATGCACGCACATCAAGTACCGGGTTTGAGAAAAATCCGGGTGGGGGGTGTTCTTGACCACTATTTCAAGGACAATTAGGAAGAAAACAAATAAAAAGCTTTTATGTAACTCAAATATTAGATATTTTTACCACAAATATGCCTTTTTTTTTTTTTTTTTAACAATTATTCCATAATTTAATGAGGGCCCAGTTCGCATGCGTTTATGCGTTTTTTTTTTTGTTTTTTTTTTTGCAAAGCATTAAATGTAGTTTGATATAGTTGACGTTCTTTACGTGTCGTGTGATGGATTATACATTTATTATCAAAACTAAATGTAGAAAGTCTTCAGTATTAAAACACCCTAACTTAACTATCCTGACTAACCAGATAAACAAATCACTCTCTCCTAAAACTAGTGTGTCTAATAGAACTGGAATTCCTATGTGGTGCACAAAGTACTTGGCAAGACTTACTTACCCGCTCCTTCTTTCCCAACCTCACACACAACGTGATGACTTGAGAAGACAGAACAGTACAAATGCAACCATACCCTTAAAACCACAATACTAACAAAAAAATGTTTCAGTCAAATATCAAACACACAGTATACAAGGACTGTAATAAAAGTACTAACAACAAAACCGTTCTAATAGGGAGTGCACAAAACAGCAGACTAAGCAACGGCTATTGATAGGTGGTTGGCAGCGTGAACCAGGTATATAAAATGTAAAAATAATCAATGCATGCATAGTCAGTGTATTAATTACAAATAAATTGATTATTATTAAAGCTACAAAAGTTATTCAGTCAAGAACAGTGAGTGATTCCCATTTCTTTTCTTGTTTGATTAACATTAATGACACAGATCTAATGCACGGGTCTAATATAATGTTGCACATTAGATTTTTTTACATTCATTTAAAGACTACATGAATACTCGCCAAGACATATATTTAAATAACCGGTATATGCCGCTAAAGAGAACTGAATTCGGGATCGCATTCTGTCTGAGAAAAGCGTCTTTCTGTGCGCGTGAGTAACGCATTGATCCTTTTCGTGGCTTATTGCGCTTAATAATCATTTTACCATCAAGCACTTTATTTTCTCATTCATGCATGTTCTTTTCGTAAAAAACAAAAGCGGAAAAAAAAGTGGTTTGCTTCCGAAGGACATACACAACTCTTTATTTATACATAATAAGAGTAGCCTACTTTATTTAGAATAAAACAGTACATTAATATGTATGATAGGCCTATTTCATTAAATGAAAACAATTGTTTCTTCGTTTAAAAAACGATTGTACAGCTCCAGTTGAATTAAAACTTTGATTTTGATTTCGGTAAAAAAAAAAGAAAGAATTTGCATCACTAAAAATAATTAGTATGTTATATTTTTGTCGATTTGTGTTGATGACAGTGTTAGCTTGCACTTTGAACGAGCTTAGCGTTCTTTTTCCACCTCCATTTTAAATCGCTTCTGGTGCGTGCCCACTGGCATGGAGTAGCGCGAGCGTTTTCCATTCATTCCTATGGAAGCTCAACTGTCTGTCCAACCAAATTTCAATTAGGCATTTCACTTCGTCTTTGGTCCAGGTTACCCCACAAATTCATTTTAAGAGGCGTTAGCAAAAAAACCCTGCTGCTTTTCATACGACGTACATAATGACCCATTATACATTGTGATACAGCCTGGTACATTGGATCGGATATGAAGTGAAAATCAATGGGGACCGGTGTTGTTTTGGGTCAACTATTCCTTTAACACTTTCATATTGTTGTTATCATTCTAAGAATTTAAAGTCAGTCTTACATTTCTTGAGTTGAATATGTAAAACAATTCAATCAAAGAGCCATGGTCTTCTTGTGGCTACATCCTATGCTCCAATTGGTGCTCATATGGGTGACCAGTTTTGAGTTTGGCCGCTACATTGATCCAATTCTCTCTACTCATGCCCATTTTTTCCTGTCACTTCTTAACTGTCTGTCTCGTAAAACAATGTCACAATATCTGTCTCTTAAAACAAGTAAAACAATAACAATGATAATAAAATCAGAGAAGCAAACGTAATGGAGATCAGTTGCAAAAATACATCCTAAAATTCTGGGGCCAGATGATGATCACGTAATCTGAAGAAATACAGTGTGTGTGTGTGTCGCTTAAATACTGGACGACCGCTTGCCTGCCCTGAAGAGAGCTGTTACATAAGTGCTTTGTGACAGCCATCAAGCCTGATGCGTTTTATTCTCACACACACACACTTTCATCTACTGAATGCTCAGGTGAAGCACGAGCAGAAGGGAACATGCCCTCTGGGGTCTGCTTGTGTCCTTGAAATACGACATGTCAGATGGACAGAACCTTCGGCCAGGCCCTTCTGCAGGAGAGAGGCGGAGTATATGACTTTTCTTCATGTGCCTCTACAAAATCTGTCATCGACGTCCCCTCTCCTCCTGCGCTGCGTTTATGCCACACCGTGTTTGGCGAGAGTGAGTTTTCACTCACTTATCACCCTCCTCCTCTGCTCCTGTTTCTCTTGCCCTCCCTCTTGTGCTGCCTTGTTTCCAGTCGGATCGGTAGTGTTGAGGCGGCCAGTGAGCGGAGAGCAGGCAGCCACACTCTGGGAGATAGAAAGTCACATCTGTGGTTTAACTCTGGCTCACACAATACCGTCCTGCCCCACGCTGTCCTCCTCTGCCATGTGGCTCCTGGATTGGATCTTTTCGCTCAACACAGCTGTGGTGAAACTAGCCAGCGGTCTGAGGTGCAAGTGAGTGCAACTGTGTGTGTGTGTGTGTGGACAGCAAAGAGTGTAAGCTGAGGTGGCACTGCTGACTTATTGATGTTGGATTCATTTTTAATCAGACAGCTGATGTGCTCAGGCAAGGTACGGGATGGATTAGTCCTTTGTGACATGTTTGCGCCGAGGCAGTGGGACGGGTTTGCAGGACTGATATGGGTGTTGCATCCTCCTTGTTGGTGTGACAGATGTATGCGTGCATGCAACTTCGCTGACCACCTCTTTTTGTCATGCATCCTGCCAAAGTGGGATTCAACCCTTATATTTTGCACCCTTGTGTTCCCTTGAAGTTGTCTCTCCAGGTGTATACACCCTGTGTCTGTCACTGTGCGCAAGTTGTGGTGCAGTGCTGGAAAACTTAAAGGGCTGGTATCACAGTTCTGTCTGCAGTCAACTGCACTGGGATTTGCTTGCAGTGTGGATGCTCATTATGTAAGCTGTATCCTCCACAACTGCAGCACTGGGGGTCTGGAAGACTGCGGATGACAGAGAATGTGGCTCTCAGCGTGGACTGCTTGAAACCAAATCAGGTCACAGTTTTGGGGAGCAAATGCTGCACTGGCCTCTTTAGCAGCAGGGCGGTTCCTGATTTGAGTTACTTGACTGATCAACTCTATAAAGTCTTGAGATTAGCAAATCTGTATTAGAAAATGCTATGGTACTTAGTAGGCCTTTCTCATCACTATTACAATTGCTTAGGGTCAGGGATTTGAAGGAACCGCTAACCAGGGTGTGTAAATTAGCACATTTGTACAACATGAATCATACCTTAACTCGTGCAGCTTGTTGAGCAAAGGTGTGCTTGTATTTTTCTATGCAGTCAACAGTAAAGGGAGGATCAGAACATTGTTGTGCTCTTGGAGGGCCACTTTCCTGCAGAGTTTAGCTTCAGGTTGGTCCAATAGACTTGCCTGGAACATTCAATTCATCCTGAAGCTCTTGATTAACTGGTTCATGTGTGCCTATTCAGGTTTGGAGCTACACTCTGTAGGTTGGTGACCCTCCAGGAACAGGGTTGGACCCGGTCATAGACTTGAAGGGATAGTTAAAAAATTAAAATTCAAAAGTTATTCAGTCAGGGAGCTGTGAGTCTCTTGTCATTTGATTAACAGTAAAAACACAGCAGCAGGAATATTAGGTTGATAATAGTTTAATCGATAAAACTTCGACAAAGCAAGGTCATTATTAGAGTGCATAGTTTTGAGGTGCATGGGCTCATGCTATGAAAAAAAGAGCACTTCTGTCAGCAAATTTAAAAGCACTTAAGTTATGGTCATGTTCCCTATATTCAAACTTCTAAGCTTTAAAATGACACCCATTTTGTGTTGGTTAAGCTAGTGGTTTAGTAAAATGACAACTTAGTAGCGCCCTCTGCTTTGGATTTAAGAGGTTAAGCGGGCTAACTGGGTCATAAACAGAGGTGGAGTTTACTTGAGTCAGGAGAGGGTCAACACTACTGCTTATTTCCCATGTTATTATAGTAATAATTTGTTAATTCGTTACATTTATATAGCGCTTTTCTGGGTACTCAAAGCGCTTTACATAGAAGGGAGAATCTCCTGAAATGGTGATTGATCACCAATCAACCAATAATTCAAAACTCAAAACTTACTTTCAGGCATCAGCAAGTGTTTGAAATAACATCCTTGCAATCTGAAGGGGATTCTGGAAGAAATAGCCTATATTTATATGTGATGCTAAAGGCTACTTATGCTAACCATTGCGATAATAAATACATACTGTATATATTTTTATGGAAAATACCGGAGACTGCTTAAAGAACATAGACAAATCATATTATATGATTATAATAGTGTATTTATTTGGCTTCATGTTTTATCTGTCTCTTCCCTCCCTTTCCCGCCTTTGTTGATACTGGACTAATGCATCCGCATGTCATAAAAAAACTCTGGTTAACCTGTATAACTCATAACTCCTGTTTTCTTCTCTTGAGCTTCCTCTGTTGCTCTGGCTGAAAGGAGACACTTAATATTCAACAATATTATTAATCTGCCTGCATTGACACCATTATATGAGAACTGAACTGAGCTGGACGATGACATCACTGTTTTCTCCAGAGCGGCTATATATATATATATATATAGATGGATATATATATATATATATATATATAAATGAACTAAATTAATAACATTTTTACAACAAAAACGAACCATCACTGAACTTACTTAAGTTGGACTATGACGCTATTTTCTAATGTACAGCAGAAACAAACTTTGTTGCATTATTTTCCTGTTATCACAGTAAAGCTGCTTTGAAACAATCTGTATTGTAAAAAGTGCTATATAAATAAAGGTGGACTTGAGAGATTGCTCAAACCTCCTCAGATCGCATAATTTAGTGGAAAATGTATAAATACTCAATGCTTCTAAAGAAATGTGATATAAATTTATGATATTTTATCAATATTTTTCTAAATGTTTAAGCCTTTGTACTTAAAAGCCTTAATGGAGTTTGGTTTGTGAATTCTTGTGATCACAAATAAATGGAAGCAGGTGCAACTGAATAGGTATGTGATGATCTCTTTTTATGTGAAATGGTAAATACCAGTTTGATTTAGCATGATTGATGTGCACTGCTAACACAAATTGACATATTACTGTCGCTGTAACATTTTTATCGTAAAACATTGGTGAAATATCAATGCTGGAATCTTAAATCTTTAAGTAAAGACCAAACGTTTGCTTCTTTCATGCTTAATTTGTGATCTAGCTAGTTTTCTGTCAGCTGGTGGGGTTGTGTGATGTCGTTCTTTGGGGGTGTGTTATGGGCGGGGTTTAGGGTAGCGCTGCGGGACTACTGGCCCGACAGTGGAAACGCAACTTGATTTTGGCCTCGGTGCTTGAGGTCAGAGGCCATTGGTCATTTTTCAGTCGCTTGCCTGAAATTAAATTGCTTATGTGAGTGATTTTCTTCCATTGTAGAGGGTTGTTTACTCACCCTTCTACGGGAGCATTTGAAAGCAGGCGTTTATCAGCGGATCTCTTATATATCCACTGATAGACGCCTGCTTTCAAACGCTCCCGTGTGTATCTGAGTAAGAGCTCTGTGAAGAGTGCCAAAGATGTCTATTTACAACATGTTTGTCCCAGCAATGGTATAAAAGCCGAAAGTGTGTCAAGACTTTGATCTTAAACATGGCTGGGGCATCTATTATTTTACTCACACTGCCTGTCCGCCATCCCATTAAAACCTCTTTTTCTTAGGCTAGTTAACTTATGTTCATGTTTCAGTCATTCATGTGTTGCTCAAGGAGCGATGAAGTAGCGACGCTGCGAGCAGGGAAATCTATTTAGAGCGCCTTATTTTATTCATTTAAACATCGATACTTGGCGCCAGCGTATTGATTCTCGTATCGCACGGGGAAGGACAACGATATACCGCCCTATCGATATTTTGTCCTGCTATAGCTTAGCATCATGTCTGTAACTTTTGCATGGGAAATATGCACAAGGAGTGGATTTTTCAGTTGGGGTTGGGTTATCTGGCACAAAACCATAGAAATGGAAATCAAGTGTCCGTCTGTGTGCAGTGTCGCTGTTGCAGCTGGTTAGGAAACAGTGTTAGAGTTATGAAATGCATGCGCTAATGTAAAACACACACACACACTCACCGAGTCAGCAGAGACTGATGTGCGGTCATCATGTCCTATGATAACCTCTCTCTCTCTTTGGTTAGTACAGATTGCATAACACAGCAGGTTTAATCTAGCATGCCCAATGATGATCAGTTAACTGCAGCTCGCAGACCGCAAGCTAATTCCATCAGTTTTAATATGACACCCTCTCATTGTCTAATAAAGCTTGACTGAAAAAAATAAATGCTTGGTTACTTGTTTAGCATACTGCACAGTGGCATAGATGGAGTACAAACAGTATGCAGTTTTGCACTGTAGTATAAAGTGTTTAAGTGTAGTATAAAGGCCTATTTCTCTCATGTATTTACCCAAAGATAATGTGAAAGGGATACTCCACTTTTTTTGGAAATAGGCTCACTTTACAACTCCCCCAGAGTTAAACTGTTGAGTTTTACCGTTTTTGAATCCATTCAGCCGATCTCCGGTTCTGGCGGTACCACTTTTAGCATAGCTTAGCATACATCATTGAAGTGGACAAGACCATTAGCATTTCTCAAAAAAAAAATGACCAAAGAGTTTCGATATTTTTCCTATTTAAAACTTGACTCTTCTGTAGTTACATCGTGCACTAAGACCGACGGAAAATGTAAAGTTGCGATTTTCTAGGCTGATATGGCTAGGAACTATACTCTCATTCCTGCGTAATAATCAAGAAACTTCACTGCCGTACCATGAGAGCAGCAGGCGTAATGATATGGCGCAGCGCCTGAAAATAGTTCCGTTGTGTTGACGGAAGGTGGCCTATTTTCAGGCGCTGCGTCATATCATTACGCCTGCTGCACTCATGGTACGGGGTCTCAAACTCAGCTTAACTGGGGGCCGCTGGAGGCAGAGTCGGGGTCAGGCTGGGTATTCCACAAAAAAATAGTATTCAAGTATTCCAAAAAAGTGCACAACTGATCCAATCTTCTCGATCTTTATTATTAACGTTTCTTCTGAACTGTTCCTCTGAATTTGAACATTCCTTTCTGTACATGATTGGTTCTTCATGAGCCGTCCTTCTGACAGTTGAAGTTCATTTTACAAACATTCTTTGTCTTTTCCTTATAACACATTTTTGTGATACTTATATTTGCTCATTAGGTGTGGGACGATACAGGTACCTCACGATTCAATTCTGTGGCAATATGTGGTCCACGATATGATAATATCACGATTCGCGATATCTACGATATTCAATATATTGGAAGAAATTTCATCAACGATATATGTGACTGAAAAGAAAAAGAAGGAATAAGGAAATTTTATGCATTTATTAATGCCAACATTTCCAACATTGTGCAAAGAAATATGCATTTGCATAATAACTCACTGCCTCCTGGTCTTAAATGTAAACACTGTACATCTAGACAGATAAAAGTGCATGAACATTACAAAACAACATGAACATTAACATCACCTGAGAGTAGTTCACCGTGATAGCGAACGAGGTGCATTTGCAGATTCGTAGTGTTGCTGTTATATTTTATCTTTGCAAAGCAGTTCTTGCAGATTGCATAGACTTTATCCAGTGCCTTTCCGTCGACTGTCTCGTAAAACCCGAAGTGTCTCCACACTTTAGAGTGGAAACTAGCGGGTGGGTCTTTGATTAGTTTTTTATTGTTTTCCGTTTTCTTCTCGCTTCTCTTTTTTTCTGATTCGTTTATTTAAATGACGTTTAACGAAAAAGACGTTTATTTATTTATTTATTTTTTACCTTTTTGTCACCATTTCTGAACACGCTTACAATTAGGCAATATACACAACAAGCTTACAATATATGTTAAAGTTTTCTTTTAGTTGAAAACATTAAACAGTAGGCATATGTGTAAACAAAAAATATAAAAAACAAAAGCATTAATAAAAGCATGCTCAAGCAGCGCGAACGGGGGAAAACGCCTAAAGCATATTGCGGCAGATATCGTACAGAACGCACACACACACTCGAGTCAGCATATGATTATCGTGTTTATATTGTTTCACGTTTATATTGAGAAAAACAATATCCACATGCAGGGGGATGCACCAGCAATTTATGCTCGAGTGAGAAAAGGCGCTTCGCTGACAGACGCTTCAGAGACACAAAGATAACGGTGTTCTAAGTTTCTAACAGCACTTTGCGTTTTCTGTTCTTAAACCTGTCTCCCTCATCGAAACTTAAAGGAAGTATATGTCTCAAAATCATTTTGCTATAAGATAAGTTATCATTTCGGATCACGCGGCGTCCAGCTGCGCTTACCTGCAGTCGTGAATGCAGTGATGGACAGCTGTCTTTCCTCATTCGACTGTTTGGATTTCATGTGATTTCTCATTGTGGTGATGATATTATAACTCAGATTAATTAATTAATTTGATCAAAAGTAATTCCATTTAGTAAGATCATTTTCAAGTAATTCCAAACTTCGCGAGGCAGGCGACAACATTATGTGATCAAATACACACAACTTGTTAACACACTCCACAGCGCCACCCAGTGCATTTAATTATAATTGCGAGTTAGTGCTTGGGATTTATCATGGATTCACTGCATTTACGGCCAGCAAAGCAACGTAGTAAAATTCGAATAGTATTTTATTTTTCAAATAATAATTACAGATCGAATATTCGAAAATTCGAATATTCGTGCACATCCCTACAACAAACCCACCGTAAGCTGTCACGAGACTATCTATGGTAGCCCATAAGGGATAAAAAAAAATATATATATATTTTTTTTAAACGCAACAACGGGCCGCACTCACATTAAACTTTAATGTCAAGTAGGGGGCCACAAAATCTGTCCTAAACGCAGTCACTTTTGTTATGCAGTTACACTAATATAAACTTTTGAGAAATAAATGCGTATAATTTTATTGGATCAGTGCATTCAGTCTTAAAGTGACAGCAGCCTAATATACCCGCTGATAGACATTGATGTTAATCAAACAACAAAATATAAAGAGAAAATCTTTGTCGATTTAACAAAGAATAATTATATTTAATTTATACAGTTAAGAATATGCAGTGTTATTTTACATTTGATTATTCAATTTCTGTACCTGAATACTGTTAGACTTACCTAAAAAAAACAGTTTATTTCATTTGAATCTAATTTCTGTTGTATTTATCTATGCTTGTAATTTATTTATTCTAAAAATTTCTATGCATATTCACTCCCCTACATTTTGTACAATAATGATCTATTTCTGTCACCGTTTCTTCAAGTTTAACCGAACCTTTATTTTGACAGGTTGAAGGTTCTCAAATGAATAGAGCCCTAATACAGGCAAATGATTGAGAAGAGCCTCTTTAAGCTAACCAATTGATCTGCATTTATGGACAAGATTTAATTTCCTTTATAAACAATAAAGGAAAAAAGAAAATAAATGTTTTGGCAGTTTTTGTTGATAGCTGTAGTGCAGGAATGAATAGAGACAGTAAATGATAGGGGAATGAGGTCAAAATGTCACCCACCATTGGCTCAGTGTGACAGTAGATGCTACTAGACCAACATGCAAATCATTTTTTGATACATAAATGTGTTGATTGTGCAATCGAGAGGGTAAATTATTTATTTCGCAAATTGTGTCATTTATTCAGGGCTGTAAAAGGAACGAAAATGTCAAGAATCCAAAGCAGTGAAGTTCATACTTGAAGTACCAACACACACAAACCCTTATATAAATGTATCATCAACACCATAAAAGGCTTGTTAATTGCATAATGAAAAATTATGCAATGCTCGTGGCAAAGTGTTTTATAGCCCTGTCAGTCACAGAGACCCTACCTTTCTTCTATTGCCAAAGGTTTTGTGGTTGCTAAGAAACTAGTAGAGCATCAAATGCATTTTAGCTAATGAAGTGTCCTACTGTAGGACCAAGGGCATCTGTAATTTTCTGCATGCTGCACATTTTTTTGCTTTTTGACTTTATTCGTCTGTACGTCTCTAGATTTCAATGAACAGCTCGCGGTCTAGGGTGATTTTGTAATTCATGTTTTTACATTGTATTTGTTCACACCAGCATCCTCCTCTACGTCTCTCCATCTAGAAAAGCACTCGATGAGTGTATTATGTTCTCTTTGTTAGTACCTGTCTTCAGTACCTGTTAGTACCTGTTCAGTTGGCCGCTGTGACTCTTTTGACTGCTCTCGTCTGAAGCACTGTTATGGATCGAGTTCATTCTCAGTCTGACCTCAACGGAAGTGAATATTACTAAATATAATAATTGTAATTCAGATGAACTGGAGAAATAATTTGGTCAAGTAGCTGTGCAGTATGACAAAAAATAAAATTGGATAGGTCCATCTGTCACCATCCCGGTAGCGGGATATTTAAGTTTACTTCAATATTGTTCTAATAAATCCTAATCTAATCATGGCAAACTATATATCGTTGGAAAGGTCTAAGAGTCAAGAATACATATTTGTTGATGATTTTGCAGAAAAATATATGTTGGAAGAGTAATGGATTAATATATGACAAGAGTGCGCATCAAAAAAAATCTGTATCATTACAGGTGTTTTCACCTTTGTAACAAAAAGTCAACAACTACACTTTTAATCATTCAAACTTTGATTTGCAGGCTAAAAGTTCACAATAAAACATATATAATCTAGAATTTGTCAATAAAAAATTATAAAATAATATTATCCTCTAAAAAGTGTATTGTATATATTATCCTCTAAAATATAATATTATCTTTTTTTATCACCTTTTTTATTACATCACATATTTTAGTAGTTATCATAAATTAGGTCTCGTTTGAAAGCTTACGAACTCAGAATTCATCCTGTGAAAACCGTTTTGAAATTGGATGTTGCGTTACCATAGAAACAGTACTCTAAATTCTTTTATCAGGCTCCTCCCCTTTTGGGCATCATCATGTTTCATAATTTATGATCAAAACCTTTTCTAATCTTGACAAAACACATATTGTCAGAAAGGTCTGAATCTCAAGGTTCCATATTTTGTGACAGAATTGATATTTGGACAGAAATGTATTAACATGTTATGGCAGAATGAACACAATTAAATTCAATGGAATTCAATGTCACCCGGTGGCTATTTCTGGTATTACGCCTAAACAAAATCTCATGGGAACTTCAATTTTTGTGATATCAACTTCAAATTTGGAACACAACTTGGTTAGATATATGGCTTTGACTTTCTGTCATTTTTAGGCTGAAACCTATATTAATTTATATATATATTATGATAAAAGAAAAAATATATATTTTATTATATTTTCATAACAATAAACTTAAACTTCAATAACTTTTATATAATTTAATTCTATTAATTTATTCCACTTCAACAATAATCTGCCAAGTGTCGTCTTTTAAATGAGACCAACCGTAAGTCTTTAGTCCAAAGGGTTCATGAATTACAAGCGTTTAAGTTTGGGTAGTGCATTTTCACATCAATTCTTAAAAAGGGGGGTGACAGTTAAGAGGTTAAATGCTTGTCTGAATTGCGTTTTGCGTCTAGCCAGGCCAAATTGTTATTTTGGAAACCATTTCCCAGATTCATTTTACTGAATCAAAAGCATACAGTGTGACCAGTGTAGCCCAAATGATTCTCATGAACCGGTTCTTTTTAATGAATCAAAAACAAATAGTGGAACCAGTGTAGTTCAACCAATTCCTGAGCAAATGATTCATATGAACTAGTTATTTTTGACTGAATAAAAAACATACAGTGGAACCAATGTAGCCCAAATGATTTATGAACAAATTACTCTTATGAGCTTTTTAAAAAGAAAAACTCAATCCAAAACATGAATACACAGTGTGGTTGAACTGATTCTTTAACAAATGACACTTATAGCTGATTCTTTTACTGAATACAGTAAAATACAGTGCGACCAGTGCAAAGTACCTTTAAGACAAGTCATTTCACTCGGCGGCCATCTTTGAAGCGCCCAGGCATGCAAGTGCAGCTCCTGTCTTTTTGAATGGGGAAACTTCAAAATCTCCAAAACTGTTCGCCAAGCTTACGATTAATCTCATATTTGAAATCACCAATGAAATTTGACGAAAACTCTCATAAATGTAGTTTCTAAACTCTCGAATCATGACAGAAAACGAATTTTTTCAGGCTTGATCAAGCTAATGCGCAGTGAAGCGCGTGTCTGACTGATTCCGGAGCTTTTAACGGCAGCTGCAGTGACGCAATGACTTTACCAATCAGCGATTGGCTCTTATTTATAGGGGTGTGCAAAAAAAATCGATTCACATTTGAATCGCGATTCAATCTTTACCGATTCAGAATCGATTCATAGAATTCCAAAAATCGATTCATATATATATATATTTTTAATGGCATGCACGGGCGTAGTGGCAATCGGGTGAGTCGGGACTTTTACCGGTGGTCCGGTAGTGTTTCGAGGCCGCTAGGGCCGTTCTGATAAATAGTTACATTGCAAGTTCTTGCCGCCCGCTGGTCAAACTGCAGCCTCTCTGCTCAACCCGTAAATAAATGCATCGATCCGCAGATCTTATGTTTGAGTTCTGTAGATCTTTTGCCAAGCGTGTCAGAGGTTACGGGTTCTAAACCTCGTATAGTTTTTTCTCTCTCTCATCAAAACCGAATATGTTCATCACGTTTGTGTGCATTTTATTTTGTGATTTCACCGGAGTCTCCACAACGGCCATAGATTGAAGCACGCGTCCGAGTGAAGACTTTTTTCTTTTCGAGGTGTTTTTCACACATTTTTATTTTTTGACTGTAAAATTCTAAAATAATGTGCTATCTTCATATGCAAGGTGTCATCTTTTTCAGAAAAAGATTAGCTTTCAACAAATTACAGTTATTGACCATTATTGTGTGTCGTGAGTTTGTAAATAGAATTTAAATAGACAAAAATTTAAAAAACTAGAATACATTTTCTGATTTTTATTTTGAAAACCCCCCCCAGAAAAATCACAAACGAAAGGAACTAACACTTTAAAGTTGAAAAATGAAGTATAATACATCAGATACAAGTCTTTTTTGTGACATTGGGTTGCACAGTTTTCATTTAGGACACTTTTTTTCATACACGCACAGTCGCACACATACAAATGCGTCCATTCATAGGCACGCACACATACACATGCATACACCACATGGAAAGATACGTGAAAGAGTAACCGCCATCCGCCTCCCAAGTTTAATTAAAAATCATCCCAATCCCCTCTTCTGCTGTCTACCACTTCTTTCGCGATGTATTTGTTAGTTTCTTTATTCTATGCAATCCAAAACACTCTAACCTGCCGCACTTCGTATCTCTCTGTTCAAATCTTTCCTTCCCGCTCTGCCAGAAAGCTGCTCTCATTTGCTGACGGAAATACCGTAATAAGCCGTATATTGCCGAAAAGCGCATGTTGTCTGCTGTCAGGGGCAATTTGAATGGTTTTGATAGTGCGAATGGTTGAAGAGTTACGGTACAATGATTGCTGGTCTATGTCGGCGACGACACAGCCGGTTCTAAAGGGTTAATAAACAAATAAAATATCTCCTTGCTATTTTTTCTCGACACATTTTTTCTTTGGCCAGTGCTTTGCGACAAGCTTTATGCGTGCTGAGCGCGAGGCATATATCCCGGCCCCCAGTAGCCTATATTTAATCCAATTCACATTGCATAGCATTTTTCACAATACATATCGTTTCAAAGCAGCTTTACTGAAAATGCATGTGTCTAAAATACAATTTAGAGCGATCGGTTATTATCAGAGGTGACTATGTGTAATGCGTTTCAATTAATTTTCATTCAGTTTTATTGTTAAACAGTGCATTAAGTTAAGGCAGAAACAATGAGCCAGGGGCATAGAATTTAGTAGGGATGCTAGGGACGTGTCCCTACCAATATCCAGTGACACTGATATATCCCTAGCAATAATTTCGATCAAAACTTAAAATATATTAATATATTGTTGTCCCCATCCCCACCAATTTCAAAATCAAACCTACGCCACTGCAATGAGCTCATTGAAGTAAAGAATAGGCTACATGTTGTTAAATGATTAGGAAACATAGAAAACTTAAGCATTGGTGCTTTTTTACAGACTCAAATATGAGTGTAAAAAAGTTCACAAACTGAAAAAATTGTGTAATATTGTTAAAACGGATTTCATAAAATTGGTATCGGAAAAAGTATCGTTCAGGAACCGGTATCGAAGTCAAGGTATCAGTATCGAAAATTTTGTTACGATACCCAGCCCCAATGGCATGTCACTATAATTGATTTCACATTTTTACATCTATTTCAGGTACAAAGACAGAAACTTTCCTTAATTTTTGTCATTTTCTAAATGCAATTAAATAAACACTTGGTGGTTCTTCAAGATCTTGACTGTAGCCTATATCTACTGGGTTTTTTTTTTCAATACAGTTAATTCATAGTTATTTAATTTCTACAAATGGTGCAAACTCTGCTAGATTATAGATAAAAGATTCCCATTCCCCTGCCATTCTGTGATCGGCAGTGATCAGCAATCGGCAGATCATGATTTTGGTAATCGGTGATCGGCCCCAAAAATGCTGATCGGAGCATCTAACATGAATTGTTAAAAAATGTCATCTCAATTGAAACACCCATGTGTAAATAGTGTTCAATTATATGCAAGTTGCTCTCATGTAGTGGTGTGTGTCTCAGAGGGGCGAGAGATAAGAGTAATTGATTGTGTTGAGTGCCCTCTTACAGAGACCCTGCCATGACTCAGTGCTGCTTACCTGCCATCACTAATAAGGCTGTAAAGAGGCTTGTTTGGACTGACTACCCGGCCGCTAAGACACGGATCTTATGAGCAAGAGAGTAACTCGCCTACTTGTGAACCGGCTGATTTTTTCCTGCTGTAATTAGAGAGAGAGTGAGAGAGAGAGCAGATGGGATGGAGTGACAGCAAAACGCACCGCGTTATGAAGGAGAAATGAGGAGGCGGCAGTGGTTTTACCTGCAATGCAGTTCTGGCTTTCCCCAGCCAATCAGAGCGCATGGCACAGAGAGGAGGGCGGGCTCTTGTTGCTGACGGCAGCAGAGAGAGAGAGAGAGAGAGAACGCTCCTCAGCATTTAGCCTCACTGTGCATCAGTGTGTACTGAGGTGGCCCTCCTCTGCCTCTGGTACATGGCTCTGTCTCTGGCCTGCAAGCCCCTGTTGCCTTCATTAGCACTGTCTCTCATGGGCATCCGCGCGTCCTGTAGGTAAGAAGCAGAGTTGCTCTGCTGTTTGTGTCTGCGCTGTCTCAAAAGCATGTGTCTGCTTTACCATATGTCTGAGAGCTTTGATTTGTGATTGACAATTTGATTCATATAATTGTGGTTTGTGTCATGTTAATTTCCTTCGTGTTCAGAGTATTTCTCCTTTGCATGTTCAGAGGTTTAAAATTGAGTTTAGGAAACTGTTTATTCCAGTTTTTATATACAGTGTGTATGTGTGTGTGTGTGTGTGTATATATATATATATATATTAACTATTAGGCTATATTTACCAATTAGAAAATATTATGCTTCATGAGAACACTATTTCTGCCGATAAGTATGTGTATAATGTCAAAAACATATTTGTTCTTGCAATGTTTTGTTTGGATAATAATAGAAAAAAAAGATTTAGTGGCAAAAATGCTATTCAAAACTGTATTCATGCAGTTTTATTCATATGATGCAAAGAAGAAAAAATATAAATATTTCAGGGTTTTTTCTGGATTAAAAATTGTCTTCTGTGGCGGCGGACCAACAGGGTCATTCACACACACACACACACACACACACACACACACACACACACACACACACAGTACAAAGTATCCTACCACTGTGAGCACAGCACTGACAATAAATTCAAAATAATTTTAACTTATCATGCTTATTTTTAATTTCATTGTCAGGACAAAACATAAAACAAGAACTAATTTATTTCAAAAAATCTGTAAATGTTTATGTATAAAGTCACTTAGTAACTGATTTAAAAAGTTAGTAATACAATGAACAAAGTACACATTAGATAGAAAAAGTGGAAAAAGTCTATTATTTTGCATTTACACTCACACTTTACAGACTTAATGCACGGATAATTTCACTTACAGTATTGTATTTTATTGTTTTGTTCCGTCCATTGCTATGGTTATCACTGTCAATCGCGTATTTAAATATGGTTGTCAATCCAGAAACTTTGCAATGTAGCAGCATGAAAAATATATAGTATTATATACAGAAAGCGAGCAAAGATTGCTGCCATTATAATCACAGAAGTTGTCAATTGTAATGTGAGATACACAAAGATGCACTCTTGCGAAAACTCCCGTTATAATCAATTAAGCCGTTTACACTATGCAATGAATCTCTTATTGACATCATGTTTACTTTGTTGGTTATAATGCATGCAGTTCAATGAACAAAAACTCCCCCGTTATGCAGTGTTGAGCGAATTCTAATTAACTTAGAATTGCCATTGCGTTTAACTTAAAAATGTCAATGTCCTTGAAGGTGCTGCTTAAAAGGTGTATGGTGGACATGATCTGTGTGAAGTTTTTCAGTTTAAATCCAGGCACCTTGAAGTGTCTGACTGGGATAAATCGTGGCAGAAGGGGAGATGAAAGCAAGGGAGACGTGTTGAATGATTCCGTGTTGTAGTCGTCTGGGTGATAGCCCTGCGTTCAATGCCATCAATGGCTCATCGCTGTTTTGTGCACCTTCACCTTTGTTGAGATTCGCATGGGGTCAAGCCGGACACCAGATTGCATGTTAAAAGAAAGCCACTGCAATGGTGGGGTTTGAAGCTGCCAAGTTCCTCTACTGACGGCAACATCATCACTGCAATCAGTGACTGTTACTAGAGCAAAACCACAGGTGTCAAAGACCACATGAAGCAGGTTTTGCACTAAATTAATTCGATTTAAACAACCTTCCTTTGCTTTGGGTTCCGATACTGCAATGCAGTTCGCAACCACTGAAAACAATGGTAGGACTTTTCAGAGCTGGGCATTTCTGTTCCTGGAAGAGCAGATTGTTTTGATGCATGCGTGAGTTACTCTGACACAAGACAAGAGAATGTCAGACGTGTTGTGGTTTGTTGTGTGGGCTGGAGAAGTTCTGAAGGCTGTTCTCTGTATTAAGAGTGAATTTAACTCTCTGTGCGCCAAACGTTTCTCCTCCCACTCACGACGCTCACACACGGACCAACACTCATGCACAGACACACACAGCCCCCTTGTTTTTCTCTTGCCGAATGTTATGAAGGATGCCATGCATCAAGAGGCTAGGGAGGTGAAGTTTTGGTTCAGATGAATAGTCCAGGCTGGTTGCTAAGGCTTGAGGCTTTTAATAGAATCCTCCTTCGCTGAAAAACAACTTAAAGTAATGGAGGGAATTATGGAAATGTGATTCATAGGCTGGATGTGGAAGAGGCGATAAGAAAATAGCCTCTTTGATGCAACCTCTCTGACCACCTGTCACCTGTGATGTAGTTACAACTGAGAAGCCTGGTTTTATAGTAAAGCGATTCAAGCGAATTTCAAAGATTCACAAACTTGCTCTACACAAGCAACTGGTTCTTCCTATGAAGTACCCAATGTACCAACCTGATGCCTTTCTTTGTTTTCAAGTGGTCTGATTAAGTCTATTTTGAATAGATACAAATTAGAAAAATCGTATTACTGTAATCAAAATGAAATGACCCAGACATTCATTCTTATGATTTTGAAAGCTCTTGTCATTTTTGTGCAGCATGCATCAGACTGTCCGTAGGCGTGCCGTCTGAGGCTAAAAACAATACGCTGTCGACTTGAGAATGAGATTAAGCATCATTTAAGTGGTGTGTTTAACAGTAGATTACATCCCCCTCCTGCAGATCCTCGATTGCTTCCTGCCAGCTTCAACAAACAGATGAATTATTACTCGCTTTAATTTTTATTATTGCTCTTTAAAGGATCAAAAGATTTAAGTAGAACAGTGGTTCTGAGTCCTGGAGAATCCAAAATGTGCAGTTCTTGGTTACTCCAGGACTACAACTCAGAACCACTGAGTTAGAGGATTCAGTGGTCTGCTGGTTCTGATAACGTTTCTTGACTGAAGAATAGGGGTGTCACGATTCTCCAAATCCTCGATTCGATTACATTTTCGATTCTTAGGTCATGGTTCGATTCGATTCTCGATTTTTACATTTATTTTTTTTAAAGCCGAAACCGGCCAATCAGGTTGCTCTCTGTCTTACATGCGCTTCATGAGGCACACACGCAAGGTCTCTCGCTCTCTCCCTCTCTGCCGTGCGCGCAATACGGTTTGGAGCACAGTTTTTTCTGTCTCGCATGTGCGCTCTTGCTCGCTCACTCTAGATTCCGGGAGATTTTGACTAATTTGCGGGCATCAGGGAGCCGCTATCAATATGTGGGAGACTCCGGGAACTTCCGCGAGACTTGGGATGTCTGCAAACTGTGGCTTTTTTGAAGCGCGAACGTTGTCAGCATAACTCACTGGAAATCCAAAAAACGTACACACCTGCGACTTCAATGAAATAGGAGGGGGTTCAAGTTCTGTTGATGGGTATGCTAAAGATATGCTATCTTTTGAATGGCTGTAGCTAAGTTAGAGGAGGTTGACCATAGACTCTGCAAGAGCACTGCAACACACGTGTTTTTTCCCGCTTGGCACGCCAACCGGACGTCACATGGGGGCGTGGCAGCATCGACGATTCCATTTTTTAATTCGAAGTTCACGATTGTGAATTAATTTTGGTCGATTTCGATTTAAAATCTAAATCGTGACACCCTTACTGAAGAATCAATGTCACACGTGCAGGCCCTTTGTGTTCCAGACTTTCTGTATACCAGTCAGAAAGGTTCGTCCAGTCCTCTTAACTCTGTAGATATCCATGAACTTGCCTCCTGCATTCTAAGCAGGAGCTGCCACAAAACGAACAAACCTCATTTCACCTTGACGTCTTGAATCTTCAGGCTATAGAGAGCACTACAGAGAGTTCTGCAACCTCTGTGACCAGCCATCATTCACAGAAACCGTTAACCTGATAATGAGGGTCTGCTGGAGATTAACCTGGTTTAACGGCCTTTTAGACAGCTGTTCCATTGGGATTTTAGGCTACGTCCACCACATTAATCCGGATACATTTGAAAACGGCGTTTTCGTTTAAAAACGCTCTCCGTCCACACTAGCGTTTACAGGCGTTTTCCGAAGTTTCAGTGTGGATGAGAAACTTCTAAATTCACCTTACTGCGCATGCGTGAAACCTCACAAAAGCTCACCGAGATGATACAGATGGGAAAATAAATAAAGTTATCGCGCAATTCTTCTAACAGGATAATTTTATTTAGCAAACTATCTCACCATCACTGATGCGTCCAGGTCGCACTCAGTCACCATAAAACGCAACTGCTCTCCTGTGTTGCCGCAGGACAGCAAATCTGAGTACATTTTCTGTCATCTTTGCAGTACTGTGATATGAAGAGTGTGCAAAGTAACATATTTTAGCAACAGTGTTAAAGTGAATAGCACATAACAGGCACTATACCGGTAAACATGAATATCTATTCGTACAACATGGATCACATGACTAAACTTACGTCATTGTTTTCAATACCTCCGGCTAGACTTGTAGTCAAGACCGCCTAAACCGAGACCAAGACACTACCAAGACCAGAGGGTATCGAGACCAAGACAAGACCAAGTCGAGACCGGAGGGAAAAAAAACAGACTAGTGTTGAAGCTAAGCAATAACTCGTAAGATTTTGTTTTGCATTTGCCTGCCTATCTCTGCCGATTTCGAAGTCTCCAAATGAATCCATTCTGCAACTTTTAAATACATAATTATATTTTTTTAAACGAAATTACAGGCTTAAGTGCAGGATCCGAAAGTTGGTCCTTTTGTCGCTATGGTTACACACACACACACAAACACACACCGTTGGCGGTGCGCTCAAAGTCATTTGTCAGTTGTGGAGTTACCCAAAATCTCCTGAAGTTAAAACCCATCATGTCACTGATATGTGTTTTACTAAATATTAATACATCAAAAACTGTACATGATATGTGTTTTTTAAATCAAGTGATCAAAGTGTTAGTTGCCGCTGCGATATTGCCTCGCGTGGCTCGCCGCACTGTCTTCACTCGGACGCGCGCTGGTTATAGTAGTATTGTATTGCTAAATCCCCCGACCACTATGTCGATCTGAGACAGCAAGAACTAGACAGAGACCAAAGACCGTCAAGGCCGTGACAAGACCGAGACCACGTAAAAGTGGTCTCGAGACATACATCACTACCTCCGGCTTCACAGTCCACACTACAACGCGAAAATGGCGTTTTCAAATTTATCCGCTTTGGAGAGCGTATTCCAAAAGCTACGTTTTCATTGACTTAAAACGCCGTCTCAGTGTGGACGGAAGGCCAAACCGGAGAGAAAAATATATACGTTTTCAAACGAAAACGTATTAGTGTGGACATGGCCTTAAAATCAGAGATTTTACCAAGGAGAATTTTATTCTGGTCTGAGCCTTCATCATTTAGATTTTTTTAGTGTGTAACTTTGCATGAGCATCTTGTATGGGATGATCCGAATGACTTGATCCGAATTTTTGTCTGGCAATTCAATGGTCAAATGCCAGTCGGATGAGAATTTGTACTGGGGTGTTGTAAAGACTGTACTTTCTGACTGTGGTGACGAATAAGGCACTCAACCCCATGTTTCTCCGTGGTGAACTGTCCTTCTTATCCACTCTTTTCCTGAAATGATTAATTGCTGGAGCCAGTTATTGTTTTCTGGTCAGATTATTTTTATATGTGCTCAGTGTAATTGAGTTGTTTTTATAGACATTTGCTTAAGTCTACATCTATAACATGTCAACATGAAATTAAATTCATGCTTTCTATGTAAAAAATGCATGTTATTGATCTTAGTGTGTCTTAATATTTTTTAATCAATGTTATAACTTGATCTTCCAATCTTCTCCAATCAGTTAGTCTGCTTAAACCCCGCCCCTTTCTTACAATCAACAAAGCTCTAAATCCGATCAACAATCAATGTATATACATCACAATATGTAAGATCTAACGCTACTTCCGTTACATTGCTACTTTAAAGCTGAAGTGTGCAATTCATTTTGATGCAAACATTCTTTCTTTTAGCCTAGTTAAATATGCTGAGACAATTATGACCTTGTCCCAAATGGCACATTTCATGTGCATTTACAGACTTGGGGACTTACAATGACTGCCATGTGTCCGTTAAGTCCACAAGACAATAGAAAATGACCGTGTCATTTTAGGTTTCAGAAGGGGGCTCACAAGCACCACTTTCGCCGAGCCCACACTGAAGCCAGCTCCGCAGCAGACTTTTACCAGAGACTATTTATATAGAGACATGCCACTTCATCAATCCTTAATACAACTATATAGGGAAAACCCGTAACGCCAAAGATGGCGGTTGTATGCACATGTCCCGCCCCTCCCGCTGGAAAGCCAATCGTCTGCTTTTAACAGTCAAGCCGGGAAACATGTAAGCCTATTATCTGGTTCCACTGACGCATGCGCACAGTTGAGGTTTGCGACAGCGCAAATTACGTTACTGTTTGAAAAGGCGGCAGATTTGATATGAAGTGTATGTGTGAGTTGTGTAATATCTGACACCAGAAGTCTCCCGCAGATTGATAGCGGCTCCCTGATGCCTGCAAATTAGTTCAAATCTCCTGGAATCTAGAGCGAGCGAGCGAGCAAGAGCGCGCACATACTGTGCTTCAAACTGTGAAGCGCGCACGACCGAGGGAGAGAACCCTTGCGCATGCGTATGTAAAAGTATAACCTGTGGGGAAAAAGGCGTTTTAAACCTTATTTTGGGGCAAAGTCATCAAACTTTTTCAGCGATTTTTATCATATTTTACTGCTGTTTCTATACATGCAGTTTTTATGTCCCGGTGACCAGTGAAACTGCTGTTCTGACTCTGCCCATTCATTTAGATAGGAGCCTGGTCTTGTTAGTCCGAAATAGCTGCCCGGAGGCGTTGCCAAGATGGCGGCCGAGTGGCATGACTTGCCTAAAAGGAGTTTGCTTCTACCCAACAGTCAAAGTAGTGTTGCGTCATGAAAGTGTGGAGGACTCGGAGGAAAATTGCAATGGCTTATGGTGCCATTTGGAGCAGAGCCTATAAGTAAGCCATTTGTTGGCTATAGCAACTATGACTCAACCAATGGCGTGGGTTGGGGGTGGGAATATCTGTATGTTCCACCAATGCTAAAGTTAAATGGACTCTGAGTAAACCCCCTACTCTTCAAAATTAAATCAAACATGCATTGGTTTGATTCTCAGTCTTGGTTGTGGTTAATAATCTTTCTTTGAATAATTATGACGTAGGTCATTAAAATAACAGGCAAAAATAGCAAAATAAGCCCGATCCACACAGCACTGAACAGGCAGGCGGATATTTAGACTGACACCAATGAAATGCAAGGCATTCTGGTATTTCGACTGCTTTGTGCTGTGTAAGCTGACAACAGTAGAAAATAGGACCACCCACAATCTCTCCAGACGTTTGGGTTTCACATCTTATTAGGCTTAGGCTTATGTCTTTTTCCATCCCTCCTGCAACAGATCAGTTAGCCTATCTGAAGACAGACCACATTTTCATGGTTTCCACAAACAAAACAAGTGGTCAGAGAATGATTTTTGTTTTCGGCTTTCTTCATATAAAACATATTTATAAAGAAAAGAATAATACATGTATTAGTAGTAGTATTAATCAAGGATTTTAATTTAATTTTATATGAAGAACTTGATTGCTCTCCAATGGCATGCCTGTTCAATGATGCACTGGTGTCTGAATGAAAGCAAATCCCTGCATCCATGTTGGAACAACTAGAGGAAAGTACATACTCCATATTAATGCCCATGACTTTGAACTCCAAACCCAAATGTGTTTCAACAAGCACTAATGGGTGTGGTGTCAGGGTGGACACGTTGTGCACATTCACTCTAGACTGCACATCACTTCAATTCTATATGACTGCAGGAAGTTGTGACATTGCTTGGCAACAGCAAATAACTAAACTCCGAATCACGTCGTTCTCACCAAAACTACTTAATAACAAGTCCTTCCTTGTTTGAGAAATGCCGCGCTCTATATTTTCGCATCACTACATGTAGGTCCTGCCCGCTGATTGCCACATAAATATATCTAGCATGGTATAAATGATACAGCAGAATCTCTACTGGTTGTTGCATTTCTGCCATGCAGAAGATATGTGATTTCTTTAACTTGCGTTTTATTTCAGTTGCTTGTCTCAATAACTGCGGTGCAGGGAGATGTTATGTCTGCAGTGATCTCTCAGCATTAATTACTGTCGGCTCTCAGATTACCGTTCCAGTCATTATCTTTTAATAAATGCAGGTCTTTGGATTGTTTGGACTTACCGAACGATAATATAAGAACTTTTTATATAAGAAAAGGTTTTTGTCATTCAGAGCCGATCCTGACCTCCCTGGGGCCCTAAGCAAACATCTGTTAAGGGGCCCTCCTACCTGACCCACGCAAACCATTTGCCATTGCCACACAGTCACACCTGACACCCCAGTTCTCCCACTACAATCCTCCCTCGTTTAGTTAGTAGTACTAATGAAAATGTAATTTCTGATATCAGAAATAGACATATTTTATATTATTAATATCAGTAATTCACATTTTAAATAGCACAAATGTAATTATTGATATCAAAAATGCATCCTGTGAATTAATAAAAGCTAAAATGGCTTGCCATGCATGTCACTGTGTATTAAATGATAAAAGCAATAATTGATACTTGATAGTTATTATTTACTGAGGGATGTGCATCCATATTGACCAGTATGTCCAGCCAATCAACATTTTAAATGCAATATAGTCAATGTCAATAGATTTCTTTCCATCTTGCTTTATTGCAGAGTTGTAACTAAACTGACTTGGAGACTATATAATCATTGTCTTGTTTTAAAAGTATGAGCGCCTAATGAGGAGTGCCATCACGCCCATATTGTACTGGTGACTGGTCCCCATATATTTTTTACTGGAAAGTGAGCGTTTCATTTCGTGCACGCGCATATGAACTCATGTTAATGCGCGACGCGGTTATCTTTTCCGAGCTGCAGTTTATAAACAAACACCATTGCCCTTTGTATTATCAAACGTAATCTCATGAAAGTGCGTAATCTGCGTATCTATACCATGAATTTAATTTCTTGTGCTATTTATAAGCCCAAAATGGTGTTTGTGTGCATATGCTACGCACTGTAAATCTCTTGGGTAGGATTAGGGGTGTGGAGTGCGTGCATATTACACGCCAAAAAGTGCGTATCATATTATTCACGCGAAAACTGCGTAAGCCTATCATATGCACGCAAAAACAATTTTTGGCGAATAAATGGCACGAGAAATTCGTGGTATAGATACGCGCTTTCATGAGATCGGGCTGGTTAGACAGACAGATAGAGAGAGATGCACATCAACTTAACTTTACTGTTCTTTGCTGACATCAAACTTGCAGAGGAGAGAACACAAGTCTGCCGGATCGCTGTTCCCGCAATTCACTCACATGGTGTTTTTCTCTGTCTCTCTTTTCGTGACCAGAAGGATAGTTCCGCTTAATTATCTCATAGTAATTTGCGGGGCCCTACGCAGCTTGCGTAGTGTGCGTATAGGGAGGATCGGCTCTGTTGTCATTACACTCTTTCTAAAACCAAAACGTGATTATTCCACCCAGAGGTCGCGTTAACCAATAAAAATTCTCATTGACAGATTTAAAAAAATATATATTTTTAGCAATGACAGAACAATCTGAACAATCTTACAGTGAGGGTGATGTATTGTAATTTGTAGCTGCAATTCTATTATCTAATTAAATTAGATAATAAATCTGCAAAAATGGACTGCTGGGTTAGCCTGGCACGCCAGACCTACATCAAGATGTTAGGTCTGGGAACTCATCATTGACAGGGCTCAATCTGATGGGCGGGATAAACGGTTGTCTTTCAAATTCTCTCTGCACGCAATTGGATAGCGCTACAACCAATCAGAGCAACGAAGAAGGGGACGTAGTCAGCGGAGCAAGTTGATATATTAAACTTTTACCGTATCCAGTCCATAGCTGTCAACATTGAACATTGAAAATAAGGGAGATTTCCAGGAATCCATCCCCAAAATAAGGGATTTTTTTTTGTTTTTTACACGACCCACAAACTTTAAAAATAAAACAATAATCATTAAAAGTCTAAAGAGTTTATAACTAGCCTATGTGTGAGAGAGAAAGAGACAGTGTGTGTGTGTGTGTGTGTGTGTGTGTGAGGGAGAGAGAGAGAAAGAGTCATTAAACATTTTTTTGTCATTAAAAAAATAATATCATAGAGAATGTTTAAATACTAATATCAGCTTACGAGGGAAACGGAGGCGGAGTAGTGGTGCTTCGGAGTGCTGGAGATGATTCGGAGGTCCTTTACCGATCAGAGCGCGCGCTGACACGGAGTAAATAAAGCCTTTATACTCGACGCGTCCGCACGAGTGCGGCAAAAATGACAAGTTGATCGTTTCGCCACAGCTTTTTTGTAACAGCGCGCGCGGCGCCGCATCCGAGGATGAATGACTTCAAACCGAATATGTCCGAGCTTGCTCTGACCGTCGCAACTCTGTCGTCATTATGTTAAGCCCGCCCGCCAACTCTATACACGATGTGATTGGCCCGGCAAGGTTTGGGGTTTTCCAGCTAAACCGTCTATGGAGAGTTGCTAGACCACACTTTGCGGCGAAATGATTTTTGCTGCCGCTAGGGTGCGTCTAGATTTCTAGGCTACTGCTGGGTCCCTGCGGATCCCTAAAAAGTCTTCAATTCAGTTTTATCAAATTCAAGGACAGAAAAGTTTTAATTATCATTTTATGAGGTCTTTAATTTGAGGATGGAAAAACAGGAATCGCAATACAGCATATTGTGATTATTACACTTCAAAAGGCTATCATTGAATTAAATGCGCTTCATTTTCAGTCCATAAGTATATTGAATAAAACAAGTTTTCAGGATTTTAAACTTGCAGTTTTTCTGGTAAGCAGTATTAAGTCCTTGTTCAATGTTAAAGGGGTCATCGGATGCCCATTTTCCACAAGTTGGTATGATTCTTTAGGGTCTTTGTGTAAAGTTTGTAACATCCTTTGATTAAAATTCCTCAATGGTTGTGTAAAACAACACCCTTTTTACCTCCTCAAAAACAGCTCTGTTCACAGTGACCCGTTTCGGTGCATGTCTCTTAAATGATAAGGAGCAACTGCTCACCCCACCCCTCTCTTCCGTGTGGGAACACACAAAGTGCTGCCTTGGCGGACAGTATACAAATGGCTGAGGGCGAAAATATGCTAATACGGGACAGTCCGTCAGCGATCGTGGACGGAGCATGAGCAATATGACATCGTATTGCTCAGAAAATGCAAACGGCGTGATTATTGAGACTGTTTAGACTTTTTGAGGATTAAAAAAAAAAAGAGTGAATTGATTTTTTTTCATTGTATGCTGGTTGTGTCCTCACACTTATGCACATTTATGCAAACACCATATAAAAGTGAGTTTTGCGTCCTTTAACATTCAACAGTCCCTGTCAACTTGTTTGTGTTTTATGCTATCAGATTGCGATCAGTTCATGAGATCGGACAAATTTAGTGGCTCCAGATCAAGTCATAGAATGTGATTATCTACCGATACCAATCTGTGGCCGATGGATGGAGCTTCTCTGAGAACCTAAAACATCCGTCTGTACACTTGACTAATGACAGCCTAAAGGAAACTTAATCACAATGAAATCAAAATGGACTATTTATTTTTCATGGAATATTGAAGTGTTTATTGTAAATGACTTATTCATGCACTTGAATCATCTTCTTTTTTTTTTTTTATTCATGTGCCCTCATCTTTAATCAAAAACATTTCTTCTCAAAAACCCGTCACTAACATGAGATCACACAGCAATAGCAAACCACAACATCCAATCAAATCCTCATTGACTAAATCAAGTCCTGCTCTACATTTTCTTCATGTTCTAGAAGCTGTTTCACTCTGATATGTCACAACATTTGATTGCAACTTTCTTTTTATGGTGACTTTAATGCAATTAAAATCACAAGTTTGCTTAATTTGATTTTGCCAGCAAAATTGTAACAAGTATATTGAATATTAAAGTCCCCCGGGATGAAAATCAAGTTTTTAATGTTGTTTATATTTCTATGTGGTGTTTTTAATATGCTTTAAGACAAACCATGTGTAAAATCATAAGTCGACAGCATTGCTGAGTATTTTCTGCATAAAACTGCAGTGAATCAAAGACAGTCTCAAAAACACGGTTTGAAATCGCTGGTGTTTCTGACGACACAAACGACCTTGTAACCAATCAGATCAACGTGTGATCGTCAACCAGTGGATCTCTGAGCTGAGTGAGTGAGTGGAGGCGGGGCTCATTTGCATATTCATAGAACTACGTATACTAAATGAGTTACATTCAAGATATTTTAAGGCATGACAAAGAAAAAAGGAAAAAGTGTGTAAATATGTAATTTTGGTGATCAAAGATGAGTTTTAAGGGATAAACTGATTGACTACGGGGGACTTGAACTATATCACCCTGCCCTGTATGTGAGAGCTCTCTATAGGAGTTAAGATTAGATCAGTAGGGGTTGGCAGGACTGCTGTGCTTCAACATCTGCTCTGCTCTGAGCGTGGAGAGTGTGTGTGTGTGTGTACGTACATATATGCAGCTCTCCCCTCTGACCAGCGTAGCATTCATGCATACCTCCACTAATTAACTCCCTCTAACACAGCCTCTAATTATCTGTGATCTTACTAAATTAATTGTTTTCTGCTGTAACACCCTCCAAGTTCAGCCCTTAGCACAAACTACACAATCGTTTTGGACTAATAACATGTTCATTAGAATACATGTACTGTTTTTTAGCTAACTGCAAAGTTTGCTTGCATTAATCAAAAACTAATCAACTCAAGTGACAAGAGCAGAATTTGTAAATCCCAGGGATCTGAAGTAGATGTTTGCCGTGTATTTGTCGCTGGTGGTGCCCTCATTATTGAAATACTCATTGATGCATGAAGCGCAAAATTGATTCAGTTGGCAAGCAGACAGAGATAACCGTTTCTCAATTAAACAATTGCATGTTTGTGAGAACAATCTGTGATATGTGACGTTGTCTGGGATTTGTGGAAAAGCTTTTTCTCTGTTCTGGAGTCAGGCTGTTCTGATTAACTGCATTTATTATTCCTAATACCTGCAAATTTTTTATTTCCCTCTCAACCTGTTTATTTAGACCATAATCTTGATGTATAGCTTCACATTTTAAAACGAACAGAAACAAACCTGATGTGGGATCTTCAGCGCATTTAATCCGCTGCTTCAGACGTTCTTTGCGCATTGTTCACGAGCCATATCGAGAATTCAGAAAGTGTCCTTCTAATGGCTTATGTTATTTTGGACTTTCAAACTTCCAAGCCGCAGTTGAGAGCCCAGGTTAGGATGCAGAATATTGCCAATTGCTTGAGAGAGATTACACTGCAGCGAGGCGAGCTCATCAGCGGGAACGGCACAAAGCTGCATATCTAATCGCAGTAATGCCCACTGCTCGTGCTGCCAGCCAGGAGACATAACACAGCAAGCAGCAAGATATTAAAAAGGTCAACGAGATGTTTAGATTAGGGCTGCAACTAACGATTATTTTGATAATCGATTAATCGGACTATTATTTTTCGGTTAATCGATTAATCGGATAAAAATTCAATTAGATTTTTTGTTTATTATGACTAAATAAAACCCGGTTACACTTTATTTTAAGGTGTCCTTGTTACAGTGTAATTATATATTTAAGTACAGAGTAATATTAAGTAACTACATGTACTTACTATAGGAATAGGGTAGGATTAGGTTAAGGGTTAGTTGCATGTAATTATGCATAATTTACTGTTATTACTACAGTAAGTACATGTAACATATGTAACAAGGACACCGTAAAATAAAGTGTTACCTAAAACCCTAAATTAGGATATTTGTGTAAAAGTGTACTTTAAAAAGTGCAAAAGCCACACATTGAGTTTTACAAATATCAATATTTGCATTGTTTTTAATGATAATTGCTGATGGCAAGTTGACAACCATGATTATTGTAAAAAAAAAAAAAAAAAATTTTTTATCCAACATATTGTTTTAACACAATTTTTGTTAAAACAAATTTACAGACATTTTGTTCAGATGTGAAGATATAAACTAAAAACATCTCAAATATATAATTCATTAAATTTTTATTTAAAATTAATTGAATTATAAGGATAATTTGTAAAAAAAAAAAAATATATATATAGAAAGACTGAAAACAAGCGTGTAAACATAGAGCCGCAGTAGATCGCGTTTGAAAAACAATTAAAACTTAATAGTAGACAAATGCTATATAAAGAGAGCGGAGTGGAGGTACGCTGCAAGCTAACAGGCTTGATTAAAAAGACAGGAAAAATGATGCATTAGTGCACAAACATTCGCTGAAAACCACTGAGTACAGTGACTAAAAAACAATAATTTACTGCTACTGTTATTAACTGCCTTTATATTTAGTGCTTCGCTTTGTAAAGACCGTTTTAATTTAATATTTCTGCGGTAGCACTATTTTAATCCATCACTTATGTTGCGAGCGAACTGATTGCGCAACCTGATGCTCGAGACGCAAAATACAGACATCCCAAGTCTCCCGGAAGTTCTGGAAGTCACCCGCATATTGATAACGGCTCGCAAATTAGTTCAAACTCCCGGGATTTGAGCGCGCAAACAAGAGCGATCCTGATTGGCCTGTTTCAACCAATCACCAGTAAACGCTCCCTGTGACGTAAGCAGACCAACTAATCGATAATGACATTCGTTGACAACGATTTTCATAATCGATTATTATCGATTTTATCGATTAGTTGTTGCAGCCCTAGTTTAGATACAATGCAGGTAGAATTCATGAATCACAAGTCTATGATTAAAACAATCAGATTGACAAAATTGTATAGTGTCTGGTCTTGTACTGTCGCTCTGAATATTGGCACAAGCCCCCTTTTTTGTGCCTAAAATCCTTAATTGACCTACATACTGTATCATGACATGGTGACAGGACATGGGCGATTAAAATGCTCTCATTCAAATGTACTTTATCTTTTTATTGCAATTACAAAATAGGCATAGGAATTGATGTAGCAAGTTTAAAATATTTTTTATATATATAAAGTGTTATAAATCATATTCGTACTTGTCTGGTAAAGCAGGATCAGTATCATTCATTCTAATGTTAAATGCTTAAATTAGATAGTTCACCCAAATATTAAAATTATCATCCTCATGCATGCAGTATGACTTTCTTCTGTGGAGTGTACGAGGGACACTTTCATTTCATATTTTCGTAATATTATTCTTTAAAATATCATATTTTGTGTTCCACATGAGAAAGAAAGGTTTGGAATGACAGGATGGTGAGTGAATCATGACATAATTTTCATTTTCGTGTGAACTATGCCTTTAAGTTTGCTGCAGCAGCGCGACTCAAGACGACTGACTTCTTTATGATCCCGCTTAGCTTGACGCCTCTTCAGATTTCCTTCACCAGAGAAGACAGACTCTCTAATTCTGCAATATCCTTGCAGTCCCTTCGGTTTGCACCGGCACTGATTTATAGGTTTCATAAATGTCTGACCCTCACACTAGAGAAGCCCCTGTGGACATCCATAGATGATATGGTGCAATAGCAAAATAATGGTGTTATTAAACTGTAAACGCAGCAAACCCCACAAAGGATTTTCAATTATCGCCAATAACAGCATTTTAAAGGCATTGGATTATTTTTGGCTGCCTTCCCGTAACATCTAGAATGAGATGTGTGAAGACGTTTGGCCGGAGCCCGAGGTGGCCGTTGTTGCATCTGTTTTCTAACGATAAGCTTTGGTTCTTCCAGGCCTGATCCCCACCCGAGGGGAGCCGCGCAGCAGCCTGACTCACTGCAGGAGCAAGATGAGGAGATCTTGGGTTCAGATGATGAAGAGCAAGAGGACCCTAATGATTACTGCAAGGGTACGGGTCCTGTACACACAGTACTGGAAGAGATTCATGTGGGGGGTGGGGGGGGGGGGGGGGGGGGGGGGGGGATTTTGTACATTTTAAAGCTAAATTAATCAGTCTGGTGTTCACTTTGAGCTCCAACCCATGTTCAGTGTGCAAATTGAACAAAGAAAAAAGTTGGTGAATTGACGTACTGCACCTTCTTAACTTCAGACTTAACCTTCTTTTAATTTGTGATATAGTGTCTCAGTCTAAGTTACATTCACACTGGTGTTTTAGAAAGTGAAACAATTAGCTTTATGCACAGCTGCACTACTTCCTGAACTTCAGCCAGCTCCTTTGTTTCCTGTCTGCCATTATTGGACAAACTGATTAATTCAGGTGTGCCTGGCCTCAGTAACAATAATCAGGCACACTTGGATTAATCAGTTTGTCCAATAATGGCAGACAGGAAACAAAGGAGCTGGCTGAAGTTCAGGAAGTAGTGAAGCTGTGCATAAAGCCTATTAGAATATAAATATAATAATAATAATATAGTAATTTATATTATTATTCTCATAACAGTAATAGCCATATATTATTAAACAAATGCACTGTTAAAAAAAAATATATATATATATATATATATTTCCTTGCGCTACAGTTTTAATTTCTACATTTGCAGGAGAAAAAAACATTTAAAAAAAGCTTTTTATTTTGACGGAAACTGCAGTTGAGCTTTTATTTTTTTGCCGAAAACTAGACTTAAAACGTAAAAACGTGTCTCATTACAAATAGAGTGAAATGCTGTAAACATCTCCCCACAAAAATGTTGGAAATTATGCATGTGTGAAAATGCGTAACTGTTGCCCGCTACGTTCCCGAATGCATGCTAAACTCCCAGCACTAGTGTTGTCAAAAATATTGATATTTCGATAAATATCGATACTGAAATATCTGAACGGTACCAATACTAATTTCCCGAAGTATCGATACTAGCCGAGCAGTCACTTTCACTTCTCTCAAAAGGCGCGTTGACAAACACCACACGTGACGCACTCGTCTCATTCGCTCTGGTCTGGCTCTGGTTAAATAGCAAAAGTGAAGTGAATGGAAAGATGGCGAGGGCGGCGCCCCCGCGACCGGCTTTGGTTGATTGATAAAGAACACCGCGAGCGGGCATGTCGGAGAATAGTGCGGACACGCGTAAAAAACACACCGCGAGCGGGCATGTCGGAGTCGGAGAATAGCGTGGACATGCGCTACACACCGCGAGCGGGCATGTCGGAGTCGGAGAATAGCGTGGACATGCGCTACACACCGCGAGCGGGCATGTCGGAGTCGGAGAATAGCGTGGACATGCGCTACACACCGCGAGCGGGCATGTCGGAGTCGGAGAATAGCGTGGACATGCGCTACACACCGCGAGCGGGCATGTCGGAGTCGGAGAATAGCGTGGACATGCGCTACACACCGCGAGCGGGCATGTCGGAGTCGGAGAATAGCGTGGATACGCGCTACACACCGCGAGCGGGCATGTCGGAGAATAGCGCGGACACGCGAGCGGGCTGCGGGCACCCAACAGATTGTGGTGATGGCGCAGTGGATAAGACACATTCCTTTGGTGTGAGAGACCCGGGTTCGAATCCACTGTGAGACACCAATGTGTCCCTGAGCAAGACACTTAACCCCTAGTTGCTCCAGAGGCGTGCGACCTCTGAAAATATAGCAATTGTAAGTCGCTTTGGATAAAAGCGTCAGCTAAATGAATAAATGTAAATGTAAATGTAAATGTTTGACTATCAATAATCCCTCACATCACTCATTTTTTAAAATTATTGTATAGGTGAAAACAGACTTAAGGAACAGGCTCCAGGGGTAGGCTACTATTTAGCAGCATATGCTCAGCATCAGGGGTGTTTGTTGTTTGGACAGACCTGCCCCCACTGCTAAAAAAAATCCTCAAGGAAACACTGTAACTCTTCTCATTTGAACTTTTCTGAAACATTAACCAAGATGGCCTAATATTGTTGTTGATAAGAGTCTGTGTTGTCTCGTTTTAATTCTTAAAGTTAACATAATCTGACTGAGGAATCTTAGACAAGTAAATATTGTAACTGTGGTCAAATGTAAATTAACTGGTAATTTAACTTTATTCAAAAATTATTATTTAATTCTGCAATTTTCCTTCATTAGCGATTATCATCAATTTGATTACACAGATATTAATTAAACTAAACAGCTAGACAATGGCATCTTTGAATTCAATAATGACATGCCTTTAACTGAAAATTGAATGTTTAATCTTATTATTATACATTACTGACTCTCTATCCTCCAATTTGATACTGTTAAGTGCTTTTTTGTTACAGTATATTTTAATCTTTGATAACAGTAGGTAATAAAAATACATCATGTTAGCTCTGGTCCAATTAAAAAATATAAACTAATAGAACTCAGGACATTTTTGTTCATGTAAAATATACCTCATTGTCATGTTCTAGACTTGTTATATTTAGCTTTAAATAAAAAAAATACCCCCTTAATATTGTGGCAGTTTTTTCTCCATGGTATCGAAAATGGTATCGAATATCGATATTTTTCAAGGTATCGTATCGAAGTTAACTGAGCCGTTCTGAGACGCAGGAAACGCAATGTGTGCACTTCCATTGTGCTTATTTAATTAAATCGCAGTGATTTTGCTATTTGGTAAGGGCACAAGGGGATATCGCACTTTCGATTTTAGTTCTTTTGACAAATACTTTAACAAAGCAATGGCACAAAACAACGTTAGAGACTATTATGAGAAATTGTATAATATTTTCAGTTCGTTATGAAACTGTGGTGGTTCAGATTAGACTTAGGGCTGCCACAGTCTAGGTAATTATTTGGAAAACACTGCACATATAGAATTATAAACAGGATTTAAAATAATGTTTTGCCACATTTGGCTATAGGGCTGCACGATTCCTCGAAATAAAATCAAAATCACGATATGGTTTAGTGCGATTATTAAATCACAAAGGCTGCAATTTAATGAAATTAATATATGCGCTGCACATTATAGATTGATGCGCAGCACTTATCTTTTTGCACACAATTAACTCATGATCCAGTGTTTTCAGTGACTCGGAGTGAAAACCAAAAAATAAACCAAATTCGCTAGATTTGTAATGAGAAGCATTTATAAATCTGCTGTCTGCAAATGAGAAACTTTAAGGGTTCCCTGTGGTTTTCAGACAAAATAAAAGCTTACCTGTTTAATGTTTGAAAATTAAGAAATGAAGCTTTCAGTTGTACTGGAAAAAATATAATTATTTGTATTAAAATTATTTATAATTAATAGTATTCAAAATTGATATCATTATTGTTTTTATTACATTCTAGATTTTTTTTTTTTTTTACTTTACAGTGAAATACTATTATTACAAACGCAATATTTCTTATTTAGTTTAATATGTTTTTAATGCAATAAAAATCATTATCATAATAATCCTAATAATAATTATCATTATTTTATAGTCATATTAATATATAATCACAATATGATTTTTGGTGCCATATTGTGCAACCCTCAAACAAGCACAACAAACCTGGAACTTGAAAAACATGCATACATATTAAATCAGTCATAGTTTTTATTGGAATAAATAATTCAAACATAGTAAACATTTGATCAAATCCCAGGTTGGGTTATAATGGGTGATATTTTGTTTCTCTGAAAATTACTTTGATATACAAATTATATCAGTGAACAAAGATCATGAATAATTACTTTGTATAACATTTTATAACCTTGACTTGATCATAAAAATCAAATCTTTTCTTGTTTATTTATTTTCTGCATGTTGTTCTCACCACGTCTTTTTTAAAGCATTAAGCAAGCAGCGAAGTGGTTTTGTTGTATTCTTTTTTTCTTCTTTAGAAACGATAGTTAAGGAATATGCCAAACTGCTTAAGGTTTTCTTTTTAAAAAATCTTTAAATAAATTGAATGAATTTTTGAATAAATCAATAGATAACCAGTGTTCATTTTGTACCCTGATTTTCAAATAATTCCAGATGTTTTGTTTCTAGCAGTGTTTTCTAACAACCCCAACATTTTCTAGGTGGATATCACCATGTGAAAATAGGCGACCTGTTCAATGGGCGGTACCACGTAATCCGCAAGCTGGGATGGGGTCACTTTTCCACTGTTTGGCTTGCCTGGGACACACAGTATGTTCACTTACCTGATGGTTTTTCTCTTTCAGTAATACCATTTATGTATTTGAGGTATGTGTACTTGGAGGTAATTTATTGTTTTGGTTGCAGAGGGAAGCGTTTTGTGGCCATGAAAGTGGTTAAGAGCGCCGAGCACTACACAGAGACAGCACTCGATGAGATCAAGCTCCTGCGAGCGGTGAGTTACCCCGACACCAGCGCTGCCATAGAAACCATTACGATGAATTATTCGCAAGACCATTTAGTGTCAGATGAATTTGAGAGTGTGCCACACTGCTGTGGAAAAAAGTGATAAAGTCAGTTGTAGCCACATGGCCTGAGGAAAGTAGTTTCATGGAATGAGAACACTGTTTATTTCGTAATAAACCAAAGAAAAATGGTTTTGAAATGTTCCCTGTAAATCTGTCTGAGAGTTATTTTCTCCAATCCCCCCATCTGGTGGATTCAGGTCAGGAACACAGACCAGAATGATCCCAGCAGGGAGAAAGTGGTGCAGTTATTGGACGACTTCAAGATCTCAGGCGTGAACGGGACCCGTATCCTTTCAGTACTGAGAACACTGCCTACATACATGAATAAATCTTCGTTCTAGTGTACTCTATATTTGCTTTTAGGCGCAGTTTTCAGCTGCCGCTCAATCTCTTGATCCACAGCTGTGAGACTCGGCGCTTTGCCCAGATTCAGTTCAGCTCGCTCTCTTATTTTCGGAGAACAGCTCGCAGTGAGCTGGAGCTTTTGGCTTGTGTTCCCACAAGAGCTGGAGTTTTGTTCTCCAGAGATACGTTCAGCATCATTTCCCTTAAACATGCTCTGTCAGATGTGTGTATGGTGTTTGAAGTCCTCGGCCACCATCTGCTGAAGTGGATTATTAAGTCCAACTACCAGGGCCTGCCTCTGCCGTGTGTCAAGAGCATTATTCGACAGGTGCATATTTTTCATTCATTGTCATTTACAGAAAGTCATAATGTCTTGGTTGTACAGAAAGTCAAATGCAATTAACAACTGGGTTTTTTTTTTCTCTCTCTCTCTCTCTCTCTCTCTCTCTCTCTAGGTTTTGCAAGGCCTGGACTACCTGCACACCAAGTGTAAGATCATTCACACTGATATAAAGCCAGAGAACATCCTGATGGATGTGAATGAGGCGTATGTCAAGAGACTGGCGGCGGAGGCCACAGAGTGGCAGAAATCTGGAGCTCCACCTCCCTCTGGATCCGCAGGTGACCCCAAGATCTCCTCTCAGATATGCAAGAGAAACAACGTTTAGATTATTAATAGAGTTCCCACTAGGGTCAGTAATCCAGCTAAAATGCTGCTGAAACATATACAAATACCCAAAATGTTAAAGGGGTCATGAAATGCAGTTTCAGATTTTTATATTATGTTTCTTGGAGTTTACGTTTGCAAAGTGCATAAAATAGGTTCAATATTTGTAAAAATGATCATTTTCCATCCTCGTTTTTACTCTCTACTTTACATCTACTGATGGTCTTGCATCCAACATCAGTATCGCGCCTGTGATTGATGGACAGGCATGAGTTGTTCAGAGCACATCTTGATTAAAGGGTAGAAAAGAATAATTCATATTTTAAACTGGGGAGTTAGTTTTGAGTTCTGAAACTTGCAGTATGTTTTTATTGTAGAGTAACCTCTTATTTGCTTGAATATCAAGAATATTTTGAGTCTCATTTCATGAAATCTTTTTTATCTATTATATTATCTATAATGTAATTACATGAAGTTATGCCTGTGGGGTTTAGTTGCAGACCTTTATGGGACCTATAGAAAAAAGTGATTCACTGTTAGGAAAACAATCCTACCGACTCCAAAACAGGAACAGTGATTACAACAAAATCTACGATTATGTAGACACTAGAGAGCCGTATAATCTAACATAGCAACTGGCCACTTATTAAAAATGTAATTTAAAAGGAGTGTTCATTGGGATGTGGTATCTTTTTCATTATATACAGATATTTGTGTATTTGGTTTATGCAAAGACCATAACTGTTTAAAAAATATGTTTTTGTAATATGATAAATATATATTACAACTACCATTTAATGTGAAGACTGGAGTAATAATGCTGAAAATTCAGCTTTGATCACAGGAATAAATTACATTTTAAGGCTTATATATAAAAAAAGAAGAAGAAAGAAATAACGTATTGCCCCCAAACTGAATGGTACAGTAATGTATAAAGAATACGAATATCTAGTTATTCTTAAAATTTCTTTTTATTAGCTAGAAATCACAAATGACTGGAAAGGTTATGGAAATGTATTGGTCGAAAACCTTGTATTTAACATTTCAACTGGATCAGGGAGTTTATGAATGCTCTGTTACTTACAGAATATTCTTAATGATGTGATTTTATGAAGTTGTTGTTGTACCGTCTGCAGGTTTATTTAGCTGTAACTTAGTAACCTCACATCCATTCACCTCCTCTGACACCTCAGCATTGAACATCTCCATTGATACATTATTCAGAGTGACGTAAAGTCTGCGGGATGTTTCTAAAAGGAGAGCAGTGACTCATGTGCTCGTCTAAACAACTGAAGGATGACAAATTCCCACAGTGTGAATCTCTGGAGAAGCTCATGTGCTCTACTTTTGAACTCTGTGTAGCTACTGAGAAACGTCCAGCTTTCATGACGTTGATTGTGCGCAACAAGATGCTGATGTTGTCTTGTGTTTTCATCTTCTTCCTCCACTGCAGTGAGCACAGCTCCAGCCCCAAAACAAGTGAGTGTTCTTCGGAGATTAGCTGCTTATCAGCAGCAGGTTCACACATAAATTACTGTGAAATCGCCAGACTTAATTTACTCTTCCACATTTGTTATTCATTCAAACAACTTGTTTGTATTTGCATTGTTTGTCTCAATGGCTTGTTCAGAAGATTCGAAAAATCTAAAGATTCTCTCCTTCAGATGGCCAAAATGTCCAAGAACAAGAAGAAAAAGATGAAGAAGAAACAGAAGCGTCAGGCTGAGCTCTTGGAGAAGAGGATTCTGGAGATCGAGGGACTGGAGAAAGGCCCTGAGGGAGGACAGGAGGAAGAGGAGGATGAAACGGAGACGCCCGACAGCACCCCATCAGTCCCCAGCAGTCACACACTGCATGACATCACAGCCGAGGGCACACTGGGTGAGGGAGACACTTGATTATTAGTATTAGTACGGTCAGAGCAAGGCTTGACTTGACTTGGGCCAGTAAGCGATAGAGCTGCTACACATTTCCTGATTCACAAGCTCTCTATTTGATTCTGAATTTGATTTGATTCTGAATCATTTGGGTGTGTTTTGCTTGTGTATTAAAGAGATTCTCAAGGCTAATGCTGCAAATTATATAGGGAACCTTGCAATTTATTCATTAAAAAAATTATCAAAGGGGAGTGTTTAGAGTTATTTGTATACTATTGTAGTATTTATTAATATTTTCAATATTAGCTTTCAGTTTTCATTTAGATTTTTGTAATTTTGTTATGTGCTTCTGACATTTTTAGGGCCCAAGCCTTGAAAAGGCAAAGGCCCTATTGTTTTCCTTAGGATAATTTTTTTTTTTTTTTTCTTACGACTATTCGGGCACTTTTGGGGCTCTTAACGTGCACGAAAACTCTTGAAACTTTGCACACGGGTCAGAACCCGCGGCCATCAGGGCCGGGCTGAAGATGGTACCCGGGCGTGGCAGGGGGGCTCGACAGCGCCCCCTGGAACGGGGTCCGAAAACTTGGTCCATAAATCAAACACGCTTGCATGTAAGAATATGAAACTCGGTACACATATAGATCTCATCGGTTCATATATACTTCATGCTCTTACTTTTTACCCCAGCCCAACAGGAAGTCGGCTATTTAGGGTTGTTTGTAAAACGCATGCAATGGAATTTAAAGTACTTCTCCTAGAGAATTCAAAGAAATGCTACGAAACTCGGTCAGCATGAAGTCAAGACATTGAGGATGAAAAATTGCCAGCGGATTTTTGATATCTCGAACGGTTTGGCCGTGGCGAGGAAATGAAATTATGGCGAGAAACGTGAAACAGGAAGTGTGTTATAACTTCAGCAGTGTGTTCGTTGTAAGAGGACGATCACATGGATGTGACTATTGTGAGTCAAAGTTATAGCGCCACCAACTGGCAGCAGGAAGTGTGTCACTTTCAAAATGCTGTGAAATCACCCTCTTATTTGAACCCAAATTGCTTCAAACTTCATCTGTATAATGTAAACATACGGCAGATGTAGACCTGTGAATGGATTCTTGATATCTTTGATACTGTTGCCGTGGCAACGCATCATACTTTAAAATTCTTTTAGGATGCTTTTGAGACTCTTAGCATGCTTGAAATTGCATGAAACTCGACAGACATGTCACATTTATTAGCCAGTAGACATGTGCAAAGTTTCAGGAACGGACGTGGTGCAGGGGCTCAGTAGCGCCACCTTTTGACAAAAGTGAGAGGGTTAGTTTCATAGTTTTACCTGCAATCATAAAACTCGGCAGGAATATTGTTCAGATCAAGCCGGACAACTTTCTAATTTACAGATTTTGGCTCCGAACAAAAGAAAGTCAGATATTTTGGTTTGAATGTGGATGTTTCGGAGTAATCTCTGTCACTCTCTCCCTCTCTCTGCGTACCTCTGTGTCTGTGGGGGGAGGGGGATGTGTCTGTTTGAGTGAGAATGCTTTTAATTATTGTTGTTCAAGGTTTCGGGGGCTTTTGGGGCCCTTAACATCTTTTAAAACTCTTGAAACTTTGCACACGGGTCAGAACCCGCGGCCATCAGGGCCGGGTTGAAGCTGGTACCCGGGCGTGGCAGGGCGGCTCGACAGCGCCCCCTGGACTGGGATTCGAACACTTTTCCATAAGTCAAACACACTTGCATGTAATAATATGAAACTCGGTACACTTATAGATCTCATTGGGTTGAACAACTTTCGTGCTCTAAGTTTTACGACAGTCCAACTGGAAGCTGGCTATTATGGTTTGTTTGGAAACGCATACCCCTGAAATTCGATTTAATTCTCCTTGGGAATTGATCGGATTCCAACCAAACTCGGTCAGCATGAAGTCAAGACATTGAGGATGCTAAATTCCAGACGGATTTTTGATATCTCGAACGGTTTGGCCGTGGCGAGGAAATGAATTTTATGACTAAAAAAGGACACATAAAGTGTGTTATAACTTTGCTCGTTTTACCTACAGTTACAAAACTTGCCACGAATATTGTTCTCATAAAGCCGATCAATTTTCTAATTTAAAGTCATTAGCTCTGAGCAACAGAAAGTCAGATATTGTAGTTTGAATGGGTTTCTTGTGCCCCCTGCCATTCTCTCTGTGTGTGTGTGTGTCTGTGTGGGGAGGGGAGCAGAGGGGAGGGGAGGGGAGGGGAGGGAGGGAGGGTTGGTGTCTGTGTTTATGTGTGTGTGTGTGTGTGGCTGGCTGTTTGATTTTTCCTGCATTAAAGGATAAAGAAATCTCTAAGTCCTTGTCTTTTCGCATAACAATTTTTGTATTTTTTTTAAATGACAAAATATGCATATAACCCCCATCTTTTAAATGTATAGTTTGCTTTAAATAAAAGTAAGATTGTTTTGGTAATTGAAGCTGAATGAATTTAAAATTCATGTGCTATATTTCAATATATTTGTTTTCCCTAAAATTTTAAAACACTAACCTCATTCTCATCTGAATTAAAAAAAAAAAAATTCTGTATGAAATAATACTCTGACTAAAAACACTTTTGATGTTTCTTTTTTAATCAATGTAGAATGTGTAACTTAAAAATAAACAGATTAGAGCTCTGTTTGAGGACAATCCTGTGTGGGGAGGTGGCAGGGGGATTTATCTTTTGGGTGAGATTTAATTTAAATTATTGTTTTTCAGGGTAGCATTCTAATCAGGTAAAGCAAGTAATATTCTCTGTATCTTTATATAAATATACACACATGGTGGAAATGGCGCAGTGGATAAGACACATGCCTTTGGTGTGAGAGACCCGGGTTCGAATCCACTGTGAGACACCAATGTGTCCCTGAGCAAGACACTTAACCCCTAGTTGCTCCAGAGGTGTGCGACCTCTGACATATATGGCAATTGTAAGTCGTTTTGGATAAAAGCGTCAGCTAAATTAATGAATGTAAATGAATATGTGTGTGTGTGTGTGTGTGTATATATATATATATATATTTATAGCTACGGGCAGCGATTACGGGCCCAAGCCGGTGGCACCGCAACCCCGGGTATAGCGCCACCAACTGGCAGCAGGAAGTGTGTCACTTTCAAAATGATTTGAAATCACCCTCTTATTTTTACCTGATTTGCTTCAAACTTCACTACTATAATGTAAACACACGGCAGATGTAGAGGTGGATGTAGACCTGACCTTTCAGAAGGTTGCTCACGCATACTTTGTGATTGATATGTGCCCTCGATGCGCACTTTTGCAGAGCCCACACCAATGCAAGCTCTACAGCACTCTTCTTTTCGACAGTCAAAGCAGGGTTACGTTTTTTTTGCACGTCGTGCATAATAACCCTAAAGGCACCAGGGTGGCGGTGCCACCGGCTTTATATATATATATATATATATATATATACATATAGCTGCGAGCAGCGATGAAGGGCCCAAGCCGGCGGCACCGCCACCCCGGTGCCTTTAGGTAACAAAAGGCACCGGGGTTGCGGTGCCACCGGCTTGGGCCCGTAATCGCTGCTCGCAGCTATATTTATTATTCTTTTTCTGTCAACCTTTCGGGCACTTTTGGGGCTCTTAACGTGCTCGAAAACTCTTGAAACTTTGCACACAGGTCAGAACCCGCGGCCATCAGGGCCGGGCTGAAGCTGGTACCCGAGCGTGGCAGGGGGGCTCGACAGCGCCCCCTGGAACGCGGTCCGAAAACTGGGTCTATAAATCAAACACGCTTGCATGTAATAATTTGAAACTCGGTACACACATAGATCTCATCGGTTCATATATCCTTCATGCTCTTACTTTTTAAGCCAGCCCAACAGGAAGTCGGCTATTTAGGGTTGTTTGGAAACGCATGCTCAGGAATTTGAAACACTTCTCCTAGGGAATTCCGCCGTTCGTCTCCAAACTCGGTGTGCATGTAGTCAAGACATTGAGGATCCCAAATTGCGAACGGATTTTTGATATCTCGAACGGTGTGGCCGTGGCGAGGAAACGAATTTATGGCGAATAATGGAAACAGGAAGTGTGTTATAACTTCTGCATACATTAACTGATCTTGATGAAACTTCAGCAGTGTGTTCGCTGTAAGAGGACGATCACATGGATGTGACTCTTGTGAGTTAAAGTTATAGCGCCACCAACTGGCAGCAGGAAGTGTGTCACTTTCAAAATGCTTTGAAATCACCCTCTTATTTTTACCCGATTTGCTTCAAACTTCACTACTATAATGTAAACACACGCCAGATGTAGACCTGTGAATGGATTCTTGATATCTTAGATACTGTTGCCATGGCAACGCATCAAACTTTAATATTCTTTTTTTATGCTTTTGAGACTCTTAGCATGCCTGAAATTGCTTGAAATTGCATGAAACTCGACAGACAGATCAGATTTATTAGCCAGTAGACATGTGCAAAGTTTCAGAAACGGGCATGGTGCAGGGACTCAGTAGCGCCACCTTTTGACAAAAGTGGGGGTGTTAGTTTTATAGTTTTACCTACAATCATAAAACTCGGTACGCATATTGTTCAGATCAAGCCGGACAACTTTCTAATTAACTGTCATTAGCTCAGACCAAGAGGAAGTCAGATATTTTAGTTTGAACGTGGATGTTTCTGAGAATTTTCTCTCCCTCTCCCTCTGACAGAGAGAATGCACCCTGCCATTCGTGTGTGTGTTTGTGTGTGTCTGTGTGGGGAGGGGGGGAGGGGCTCTTCGTGTGATAGTTTAGTTTAAACACAAAATTATACATAGGGCCATACTGCCCTCTTGTGTCCAAAATTATATTTATATATACATTATATACATATATTTGGTATGTGACTGAGGACCGAGAGCTTTTAAATACGGGACATTGATAATGGCCACGTGCAGAGCGCTCGAGGGAATTCCTATGGAAGTAGGAATTAACTAAAGTTCTGCTCGCTCATCGCCGTGGACGCGCACCGTTATGAATGCCAGTGCAGCCGTTAGTTTCATTTTAAAATTAGCGCCTTTTCTGGGGCCGATTGCTTGAATTGTGAGTTCAATAGCCTATTATTCTTCATGGAAACCACAACAACAAAAGAGTATAAAAGTTTGGTGTGAACGCAGCATAATGAACAAGCTGCGATCTCAAGATTGCAATGCTGGAGTGTGTGTGTGTGTGTGTGCGCGCGCGCGAGAGAGGCGCGGGCGAACTGTGTGTGTGTGTGTGTCTGTGTGTGGAGGGGGGGAGGGGCTCTTCGAGTGATAGTTAGTTTAAACACAAAATTATACATAGGGCCATACTGCCCTCTTGTGTCCAAAATGATATTTATACATATATTTGGCAAGCATGTGACTGATGACCGAGAGCTTTTAAATACGGACGTCCACACGGACATTGATAAGGGTTGCGCTTGCAGAGCGCTTGAGGGAATTCCTATGGAAGTAGGAATGAACTAAAAAACGTTTGCTCAGCTCTGCTCGCTCGTCGCCATGGACGCGCACCGTAATGAATGCCAGTGCAGCTGCATACTTTTTAGTGTCACTTTAAAATTAGTGCAATATCAGGGGCCGATTGCTTGAATTGTGAGTTCAATAGTCTATTATTTTTCACGGAAAACACAACAACAAAAGAGTACAATGATAGATTCGCTTAAATAGGCGCTTTTACATAAAATAGCCTATTCCGTCATCATCTTTTCAGTCAGCTCTTCACTCTCGTGATTAATGAAATTTGACTCCTGTTGCTGATATTTGCTGCAACTTTCGTTCAGCTCACAATTTAGTAAGCAAACACGCTTCAAATGTGTTTATTTAATTTTTTTGTATATATATGTGTGTATATATATATATATATATATAGCTTATGTTTCAAATATGAGTTAATTAACAATCGTTGGAAAGAATGATACTTTTAATCATATCACTAAACCGTCATTAGGTGTCGCCAGGCGACCGTCTTAATGAGCGAGTCATTGATTCATTTGTTCGAACGATTCGTTCGAACGGCTGAGTCATTCATGAATGAGACAGATTATGGATTGGTCATTGAATCTTTGAGTCAACCGATTCGTTCAAAATGCTGAATCATTCAGTAATAAGAAAACACGTTGCTGTGAGATGCTCGATGGTTCTGCTGTGATCTTTGTTTAACTATTTTCACTGCTGAAACAGAAAAAAGTCAATATTGCATATAAAATGTAAGTGATTTGACTTGTGTGTGTGTCTGTGTCTGTGTGTGTGTGTGTGTGTGTGTGTGTGTGTGTGTGTGTGTGTGTGTGTGTGTGTGTGTGTGTGTGTGTGTGATTGTGTCTGTTACAGTGATTGTTTAACCCTTGTTAAAGTTTAGGCCTTGTCTTTTTGGATATATATCTTTTTATATAAAAAAAATAGGCATACAACCCATATATTTTAAATGTATTGTTTGCTTTAAATTACATTAAGATTTGTATGTTTGGTAATTGAACCTGAATGAATTTTAAATGAATGTGCTATATTTCAGAGTTTTCCTTAAAATTTGAACTAACACTAACTTTATTCTCATCTGAATGATAGATTATTTATTTCTGTATAAAATAAAAAAGAGATTTTGGTTGGGTGACAGTTGTAGTTTACAGTTTGACAAAAGCACAATGTTGTGTTTTATTGCGATTGTTCACAAATATAAGTAAACACTTTACAGTTTGAATAATGTCCTGTATGAACAAAAGGACGGAGTATGTTTTTATGTCTACATTGTTCAATCACGTTTCACACACACACACACACACACTCACACAGAAACTTTTTTTTCTAATCAGATCAGGCAAGTAACATTCTGTCTTGGCACAATTGATTTAACTTTCATAACTTACTTATTTCATGTGTCCATTAAGTCCATGAGACCGTAGGGTGTCTCATTTTTCATTTTAGGTTTCAGAAGGTTGCTCACGCATATGATATGTGCCCTCAATGCACACTTTTGCAGAGCCCACACCAATGCAAGCTCTACAGTACACATCTTCTCAACAGTCAAAGCGGGGTTACGTTATTGCCCGTCATGCACAGTAACCCTAAAGGCACCAGGGTGGCGGTGCCACCGGCTTGTTTATATATATATATATATATATATATAAATATAGCTGCGAGCAGCGATGAAGGGCCAAAGCCGGTGGCACCGCCACTCCGGTGCCTTTAGGTAACTAAAGGCACCGGTGTTGCGGTGCCACCGGCTTGGGCCCGTAATCGCTGCTCGCAGCTATATTTATATATATATTTATTATTATTTTTTTATATAGTTTTCTAATTACCAAGTGTTAGTAATATTAATACTTATTATTTTACTTATTACTTCTTATTTCAGTTAGTTGCCAATGCCAAGGAATCATTTCTCATTTTCTAAATTTCTAGTTTCAGGGCTCCAGACTAACTTTTCCACTGGTTGCACTGGTGCTACCAACTTTCTCAGTTGGTCGCACCAGCATATGATTTGGTCGCACCTTTTTTTTTTTTTTTTTTTGCTACATGCCATGGGATTAATCAATGCATGCTGATGAATAGTGGTTTTAATGGACCAAGGCTAGCAAAGGCTTTCTGGGTTGCAGCAGAAATACCTGTAATATATTAATTATCATTGCCAAATTTCAGGATTTTCATGGATTTTGGACAGTAATTTTAATCTGTAATTTTAAGCATTTTACATTTGAATTATATACAATCTATCTATTTACATTTGAATCATATTCTATCTATCTATCTATCTGTCTATTATCATCTTTCTATCTTTTAAAAATTATTAAACATTCAAATGTATGCATTTCATTTTAAAAGATTAGAGTATTATAAACTGATACAGATTTTTCGTTATCAAAGTTTATAGTTGTAACAAAAAGCAGAAATCTCACACTCCAATTACCTTCTGCATTTTATAACAATTTTCCTTTTCCTCTGTCGAGCGATCATGAGAGTAATCGCTCGACAGAGGAAAATATAACCGCTGAAAAGACGTAGGAGGAAGGGCTCTGTGTTTCGTGAGACCATTTTTATCATTTTTATATGCCTTAATTCGTGAATTCGTAATTGGCGCGTTTCACCATCAGTGTGCAATGCGCGTGACGTCTAAGTTCGTCAATAAATAAACTGCACGTGTCTTGCGGAAGAACATTGTAGCCGGAACTTCTCTCCGTTAATGTCTATGGCGAGTCACGCAGGCACTGGGCTACTCCGCAGCCGAGACGACCCCGGGATAAAATGGTCCGAATATAAACACTTATTATAGGCGTACCGTAGTGATTCAGAATAAGTCAAAAACACGGTTTAGAAAATGGATTCATGATGTAGCCTACTCGTTCATTTTGAACATAAGTTACGGACTGCAGCAGCTGATACAACGGCGTTCTGTTGCTCAAGCGTCCACTCGCACAGATGCGACCACATAACATTTTAACTCGCACATTCTCAAAAAATTGTCGCATATGCGACCAATTTGGTCGCAGTCTGGAAACCTGAAATATGCCTTAGAGTGGAAGAGTTTAAATGTAACAAATATATTTTATTTTATTTAAGCTGTATTTCAATTAACAAAAATGATTTTTAAGTTTTATCTTTATTTAACAATAACAACACTGCAGTCAAATTGCTATTCAATCAATATAGAAAAAAAAGTTTAAAGTAAATTAAAATTTTATATAAAAACTAATAGTGCCAATATTAATTGATGATAATTGAGCACAAAATCAGCATCTACTATGATTTCTGAAGGATCAATGAATACAGCTTTGACATCACAGGTGAAACTGGAAAAATTTGAATATCGTACAAAAGTTCATTTATTTCAGTAATTCAACTTAAAAGGTGAAACTAATATATTATATCGACTCATTACATGCAAAGTGAGATATTTCAAGCCTTTATTTGTTATAATTTTGGCTTACAGCTTATGAAACCCCAAATTAGAATATTGTGAAAAGGTTTTCATAGCTGTAAGCTGTAAAATTATAACAAATAAAAGGCTTGAATTTTTTTATTGCACGTATATAAATAGATATATAATTCCATCCATACATCCTGTAATACATTAATATTTTTCCATCACTGCAAGTGATGAGAGCTTGATGTTGATTCAGTAACCACAATGACAGATTCAGTCTGTTCTTTCAGTAAAGGATTTGTCAAACTCCTGAGTTTGTGAATCTGTCTTAAAAAACATATACAAATGAGTGGCTCAATGGAGTCATTTGTTCATGCACTGAATCATTTTGATTCACTAAACAGAACCGGTTCTTAAGAGTAATTGTGAATTGAATTACACTGGCTGAGATTTTAAGAAACTATTAGATTGTTCAAATGTAGATTGCAATTAATTAGAAAAACCATAATGTTACCTAGCCCCAGTAAGCAAGCGCCTAGCAACCGCAGATCAGTGCACTCAGAACACCTTAGCAACCACTTAGCAATGCTCCGACATCCATCAGCAGCAACACCTTAGCATTGTATTCTCAAGCACAGGCAAACATCACATACATTTTCTTGAAAAGTAAATGTAAATCTAAAGCAGTCTTTAATGCAATTAATTATATCATTATTAACTGGGTCAGTTGGCGGAGATATGTGTGCAATATCTGTAGTGTTGCAGAATCTCTGCTGCTCTTCTGAGTGTAGCCACATCCCAGTCGTTATGAAAAAAACATGCTTCCAGCTACTGTCTTCATCAATTATGACTGCTGTTGCTGCTCTTTAGAGTCTTTCGCCATGATATATCAGCGTTTCAACTCCGAGATTGTATTGAAATCAAAACTTTTGAACTTTTTCCCGCTCCAGACGGTGTCTCAGATGGTTGGTCTCAGCTCAGAGGCGGCGTCAACGGCCACAGCCCGGGCCTTGAGGACGAGCAGAGCCTCGATCTCCAGCAGCAGATGAAGGACGACACCCCCGTGAACCCCTACGACAGCGGCACCGAGGGCTCCGACCCTACTAACCCTTACCCAGCATGCAACGGCACCGAAGAGAAAGAGCCCAGTCCTCCGTCCCCTGCCGCCACAGACGGTAATGGACCTTTGATTTGTGGCATGGTTGAGTCACAGTGCCCTAGGGTGCAGGATCAAGAGAGCCCCACGGCGGAGCTGAACGGCTCCGGCTCTGTTGAGGGCCCCAGAGTGGAGGTGGGCCTCACCATGGAGGTGGATCCCAGCGCGCAGGCGGTCACAGAGGAGGAGAGCCTGAAGGACGGTCAGTGCGGAGCCCTCGCTGGAGGAACGCCCCTCTCTTTAATTCTGTTTGCGCCTTACTAACTGCCCTCCCTCTCTCTCCGCCTCTGTGTGTTTCCTAGAGTCTCCTAACACTGAACTGGTTTTGCTAATATACTAAAACAGCCTGATTTTGTAGTGTTTAATGGCAGTATTAATCTAGGAAAAGGGACAATTCCCATACAACATGCTTTTGATGAAGTAGGGGTGGGCGATATGACCAAAATCTTATATCAAGATATGAGTAATTTTATTTCACGATAACGATATAGTTAGTTATTTTTACTTTTAAATAAGGTTTTTATGATATTGATATCAAAATATTTGACACCCTTGAAATTTCGTAATTCTTATCGCCATTTTCAATATCGTTTAAAAAACTAATACTAGCCTAAAAAAAACCCTCAAGCTTACTGAAGACCAGTAAACAGTGATATAAACCTAACTGAAAAATTAAATAAGAAATACTACAAATGTATGAAAAAAAAAAAAAAACACTGCATATTCTTCACTGTGTAAATTAAATATACATTTATTCTTATTAGTTACGAAACCGATTCAGTCAAGAGCAGTGAGAGATTTTTTCTTTTGTTGTTTGATCAGCATTAATAACGACAGTGCATTTAGACGCTGTCACTTTAAGACCGGCTACACAGATCCATTATACTCGTGCGTTTTCTTTTCTTCCGTTCAGACAAATTACTGTTTACACGTGCAAATACTTGGTCATTTTGACACAGGTATGTGTATTTAACCGTTCTAGCCCATTTAGGCGGGAAAAAGCACTCAGTTCAGTTTACACGTGCTCTACGAGCAGCGGCTTCATGTCGAAAAGAGTACTCTTTCCATGCTTATTGCGGGTTAAAATCACCTATTTATAAATGGCATTGTTAAAAGATGCATGCAAACGATAAGCTTTCGTGACCGCACAGCAACATCTAGTGAAGATGGTCCTAAATCTCTCCCGGTTGACGAGTTTCTACCGGCATATCGCCCACCCCTACGATGAAGTAAGATGATTATAAAGATGAGACTGACAGTCATGAAAGTCAAGAAATATTTTTAAATTCACAAGCATTAGACCTAGATAAAAATTCACTAAGAAATAAATAGTTGGATATGTGCCATTTTGTCTCTTTTCCAGTGTTTTAATGCAGAGGCCTCAGAGCAAACCGCAGCAGAAAAAGTGCATGACCCAAGCTGTCCAAGAGCTCAGGAGCAGTTTATTAGAGCTGTCAGCTGCTCTGACACATTTCTTGTTCTGTGTAATGAGGTTGTGATGTGTTCCCCAGCCACATAAGTGTATGTTCTTCTCTCTAAGAGTTAGACAAGCATAGTCAAGAGTAGTGTTGTCGAAATATTCGGTACTTCGGTACCAAGTCGGTACTTAAAAATTTTAAACGTCACGCTACCAAGTACCGGTGGTACCGAGTACCTGGTCAAACCCGGTTCTGGACGTGCATGCATGCACGAAGGGCGTGAAGTTGCGTCCTCTTCATGAAAGCGCTGAGACATGGCGACCGGCGGCTCTGCTGATGTGGTGTCTGTGTATATTAAACTGCAAAAATACTATTTAAGTATTAACCCTGCATGTTCTGCTTGTCTCTGTGTGAATAAACTGCGCAGACGCGCAGTTTCATTTAACGTTACCTCACACACACACACACACACACACACACTGAAGCACGAGTGACGCTCGCGCTGTTTTCAGTCTCTGCTGCCACACGATATGATGACATGATTCATAATTCAATTCATCTCCGAGAGTCACTTCATGAGCATTTTACCGTTTCATTTGAGAAAAACTATCGTCATATCATACACACACAGAAACTTAAAGGTCTTCACGGCAACCCGTCAAAATAAAAGTTTGGTTTAACTTAAAGAAATTGACAGAAATAATTATATTAGGCTACTGTACAATAGATTTAACTACGTCTCCATTAATTAAAAATACTACTACTAATAATAATGTGTGCATAGAAGGTTGCTTATTTTTCACTTGATTATTTCAAGCAATATTTCTCAATATCATCAATATTTTCGTTTAATCAGCATGTAACCTTCAATGCTTTCATACATTTACCGTCATAAAATAATAAAGTCATTGAATTGAATTTTTTTTTTTTTTTTCAAATAGTTAAATTGGAAAAATAGTTCAAACTGATTTTGGTGTGGTAGCGAAATTGGTACCGAGAACCGTAAAATTTTAATGGTATCGGTACCGACTACTGGAATTTTGGTACCGTGACATCCCTAGTTCCTATAGTGTTGTTTTAGACCCTACTCTGAAGCAGGAGCTAAATTAGTTCCCCTAAAGGCGTTCCTAGAACTAAAATCTTGTGTCTATCTATCTGTCTGTGAGTGTGTGTGTAACCACAGGTGTTCACCTGTTACCGGTGCTCCAGCGTCTTTATTCTGCTGCTCTGGCTGATATTGCTTAATAGAGAGCCGCCTCTATTAGACTCCACATCCTACAGAGCATTATAAATCAGCAAACACTGAACCTCATAAGAGCCGACTCAGAATGTGTGTTATTGACTCTAAAATCGTCTTTCTCCTGCTTCTGTTTTACTGCAGCTAAGAATGCTGCGGGAAACCTGCTACTCAACCCCCTGGAGCCGCTAAACTCGGATAAGATCCAGGTGAAAATCGCTGACCTGGGAAACGCCTGCTGGGTGGTGAGTCTGAAGTTTTCTTCGCATGTATAACAAAAAACAGCTCAATCAGAGAGGTAAAGGGATAGTCCACCCAAGAACGAAGATTCTGTCATCATTTACTGATGAGATGATGATGATATCTGATGTTTTCAGTGGTTGGTTCCTCCTAATTTAACTCGTTTGTCATCATCAGCATAAGCACTTCACAGACGACATTCAGACGCGGCAGTATCGCTCTCTGGAGGTGTTGATTGGATCAGGATACGGGACCCCAGCTGACATCTGGAGCACAGCCTGCATGGTGCGTTTGAAGACTTTTAGATAAGAAACACTGTTTTTGATTTTGATATATGGGAGAAAACTCCACTGGTGAAGTGTGCAGTTCCAAAACATCAAGGTTTTGAGTCTCTCTTGTAAAACCTAGTGAGATGCCTTGCTGTGAACTGCCTTATAAAGAGCACTCTACACAGGCACCAACTTTCCATGACACAAATAGCTTTCCATGTGGAGACTTGACTAAGTTTGGTGTTAGCCTGTTGTTAAAGTAATGACCCTATACTTAAGTTTTACTCCAAAATTCCAAATTTCTGTAATATTTTGTTATGGTAATGAATAAGGGTGTCACGATTTCTATTTTAAATCGAAATCGATCGAAATTAAGTCACAATCTCGAACTTGGAATTGAAAAATGGAATCGTCGATGCTGCCACGCCCCCATGTCACGGAAAAAAACACGCGTGTTGAAGTGCTGCGAGTCAACCTCCTCTAACTTAGCTACAGCCAGTCAAAAGATAGCATCGCAACTGCAGATGCAGGAGACCCATCGACAGAACTTGAACCGTCGACTCTTTCATTGAAGTCACCGGTGTGGTATTTTGGATTTCCAGTGAGTTATGTTGTCAACGTTCGCGCTTCAAAAAAGCCACAGTTTCTACATATTCTTCCACTGGCAGCACGACTTATGGCGCTTTTCCATTACCAGTACCAGCTCGACTCGACTCGACTCGCCTTGGCTCGCCTCGACTCGGCTCGCTTTTCGCTCCGTTTTCCATTGCAGAAAGTACCGCCACAAATAGTACCCGGTCGTCATAGCGACGCATTTCGTTCCTCGTTGCCCCATCAAGCTCTCGCTGGATCCTCTCTTCGGCAACCAAACAAAGGAATGTCTGCACCTCCTCGTTTGACCACGGCGTATTCTTCCGAGTTGCCATAATAATAGTAGTAAGTTTAGTAACTATCTCTGGCCAAACTATTTAAAAATGGCGGGGTTATTCTGGATACTCCATCTGGCGCGTGCAATGATGACGCAGATTCTCTGTGACCAATCAGCAGTCGGCATTGTTTTCACGTCACATTTTAGTATCGGCTTAGCTCGCCTCAGCTCGCTTAGAACCTCGCTGGAGGTGGTACGAAAAAAAGTACCCGAAAGCAGGTACAGGTACAACTTTTACACAGTGGAAAACCAAACAAAGGCGAGTCGAGTCGAGTCGAGCCGAGCCAAGGCGAGCTGGTACTGTGTAGTGGAAAAGCGCCATAACATGGCAGGGCATCTCCACAAACTTGAACTTGAATGTCGTCATCTGCCTGTTTGCGACTCGACTTTATGTATGTGTGCGAAGAAAACCATCTCTCAGAGAGAGCGCGAGTACTGAATAGTTTAAAATCGCTTGAATGTTCAAACTGGTAAGACTTAAAAAGATGTGCAAATGGTAAACTTTAGTTACTCACGATGCAATGCTGGCCCGATTATGCAAGTGAGACGTGAGAGCAGCGCGCTTGACGACTGCCTTGTGCAACCCATTTTGAGAGACAGAGAGAGAGAAGACGCGGCGCCGCTGAACACTCGCGCTGCTTGTGAAATTGCATTTCGCAGACAGTTTAAAATGACTGATTTGATTTTATAATCTGCGTATGGCAGGTTATTTTGCTTAAGTTTACAATTGACTAAAGATATAAGGTATTATATTATAAGCACTTTATGTTGTTAATAAATGTTTTAAATTTGACAATGTAGTGTGGTACATTGCGAACAAAGGTCAGATATTATATTGCATAAAAGTATATTCTAAAAATGGCATAGCAACCTGTGCTTTAAAAAAAAAAAAAAATTAAAAATCGAGAATCGAATCGAACCGTGACCTTAGAATCGAAAATTCAATCGAATCGAAGATTTGGAGAATCGTGACACCCCTAGTAATGAACAGTAAGGTCAGACCCACAGAGTGAGGTTAAACTCACTCTGTATCAGCATTTCAAGCCCGCTGCGTAACGAAAGAGTCGTGTCACGTCGTGGCGGCTTCAGTTCGGGCAGGGGTGAGAAGGTTGGTTTGGCCTTTCAGATAGCAACCTACCATCTAGAGAATTGGATACTAGGAACGCTGTGTCCCCGCACACATACATTCGTCTTCTCAAAGTGTGTGTCTCTCTAGGCATTTGAGCTGGCGACAGGGGATTACCTGTTTGAGCCTCACTCCGGAGAGGATTATTCCAGAGATGAAGGTAATTATTCTTCCACAGGTTGCCAGGGTGCATACACATTTTTACCAATACATTTCCATGACTTTCCCTTTTTTTTTTTTTTAGGGCAATATTTTTTATAGGCAATATTCATGACCTAATGTTCCATGAAAGTCTATGTATACTGGCAAAATAAGAATAAAAAAACATGTTTAAATGTATCATATATCTTAACTTAAATGAATGACTATTATTGCTATTCGATTGCTTGCTATTTTTAATAAATTCAAGCTGTGGCTGTGCCCACGCAGAGAACATAACGTCATGCGATTGAATGCCCGAATGTATTGAAATTTGTTTTAAAAATATTAGCAATTAAACCAGGGCATGAATTTTGTTTTGGATAATGTAATTTAAAAAACATATATATTTTTTAACATTACAATTATCTCAGGTAAATCCTAAATGCTCGCTCTATGAACTGTATGTGTTTTTACTTTGGAGTAATTTTTGCACAATATCTTACAGGGAAGCTTGATTTCAAATTTCAAATTTAATTTACAAAGTCAAAAAATAAAAATATTACAAGCAGTTGCACAAATAAATACCATAGAATAAATAGAAATGAACGTTTTTTTTTTTTTTAGGTAGATCTAATAGTAGTGTTCAGGTACAGAAATACAAAGTTAGTTTCAATACATAGTTTCAGTGTAAATTAAAAACAGACTGTTTACGTTTGAAGACACAACCAACTTTGTTTACGAGGATACTCACCAAGACCGACATTTTGAGATAATTGTGTATTTGTCCATTTAAGCACAATAAGCCACAAAAAAATCACTCAATTTGGGACTTGCGAGCTGTGTGCGATGCGGCTTTATGTGTGCGCACTTTGGATGTGACTGAGAGCGCACAGAAAAGTTAAGCACTTGAAATATTGCTTGGAATAGAATTTTTAAATTGACAAGACTTAAATAGATGTGCAAATGATCAACTTTTGTGACGATGCAACACTGATTGGGCAAGTGTCGATTCCATCAACTGTCCCGAAACCTGAGCGAAAGTCTTGTGTCACCGTGTGCAGTGCAGACGCAGTGTGCTGATGTGAAGCCATAATAAGAGAGAGGGATATTTGTGAAACAAATATCCACAACTTTTCCAAAACTTTTCCAGGCCTGGAAATTGCTATTTTAAAATTCCATGACTTTTCCAGGTTTTTTACGACCATACGAACCCCATGGTTTGGATTCCGCCCCCACACAACTTCTCCAGACCCGCAGTGAATCAAAAAAGCTCCAACACATGAACAAACAGTCCCATCGGGAGAACAAATCACACTATGCCTATTAATTAGCACTTGAACGAGAGCCATTGCAAGTTTACTAATGACGCCCAATGCATCCATCTCTCAAGCCCAGTGTAATATTTGAGCTGTCATGACGGAGGTGAATCGCTGGAGAGGTTGTGTCCTCTAAGCTGTGTTCAGACCGCCAGATGTCCAGATTTGATCTAGATGGGTTTTTGAAAGTCTGGACAGCAAAAAAAACACAATATGATTCACATAATATCCTGAGGTCGACATTTCCCCAAACTACTGGTCCAGCCGACCAATCAGAGCACACTGTGCTTATCAGAAGGCGGGGCTTCATAGAGACAGGAACTAAACAGAGCGTTACTGACAGACTGGGAAGGGAGGAGCCGCAACAATGGGGGATATAGGGGAAATAATGTGTTTTTTGAACATTCAAGCATAAAATCCTATTCTAGTAGAGTCCAAAAATTAATATCAAGACTTTGTAAAACAGTTTAATATGCGCTCTTTAAAAAATTCAAATAAAGAGAAAGACCCATTATGTCCTCTTTAATATACAGGTACATTAGGACTTGGCATGTCAGGTCTTAATAAAACATGTTCACTAAATTCAAGGACAAACATAAATTGGTGGGATCATAGATGACAGTTTAATCAGACCAATTCAAGTCAATAATTGTAAAAGTTCCATGGTTGTAATGGCTATCTTTTCTGTTTCTTTTGTGAACAGATCACATCGCGTTGATTATCGAGCTGCTGGGGAAGATTCCTCGTAAACTCATCATGAATGGCAAATATTCCAAGGAATTTTTCACCAAGAAAGGTACATGTCACATGAGTAATTGCTCAGCTAATGTGTTTCACTTACTTGATAAACTTGCTCACAGTGTTCAGTAGCTTTGTGTGAATGTCATAGATTGATTAATGAGGTGTGTCAGCACTGCCATTAATGGGATGGCCAAACATTTTTTCGAGCGTGCGTAAATGTTGAAACTGATAGTTCTCACTTTAACTTTTAATTGGATGTGTCCATCTATTTGTTTGTGTGCTAGGTGACCTAAGGCACATTACTAAGCTGAAACCGTGGGGTTTGCAGGACGTGCTGGTGGAAAAGTACGAGTGGGCCCGAGACGAAGCCCAGAATTTCGCGGACTTCCTCATCCCGATGTTAGACCTCATCCCAGAGAAAAGAGCCACGGCTGCCGAATGCCTCCGTCACTCCTGGATCGCCTCCTAGTGGCCAAAACCCTCCAAACCACACACACACGCGCACTTCTCTGAACTCATGAATGCTCACCACTGACAGACGCTGTCTTAAGAGCCGTTCCTGGTGTCCTGGCGGATATTAGCCGCAAGGATGAGAAGGTCCGGTCAAGCAGATCTAATCTGAATCCAGTTTGCAAGTCGTCGTTGCTTTTTTACGTAATGGGTAGAATTTGAGCGTACCGTCATTTCAGTGGTCCGTGCTCTTGCTGATTTCTCTAACAATCACTTTTCTATCAGTTTCCGTCATATCACAGGATGGTTTGAAACGTGTCCGCCGGATTGGTTTATCTTCTCAGCAGGTTGGACTTTGTCAACTTACAGTGTCCATTTTCTTAAAAGCAAGAGTGTTTGGAGTAAAACGGACTCAGTAGCTGATTGTAGTTTTTCTTCACTGTATTATGAAACGATTGCTAGTCACAACTGTTTTCCATATCTTCACAGAGGGTTTTACATCGATGTCTGAATGAAGGGAGCATGAATGGACATTATTGAAGTTCTGAGTGTCTTCGAATTGAATGTGAGCTACTGTACAGTGCAGGAGAAACACACCCATGTATTTTTACCACAAAGGGCGAAAATAAAAGGTTAGAATTTCTCATTTTGATTTTTATGTCACAAAAGCCATAAAGGATTATCATGGTTAGAATAACTCGTTGTGTAACAGTAATAATGACGTTTAATATGTGAATGCCAGGGAGGAGTTTTGGGATCAAGGTTTTTTGAGTTACATAATCTAAAATCAGTGAGAACATTTCAAATTTTGTACATACTCATACCAAAGAGTTGGTTCGTCACACGATCAGTGTTGTACAGTCTTAAGCCCCATTATTTGTGTACAGTTTTGTTATAAATGAATGGCTTAAGAATCACTGATTTGGAGATGCCTTGAAATGAATCTGCAATGATCTGTGCATCTTTTTATGCTTTTTCTTGTTGCTTCAAGCAATATTAGTTTTTGTCTCTGGATGAAGTCCTAGTTTAACTTTGAAAGGCCTTCGCGTTCTCTTGGATAAGCCGGTTTCGTTTGACCTTTTTTCACAGACATCATCTGCTTCTCTGCTCTCTGTTTTCATGAATGTCTCTCTGCTTTTGCTTGTTCAGCACTGAACTAAAATTGTTTCTGTAGTAACTTTAAATAAAGTTTTTGAAATGGCTTTTGGGACTTCAAAGTGTTTGTAGTTTAGATTAACGGTAACACTTTACAATAAGGTTTCATTAGTTAACAAACTAACAATACTTGTATTAATACATTATTAAAACCCAAAGTTGTATCCCTTAACGTTAATGCACTGTGAACGAACATGATTATTAACTAGCATTAACCAGGCTAAATAATGCTGTACAGATATATTGATCATTGTTAGTTTGTTAGTTAATGCATTAATGGTAACAAATGAGACCTTAATGTAAAGTGTTACATGATTAACTTTGCCATTTTGATTCATATCGCAAAATAACAGCGTGTCCCGTTTCTTTTCTGAATAAATGAAGTGCGTGTTGATTTTAATTCGTGGAAGACTACGTCGTAAAGCGAGCTAGTGCTTTCATGTCCTCACAGAATGATTATAGCATAGGTATAGATTTTTATTATTAATAATGCCATTTACAAGAACAAAGCAAATAGCATTCCTGTAAAGGCACATTTCTGATTCACAAGGATTCGGAGCGGCACTGAAAGAGGGTTCTCCTTAGTTGAACAAAGATAGATGTTTTGTTGTTATTGTGGGGAAACGCGTGTCTGATGGTCTCTTAGTAGACGTGAACATTTAAATTAAAGACAAAAAGACTTGATTCAGTCATGAGTGGCTGAGCTTTTAAGCTAATTGGTTGAGTGAGTGAGTGATTGAGTCGTAACACGAAGGGCTTCTCAATCGGATGTCCGCATCCAATAGAATAGCCTGAATATTCTCACTCAACCCACTGACTGCTTCTGATTGCTTTCAGAGGGAAAAAGCTGCCCATAACTACTGGTCTAGGATCAGTTTTCCCCATGATAATAGCATATATTAGCGAAACCGATTTGGTGTTTGCGCTCTTTCAAAGGCTTCTATTTACAGTGTGTTTTTGCAGCGTTGAGCAGTGCAGCCAATCACCAACATCAGTCGAGCTCATGAAAGCAATGGTCAAATCAGACGTGTTTGTTAGGATCCACTCTCCGCTCAAAACACCGCATTATTTGTCCAGTGCACGCTCACGAATCCTCGTTAAAGTGTGACATTATGTAGGCTAAATAAGAGATTCATTGTGCCGTCAGCTTCATTGATTATATCAGAACTGTGTGAGATCGCGATGAGTGACGGTGATTATTAAGGCAGCGCTCTATATATAATCCATTCAAAATTTGAATAAAACTTTGTTTTGCTGCATTAGGTAAGAGAATGGTAATTTATTATTCAAAATGGCTGCCATGCCAAATCATGCATATAGAATGCTTGCTTTTCTGTTTAAATCATAATGGTTTGTGAACATATAGCTGCTTTAATAGCAAATCATTCATGCTGGGATGTGTAGGATGTTACTAGACGACACGTAACTTGAAAATATTTCATGACACTCTTTTTAAATGTGTTTTTAAAGAGGAAGGCGGTCTCTCGGCTGACTCGGTTTGAAGGCAGCCTTTGCTTCACATTCTTCATTCTGCCTGTTTTGAAGGATGCGTTAAGTGTATCGTTCGTGTCCTCCAATCGCCCACAATCCTTTGCACACATTCCTTACAGAGAAAGAATTAACAGAGTTTGTCCAATTTCACTGTCATGCACAAAAAAAAAATATTTTGGAGATAAAGTCGTCGTTTTCTTTTGTTTAGTTGTAAATTAACCACGTAATGCTAAACTTGTTCATGTGTGTTGATTAGGGTTGGAGATAAGGACCGAACGACCGAGGTTGCCCATCCCTGGTCTATGCCGGATTAATCTTCTATTGGTCACATGTGATACGAATTCACAGGTCAAAGTTCACCAAACCAAGCAAAGTTCAAACCTTCTTCACATTGGCTTGTGTGTGTGGTCTCCAGCATTCACATGTGTATGAATGAAGTACAGTGTGTTCTCCCTAGTCTAAACCATGTAACTAGCAGAAAAAGCCACTGAACGAGTTTACGAATTACAAATATTTGAGGATGAAAGTCCACACCATATATGTAAATAAAAATCAGCTCAGTTCTTTCTGGTTTACTGATTTAATTTTTACTAAACTCAAAAGTTTTTTTTTTTTTTTTTTTTAACAAATGCTCTTAACAAAATACCTCAATTTGGCCATGGTCTCAAAATATTAAATATATTTAAGAAGTTTATATATTAAAAATGTTGAAGTAAACTGAAAGGTGGTAACAACCTTTTACAGACACATGGATTATTTGAGGATTATTGTCCTTCATATTTCAGAGATGGGCAGAAAGTGCTGTGTAGAGCCTGATGGTGTGCAGAAGTCTTCATGCTTCCTCTAAAGAGAGAAAAAACAGTTATATTAGTTTATCAACAACATTCACCTCAGTGTATGAGGAATAATAGAACCGGAATGACATGATAAATAGTGTTTTGCGGAGCTGTTCAAGTGAATAATCACACTAATGAAAGGTCCACACACATCCGGCGCGGATAATACACTTCTTTTTGCTAGCACTGCACGCTTGAAGTGGGTTCTGGGATTACAGAGAACTGCTGTGGACGTAAAAGAAATCCTATATGCACATTCAGCACGTCTCTTTGGACATTGTTATTGCTAAAAAAAAAAGAAAAAAAGAAACTACACAAGATACCGGCTTGCTCCACCGATGCTATTTTAAACCTGCTGCACCTGCAGTGTTCCCGTCTTTCCTCCACTGCTCATTTCTACTGTCAATCATTTAGTAACACACTCAAGTCTTCTGGATTCATAGCATACCTTTCTTGCCCTCCACCTGGAAGTCCTCGGGCAGCAGTTTGTCTTGCCGGTTTCCCAGTACGAAGGCCAGGAAGGATAATGTGAGGGAGTCCATGATGCTGATGATGGCCAGGATATACGCCCAGCGCACCGTACAGTTTCCCAGTGTGTATTTATCCGTCCGCTGCCCACACATCCTCTTCACCTCCTCCGAGTCCCAGCCGTCCGGGTAGATCATACAACCTACCACCATGCAAGTCGCTGAATATCAAAAAGATACCCAGTCAGATCAATATTACAAAAAGATTGACATTTTTGTGTAGGAAATATGGGCTATACAACATTTTTTTTCCGGTCCTCAAATTGGATTGGCTAAGCGGCGTTCCCTTATCGAGTCGGTCTCTCGACATTACGTATGGGGAAATCCATTTTCCTTGAATCATGAAGTCTGATAGAATAACTCTTTTGCTTGCAAATAGCCAATGGCGGTCCCGCCATCACCTGATTGGCTGACACTGCTCAATATAGGTGACGGCGGGCGCCAAAAACCTCAGAATCTTTTTTCTTCACTCGAGTCTGTTTTCACCGTTGATGTACGCATTCAGAGCGGAGTATATTAAGGAGTTTTAATTCCCCTCTCGCGTTCCGGTGGATTATATTATGTCTCTTTGTCGCCCGTGTGGTGGACCCATTGAATCCCCGGACGCACACAACTTGTGTGCTGTGCCTGGGTCGGGACCACGCAGAGGCGGCACTCGAGGGATCGGGATGTCCCGCCTGTGAGGAGCTTCCCATCAGATCCTTCGTGCAAGGCTGGCCGTTACACGTAGTGACGACCTTGTGTCTCCTGCCTCTCCCCAGTCTGCCGCCTTCGAGCCGCGTACCGGGAGACGGCAGAGATCTCCATTCGCAGGTTCTGTTGAGGCGCTGACGTCGGCCCAAGGTCCACGCCATCCTCACGTGGCAGAGCCCGTGAGTTACTCTTGAGGCCATTTACCGCCCTCTTGAGGAAGCACGGGAATTATCTCGTTCGGTTACGACGATGACGACGCCAATGGTCCGAGTCTCCGTCTGAAGGCGCCCTCGCCTCTTTGGATGCGGAGCTTATGGCCATTCTCACTGAGGCGGTGGCCGATATGGTGCTGGAGTGGACAGCGCCCAAGGAGCTGCCGTCGGAAAGATGGCCTCGGCGCGGGCCGGAAAGATGGCCTCGGCGCGGGCCGTAAAGCTGAAGCGAGAGGCAGTTCAGGAAGTCGCTTAAAAAAAAAAAAAAAAAAAAAAACAGCGCTCCTGATGTGCATGTCAGGGAGGAAAGAGCGCGGGACGTGTTCGTCGGACCGGTGCGAAGAGGGCGTGTTCCCGCCCAGAGTTCGACGAGAATGTGTTGTTTCTGAAACCGCTGTATTCTGTTTCAATAACAAGGTACATTACATGTCTCAGCAAAAGAGCTTCTCTCCCCAACATTATTACCCGCCTCATAGACGGGAGACGCATCGCAGAGCGGAAGCTCGGGGAAACCCGAGGAGATGGCTATCTATGTCCCCGTGCATGATGCCGCGGACGAGCTATACCATTTCATATAGCAGTCAATGCTTTCCCGGTGGCTGGCGCCCAGCCCCCGCCGCAGCATTCATTGCCCTGAATGGCGATTCTGATTACTACACAGTGTGTATTCACAGTTGTTGTGCGATGCAACTGACGCTGTGTTACTCACTACACACTGTTATGTGTAAGGATTTATGTCATTATATATTGCCCTGTGTCCTTCAGTGCAATGGCTATTCTGATTACTACACCGTAAGTATTCACAGTTGTTGCGCGATGTAACTGACGCTGCGTTACGTACTCACCACACACTGTTGTGTTATGATTTATGCCATTATATATTGCCCTGTGTCATTCAGTCCAAATGGCTATCCTGATTACTACGCAGTGCGTATTCATAGTTGTCGTGCGATGCAACTAACGCTGTGTTTGTGCACACTACACACTGATATGTGTTATGATCTATGCCGTCATATTTTGCCCTATCCTTCAGTGCAAATGGCTATTCTGATCACTACGTATTCACAATTGTTGTACGATGCAACTGACGCTGTGTACACACAACGCACTGATATGTGTAACTATTACGCCGCTATATATTGCCCTGTATCCTTCAGTGCAACTGGCTACTCTTTTACTGTGTAGTCACAGTTGTTGCGCGATGCCACAGACGCTGTGTTATGTACATTGATATGTGCCTATGATTTATGCCGTTATATATTGCCCTGTATCCTCAGTGCAGCCGGCTATTCCGATTAACTACGTATTTACAGTCGATGTCGCTATGCCTCTGACGCTGTGTTTTTTGTACACAAAAATGTAACTATGCTTGTGCATAGTCTCAGTCGTCGCTACGGCGACTTGCATTGCATCTGTGTAGATATTGAAGCGTTATGCTGCCCTTCAATGTAATGGACCATTGTGTACGCATATTCATGCAGTTTCGGTCGCTTCAGCAACTTGAGCTGCATTATACACACAGATGTTTAAAATCTGCACACTGATGTGTTATGCTGTTATGTTGCCCTCTATCATTCAGTGCAACAACCAGCTATCCTATTTAACTGCATATTCAGTTTGTCGCTACAGCGACTACACTGCACTTATGTACGTATAAGGACGCGTGTTGCTATTTTGTTGCTCTGTTTCTTTCAGTGCAAAACTAGCTATCTTAATCTACTGTGCATACTCACAGTTTCTGAATGTATGTACGTACACGGATGTGCAATTTACCATGTGTTATGCTGTAATGCTGCCCCGTTTCCGTGCAGCTAGCCATCCTGATCGAACTGTACATCTCAGTTTCTGTCTCTACGCAGTTCTGTCGCTACGGCGACTTATGCTGCGTTATGTACATGCATTGATGCGCTACAGCGACCGATGCTGTTACGTACATGTGCTATGCTGTTATGTTGCCCCGTTTCCTTCAGTACAACTGGCTATTCTGTGCTAACTCGTCTACTCACAGTTGTAGCTACGGCTATGTGTTTGTTGTTTACTGAGGTGCTATGCTATTATGGGGCTATTATCTACTGCGTATATTCATCAGAGCCCAGGTGGTTGCAATTCCAGCATTTTGCCCGGATGAGGTCAGTGTTTCAGAGTCTCAGAAGTACGCTTGTGCCCCATGCGTGCCCTGCGTGCTTATGTGAACAGAACTAGCCAGTTTCGAACTTCAGAGCAGCTCTTCGTCTGCTACGCGTGTGCTAAGAGGCGGCGTGCTGTCGAAACGGAGGCTATCTCACTGGATAGTGGAGGCTGTGCACTGGCTGGCTTATGCTTCACGGGAAGCCGTTTCCCTATAGGGGTGCACGCCCACTCCACTAGGAGTTTGGCGTCATCATGGGCGTGGGCGAAAGGCATGTCTATTCAAGACATTTGTTTCGCGGCAGGTTGGGCGTCTCGTAATACCTTCGCGAGATTCTATAACTTGAATATCCCTTCATTCGCACCACATGTCTGTCAGTGCAGGGAGAGAAAGCTGAGCTGTCGTTGGACTAGGCTAGACTGCCCCGATGGCGCGCGCTCTAGCCATGGTTCGACTAGTCGTCAGACAGTGCGAGTTATTATTAGCATAGCTATCATGTTCACTATATTGTGCCCTTTGTTATGTCCGCATTCATAGCCGGCAGTATTTTCCTAAGCACCAATCACTTGCTGCAATCTCCCTCCATTCAGTTCAGCGTGCTTAGCTTGATGGGAGGGGCCTTCGTTGGTGCAGATGCCGAGTTGGCTCGGTGCCAATAGATGTTTCAACCAGGTCCGGTGTCTGTTCCTGAGAGCTGGGCGGGGTTTCTCCCACGCGGCGGGGGTTTTATTGTTCCCCATACGTAATGTCGAGAGACCGACTCGATAAGGGAACGTCTCTGGTTACTCACGTAACCGTAGTTCCCTGAGAGGAGGGAACGAGACATTACGTAACCTGCCGTGTGGGAGGGACTCTCAGTCTCCTTACTCTCGTTCAGCTAAGATTCTGAGGTTTTTGGTGCCCGCCGTCACCTATATTGAGCAGTGTCAGCCAATCAGGTGATGGCGGGACCGCCATTGGCTATTTGCAAGCAAAAGAGTTATTCTATCAGACTTCATGATTCAAGGAAAATGGATTTCCCCATACGTAATGTCTCGTTCCCTCCTCTCAGGGAACTACGGTTACGTGAGTAACCAGAGACGTTTAGCACTTTTCACTGTTTGAATCACTCGGCTTGTTTGTGTTCGCCTGTTCCAGAGACAGAAGTTTTCAGTGACGGTTACGTGTTTTCAGACAGAGGTTTTCAGTGACCGTTTCTGCAGGTTACGTTGTTACGCCAATAGCTGACGAAATGTCCTTCAATCATTCCCTCAACCGATTCCTTCAAAGACTGACTCATTCAGGAAAGAGACGCCACTGCTGTTGCCTGAGTCTGACACACAACGGCTGTTTCAGGTTTTCAGCTTCGCTTTAGTTTGGAATCGTTCAAAGGATCCGGCTTAGCTCAAGATGTTAAAGAAATTAATACTTTTATTCAGCAAAGATACATAAAATTGAACAAATGTTACAGTTAAAGGTACAATATGTAGGATTTTTGCAGTAAAATATCCCAAAACCACTAGGCCAATGTTATATATTATGTTTAGTTGATTACTTACAATATCCCCAATGTTTCCAACTATTTGTAAATCGTGAGAAAATTGCGATTTTAACCAAGGAAACGGGACGTGTCAGCAGGGGTGCGGAGTCGCCAGTCAATGGCGTCATATCTGCGTTACCCTCGGTTTCCGCTCGTACTGCCATAGTAACCATGGCGACAGACTTGAACAACTGGGTTATGCTTAGCAGGACGCTCACGCTGTTGTTGTTTTGTTCAAACATTATAGACCATGCCAAGTAGACTTTAAGACAAAAAGAGGACTAAAACGAATATCAAAATCTTTCGAGATGCCGAGAGCTCCACGTCCGCGACTAACTTCGACTCGACAGAGACTCGAGTGTTGCATATACTTTATTAGACAGGTGAGCAAAAGTAGGCTACATAAAACTAATCAATGTTATTTAGTTCAATATGATGAAATGTTAGAATATGATCTGTATGTTATTCTAATGTTGATCTAGCTCACTGCTAGTCTAATACAGCCGACACACAACCTAACTAACAGCATTCAACACACTCAAATGCCGTTTAGTGTGATAGTGTAACTGTTAAAGCAAGTGAAACAGCGCTGCGTTACCTCAAGTTTAATTCCTCTAATAAACTGACCTGTGTGCAGTAGGGAGAATGTACTGAATCTCAGTACTTAAGTAAAAGTACAAATAACCAGAGACATATTTACTTTAGTAAAAGTAGAAGTACCACAATGACAACCCCACTTCAGTAAAAAGTAAAAAGTACCTGATTTTAAATGTACTTTAAGTATTAAAAGTAAAAGTACTTGCATAACAATTTATTCTCTTAATGTCTATATTCTAATGATTAATAAAACAGTTAATTCTAACTCTTAATACTCATCCTAATACTCATATAATGACGTTCAATATGATGGAAAAGCAGTTATATTTTAAGTTTTTGTCACCATTTCTGAACAAGCTTCCAATTAGGCAATATACACATCAAACTTACTATATACGGTGTGTGTATATATATATATATATAAACACACATATTATGTTAAAACGTCGTATGTGACGGCGTTTGGCTGTAAACGCGATTCATTTGGCGTAATTCTGAACCTCTTGGCTTGCCATATTAATCCTAACCAAACGTATAATACACACGCACCCCACATCACTACTAAACCTACCAATGCGTTTCCTATGCATGTAAAAACTAATTTTCGCGTATAAATTGCACGATAAACACACTGCGTGCTATAGAGACGCATTTAGTGTGACCGGGTTGATATGGCAACCAAACTTCTCTGGTGAGACAAACGTGCGATGAACGGACGGTCGGGATGACGTTTTGGCAGGGGAAAACTGATCAGAAAATGTAACAGAACGTTGTAGAAATGTAGTGGAGTAGAAAGTATAATAATTGCTTCAAAATGTAACTACGTAAAAGTAAAAAGTATGCACTATTGATTCTACTTAAGTAAAGTACAGAAACGTGAAAAATTTACTTTAAAGTAACGAAGTATTTGTACTTCGTTACATTCCACCACTGCCTGTGTGAGTATTAATTCAGCACTTGCGTGTAGTTCGGTAGAATGAAATGTCCTTATTCCTTTATATCCGCGGGACTCGCGTTGCGTGTGGCGCTGGTATACGTCTAGCAATCGCACCCTGCTTCATGTTAAAAACATCACTGTATTCACTCATCCATAAAAGATCCATCAGCTTGACGACAAGATCCATAATTCCGCTTGATGCTTTAGCGATTAGCGACCCCTGGTGGCCAAAATGACATGAATCTTTCAAATAAATGCTGTTCTTTTCATCAGATTCATCAAAGAATCTTTTTCAAAGACAGTTTTCTACATTGATAATAATAATAAGAAATGTTTCTTGAGCAGCAAATCATCATATTAGAATAGAATGAAGACCGTAATAGAGTAATGGCTGTTGAAAGTTCGTAAAAACAATTTATGATCAAATAAATACATCTTTGGATAGCATAAAAAACTAGTGTTTCTACATGAAGCAAAACAGGTTATGGCGTTTCTAAAACTTATTTTCTGTTTATTAAACTATAAAAGTTGAATCATAGACATCATATTCAGAAAACATCTGAAAACATGTTTTTAATTGATATATTTTTTAAAGGTATTCTTCCCAAACAGTGCCAGAATAAAACAGCGGATTACTCAATCTCAAACTCCTTACTCCAAATAGTTTGATCATTATTATTAAATCAGTCTTTAGACAATGGTGTAAAAATCTTCAGTGATTATTGTATACTTTAATGTTTGAGTCCATACAGCAAATTAACTTTCAAAAATAAACCATCCACTGGAGAAAAAGCATGACCTTGATTTCTCTTTTATCGTTGTCAAAAATACTCTCGACTACCAGAAATACTCTGCATTGGGACTGTTGCCTGGCAACTTCAGCCACACTTAACTCATCATTCATTATTCATATGACAATACACTCTCTGCAGGGCAGCTGGTGCTGCGGTGGATATTGCTTTACACACACTCTCTCTCAGTTTCACACTCACTTTCTTTTAGTGAGTATGCATTATGTAATATGTGTGATGGGAGGGTTATCTGTGTCCTCAGTGATTCATTAGATAGGACAAGACTTAAAGCATTATATTTCATAACGCAGCAGAAATATATTCCACTAATATACAGTAAAGCAGCGTGTCTAATCCGTCATGAAGATGTGGAACTATCCAGGGTGCTGAAGTCCTCATGCCTTTCACAACACCGTTACAACAGCTTCTGAAGCACTTGAAGAGTTCAGTAGTACTTTATTATAACCTTCATACGCCATTAACACCCATTGTAGTGTTTTTGATCATTGAAATAAAGCTGCAAATAACAATAAATCATTTTTGAAAAACGTTTTTATAAAAAAACGTAACTGAAAAATCTGAAATGTTGCCTTGCCAACTAACTGAAATAAAATGTAGTTGAAGTCGAAGTACAAAAAAATAAAACGGAAATATTTCAAAAGCAAAAAAACAAAGGCTAATTCAAAATCTTGAAAAAAAGAAACTATGATATAAATAATAAAAAGCAACACTGCACTTAAGACTTAAAGGGATACTCCACTTTTTTTGGAAATAGGCTCAATTTACAACTCCCCCAGAGTTAAACTGTTGAGTTTTACCGTTTTTGAATCCATTCAGCCGATCTCCGGTTCTGGCGGAACCACTTTTAGCATAGCTTAGCATACATCATTGAAGTGGACAAGACCATTAGCATTTCTCATTAAAAAATGACCAAAGTGTTTCGATATTTTTCCTATTTAAAACTTGACTCTTCTGTAGTTACATCGTGCACTAAGACCGACGGAAAATGTAAAGTTGCAATTTTCTAGGCTGATATGGCTAGGAACTATACTCTCATTCCTGCGTAATAATCAAGAAACTTCACTGCCGTACCATGAGTGCAGCAGGCGTAATGATATGACGCAGCGCCTGAAAATAGTTCCGTTGGGTTGACGGAAGGTGGCCTATTTTCAGGCGCTGCGTCATATCATTACGCCTGCTGCACTCATGGTACGGCAGTGAAGTTTCTTGATTATTACGCAGGAATGAGAGTATAGTTCCTAGCCATATCAGCCTAGAAAATCGCAACTTTACATTTTCCGTCAGTCTTAGTGCACGATGTAACTACAGAAGAGTCAAGTTTTAAATAGGAAAAATATCGAAACTTTTTGGTCATTTTTTTTTGTTGAGAAATGCTAATGGTCTTGTCCACTTCAATGATGTATGAAAAGCTATTCTAAAAGTGGTACCGCCAGAACCGGAGATCGGCTGAATGGATTCAAAAACGGTAAAACTCAACAGTTTAACTCTGGGAGAGTTGTAAATTGAGCCTATTTCCAAAAAAAAGTGGAGTATCCCTTTAAGACAATTTTATTCTATTCAAATATTTAATAAAATATTTATAAAATATTTAATGAAATCTGCAAACAGATTATTTCACTTTAAATCAAAAACAAAACAAACAAATTCCACTTGGAATGATATTTTCATATATAATTAAAAAAAAGAAAAAAAGGTGATGTTTTTTGGAAAATATGTCCAAATACTTTTTGGGGCCATTGTACATAATATAAAAATTAAAAGTCACGGTTAGGTGATTGAGAAAGGCGCACGAGAATGACAAAGTCTTTTAATCAAATAACGAACTCGGAAGAGAATGGCCACGCTCACACGAACAATAACCGATAAGGAATAAATACACATATGAAGACACAGAACAGCTGGACAGAGATGAACTAATAATCAGACACCATAGCAACTAATGAGAGCTAATACATGACAGAAACAACTGAACAGAGCATAATCGTGACAATAATATAATGACATTTCTACATTGACGGTTTAATATTTTATAATATTATTATTATTAATGTTCATGAAAATGTTTGCACTTACCGGCTGCCAGCTGCATCCATGCGCAGATCTTGTACACGCTGCCCGAGTTGCAGAAGAAGAACAAACTAAAGCAAACAATGGTGCCCACGATCAGCAGCAAGGAGATCCCGACGAAGAACATGGCGGTTTTGAAGGCGCCCGAGGGGATGGACCCGAAGTCCAGCGCACTGCCTTTACACACCAGCTCTCCGGTGATGGGGTTCCCGATGCAGTAGTGGAAGAGCCCGAAGTATCCCGACTGAGGGGTGTCCACGCTGTCTCCAATCCAGTACGGCTGGATGAAGACCACCACACAGATGATGGCGAAGCAGATGGTGAAGATGGTCCAGAGCACGCCGACCGCCCTCGAGTTCCTCACGTAGTTGGTGTGATAGATCCTGGCGGCCTCCTGGGCGGATAACAGCTTCGTCATGTTGGCCTGAGACGATGGTCCGCCCGGAGGAGTCGCTCACACAGAGGAGATGTGACCGGTCCTGTTTGGTAGTCTTCCTTGGATCAATCCACGTCTTGAAATAAAACGTACAAGACAAAACTGATGATGAAGATCTCCACTGTACACTACACCTTGACCAAATAACCCAGATTCCCTGTAACCTGAGTTAGATGTGCTCTGTGTCTGACGAGAAAGTTCGGAAGTGCTCTCTTCATTCAGACAAACTCTGTAAGATCGTGCGATTATTAATTAATGGAGGTGTACAGTTACACTGGGACTGTGTGTGAAACATCTCTCGCATTCACTGAACGTGTGGAGATACTATTACAGTTTCTCTCAGTCGCTTTGGTGCATCTCTCAGATCAGAAATGAAATTCTCAAAACTACCTCACATCATCTGGTCACTTGTGCACAACATCATAAAAGCAGTTTATCATTCTTCTGAACAAGTTGCGATTGCTTTGGTACATCCATGCAATTGATAATGTGCAATTGTCTGCGGTTTCCTACGTTATCAGTTGCTAATGCCATGTTGCTCAAAATGTATTAAATGTTCTCTGTGCAATAAAACATCCAGTCATCAGGTCATCGTATGAGTCATTAAATGCTAAATGGGTGATAGTTGTCATAAACTGTCAAGCATATTTTCCACACATTTCTATTAGACTTTGTAAACGTGCCGTGAATTGATGAATTGTGCAGGTGAATCTTGACTTTCACTAAAGAAGAGAATGCAGATAAGCCAATGAGAATCCAGTTCTCTGAAATAGCTCAACGTTGCTTCTCATGAACCTTTGATTGGCAAGCATATATACAGTTCTGCCTAAGGGATCTCTCCTGTGTTTGCCTTTCTAATGCCCCTCTATTTCTTTTTCTTTTATATCACAATAATAATATTGTAAGGTTTTTTTTGCCAGACCACTAGTAAAAGTGTAACTGTGAATCATATCCAGTCTCTTTCAATCAATAACTCACGTACAGTAGTGTGTAAATTTGTACACTATGAAATGGATGTATGGAATACAGAAGAAGCGCATGTTCATTTCAGTGCAGTAACTGTCATCCAAACCAAGGTTATTATAGTTTTGCTTTTTTAAATTCGTTTTTATTTAATATCGTTTTCAATTTTGCTTTAAATTTAAGTTTAGTTTTAGTTAGTTTCATTAATGGTATTGTTAGTTTTAGTTTAGTTTTTATTTTGCAAACACATTTCTATTTAGTTTTTATTTTATTTAGTTTCAGTTTTAGTTTTAGTAATTATAGTTTAGCAGAGCTAACAGAACACTTCCAGTGTAGACCAAAGCGAGACGATTAATTTCAGGAAAGTTTAATGTTTGCCCAGATTACAGTTAACTCTTGTGCAGACATCTTAATAATACAAATAAACTAATGGTTTGAGATTGAACAAAGCACCAAATAAATAGAACTTAAAAGTAGACAAGAAAAAAAATATGAAAAATTCAGATCAAATTCATATTAAAGATAAAATCTTGTTAAACATAGTTTACTTTTTTTCAGCTGTACATGTAGAAGAGTGGCCACTGGAACATAACAAAAAAACAGCTCAGTTCATCTGACTACAGCCAACACAACCTGCTGTGAAGCCAGTGTAATTAAATAATAAGTATCTATGCGTGTGAGTGTGCACTGTGTACATGTCTTTATATCCTGATGGGGACTTTTAACCTGAATGCACACAGACGCATGGGGACTCAAGTCACTTTGGGACCTATAGGTACACAAGCTTATAAATCATACAGAATGAGTTTTTTTTTTTGAAAATGTAAAAATGGAGAAAGTTGTGTGTGAGATGGGTAAGTTTAGGGGTCTGTGTAGTGTGTGTGTGATAGGTCGGGTTAGTGTAAGGAGACAGAATATACTGTTTGTACGGTATAAAAAAATCATTACGTCTATGGAGAGTCCCCACAAATATAGTGGACCAGACTGTCTCTCTGTGTGTGTGTGTGTGTGTGTGTGTGTGTGTGTATGCGCGTGCTTGTTGGTGTGTCGTGTCCTGGTATTTCCTAGAATCCCTACATTGTCAACGTTAATGAAAACATGATATCTCAAACATACAGAAGTACATTAAAGGTTTTTTGTGCTTGACGGACTTGTTTGCTGTTGCACCCGAGCATTGCAAACGGCATTCTAAAAACGCTGCGCTCAAGTTAAAAGAAGTTCAACTTGCGTCTCATTACCTTGTGTTATTTCTCATTCCACTGCCACAAACGCATCCTTTATGAACAGCTGATGTGTTCTACGATGTGTTCTACGTTACGGTCCTTCATTGAGCACGTCACGACAAGCGGTTAATCGCCTCAGCAACTTCACACGGGTGAAGCGCCAGGCATTTCCCTAAACAGCCAGGTCAGATTTTCTGCCAAAGTAAAGAGCTTATTAAATACGAAAACGATTATTTATTTTTGCTCATTATTATTTTATTTCAGTTAGTTTTCAGTAACTCTTGTTAGTTTCGTTTCGTTTTAGTTTTTCATTTATTATGAATTTTTAATTTTATTTCAGTTTACGAAA